>JAJEJO010003024.1:103076-192235 GCA_020662805.1 Glaucomys volans
CTTATCAGGGAAAACATTCGGTCTTTGTTTTTTTGGAATTGGCTTATTTCACTTAGCATGATATTCTCCAATTCCATCCATTTATCTGCAAATGCCATAATATTATTCTTCTTTATGGCTGAGTAATATTCCATTGTGTATATATACCACAGCTTCTTTACCCATTCATCTATTGAAGGGCATCTAGGTTGGTTCCACAATCTAACTATTGTGAATTGAGCTGCTATAAACATTGATGTGGCTGTGTTACTATAGTATGCTAATTTTAAGGCCTTTGGGTATAAACCGAGGAGTGGGATAACTGGGTCAAAAGGTAGGTCCATTCCAAGTTTTCTGAGGAATCTTCACACTGCTTTCCAGAGTGGCTGTACCAATTTGCAACTCTACTAGCAATGTTAGTGTGCCTTTTTCCCCACAGCCATGCCAACATCTGTTATTGTTTCTGTTCTTGATAAAAATTCTGTTTTTAATAAAAACATTCAATTAAAAATGAGGCTAACTTATAATAATAACCTAATATTTTGACCAATTATTATATATCAGCTCCTGTTCCAATTCTCCAGCAACTATCAGAAGGTACATTTTTTAAAAATTTAAGGTAGATGTTATTATTATCATCACTTGACAGGTCAGAAAAGATGTTAAGTAACTTGCCCAAGATCATGGTTAACATGGAGCAGAGCTGGGGTTTGAACTCAGTCTGTCTTCTAGGGCCATTCTTATAAGCCACTTCTTAATGCAGCTTCTCAAAAAATGTCAGGAACTTAAACTGTAGAAAGTTATAACTATTTTTGCTAAGTAACTAAACTGCTATGCAAATATAATATTATTATCTTAGGTTTCTGAAGAACATCTCTTAAGACCCTCTCCTACCTTACCCTTTGTTAAAAGCTCAAAAAAGCATATTTGGTTTAAATAATAATTATCAGCTTCAAATGATTGTGTATATAAGGAGGAGAAAGCCAATTGTGTACAAAATTTATTAAAACCAACTTCCCTGTTTGTTCTTCTTTTTCACTGCTTATTTTTTTGTTCCTGAATATTTTTAAACTATGGTCAAGATTTGAGCCATGGCGAGCCACTTCCAGATAATGGTGGTGGTGGTGGTGATGTTTATGGGACTTTACCTGATGAAATCTTGGACTTGGTTTGCTTTCCAGAATGCAGAACGTCTTCAGGGAACAGTTTAAGGTGTCAAGGTCCTTTCTCTGGTTATAAGCAACATTCAGAAACCATCATTTTATAAATACAGATGGAAATTGCTTTATCTGAATGCATTCTGTTATGCACATGAATATGCCTTTCACAGTTTTGGAGGGGGTTTGCTTATAAATCTGTGGAATCTCATATTTATTCATTCACCAAACATTTTTCTTTAATTTTTTTTGCATTTATAAGCTTGTTTCTTGTATAAGTGTGTTAGTCAACTTTATGTCTGTGTAACTAAATACCTGAGATAATAAACTTATATAAAGAGAAAAGGTTTATTTTGACTCACAGTTTTGAAGGTTTAAATCCATGATCAGTAGGCCCCATTGCTGTGGACCTGTGGAGAGACAGCACATCATGGCAGGAGCACATGGTGGAGTTAAACTGCTCAACTCATCAGCCAGAAAGCAAAGAGAAAGTAGAAGGGACTGGGATTCTACTACCCACTTCAAGTTTATGCCTCTAATGACCTACCTTCCACAAAGTTTTACCTGTCAGACATTTCACTACCTCCCAGCAGCACCACCTTGGAGATCAAGGCTTTTTTTTTTTTTTTTTTTAACACCTTAGCCATTAGACATTCAAGACCCAAACCATAGGAATAGGTAATAAGTGGAAGAATATAAGTAGAAATAAGTATCAGGTAACAGAAATTAAAATATGAAAATATCAAATGTTAGATAAGATGTAGATAAAGAAGAATTCTTACATATTGCATCTGGTAGTGTAAATTGTTAAAACTATTTGGACAGTAATTTGGACACACCCACAATCCTAGGTTGTGATTCTGCACCTTCACACAACTTTAATCTGTAAATAAGGAAACAAGTGCAATAGCATTCATCATAGCATTGTTTACAGTGAAAGCAGACAAAATAACCTGGAAACAAACCTAACAAATGGAATAAGTTGTAGTATTTTTCAGTAGTGAAATACTATATAGGCATTAAAGTGAATGAACTAGAATTGTACATATCAACATGAATGAATTCCAAAACCATAATGTTGAATGCAAAAGGCAAGTTCTAGAAGGACATGCACACACTGTGATCCCATTTATATCAACCTCTGAAACACTATATGTATATTTTTTTTTTGAAAAGGTAGACTTTTTTTTTTTTTGGAACCAGGGATTGAACTCAGGGACACTCGGCCACTGAATCACATCCCCAGTCCTATTTTGTATTTTATTTAGAGACAGGGTCTCACTGAGTTGCTAAGGACCTCGCTAAGTTGCTGAGGCTGGCTTTGAACTCACGATCCTCCTGACTCAGCCTCCCAAGTAGCTTGGATTTTAGGCGTGCGCCACCACGCCCAGCTGAAAAGGTAGACTTTTAATAACTGCTTTTATCAACAGGTTAAGTCATGCAGTTACAAAGTAGTTGGAAATTTCTGAAAGGGTATTATTGTTTTAAAAAAAGCATTCATTCTTACATAATTTCTAGTACTTCATTGGGACAGTACTGCTCCAAAGGCCCTGGCCAAAACTCTTCCTACACACACCATCCCACATTACTTTTAGCCTGCTGTTGATGAAGCTGGGTGTGAATGTGAGGTCTCGAGCAGGAGGGGACACAGGCGGTTGAGTCGGGGCCACCAACAGTGCTTGGAGCCAGCTGGACTCCAAACAGGAGGCCAAGTGGTTTTCCTTGGGACACTCTACTTGACTTATGGTTCACTTAGCCAACACAATAGATCTTCAAAAGGGAAGAACAGCTAATTAACACAGTAAGGAGTTTATTGCACTCTTTGGACTGTATGTCATAATTGTATTTAGCAAATTTTGAAAATCTTAACAAAAATAGCCTTCACTGTTTCCAGGTATGAAGATAGACCTCCATCAGGCTTTTAAAAAATTTTTTGCTGGGCAATATATGACTGATAATCTTTGGATGGCACTGTAAAAACACTACATTGTTTATGGTTATAAATAATCCAGCGAATATTTTAAAGTATGTGTGAGATTGATAGCCATAGATATGTTTCCTGTGGAGTGGAAGACTGGGGTCGTGGAGCTGTGGTTTTACTCATATTTGTAATATTTCATTTCTTAAACTGGGCAAGAGGTACATGGGTGTCTGTAATATTGTTATCTAAATTGGTTTGTATGCTTCAGGTATTTTATAGATCAATAATTGAAAATAAGGAGACTGCCTTGAAACCCTGTTGTAGTTTCTCAACATAAAAATAACATTAAAAAACCAGGACTAAGTGAAGGAAATCTGATGGAGGAATGAGGAATGACGAGTTTGCTCAGGAGACCCACTGAAAGCAAAACCAAACAGAAGGGGCACAGCACCAGATGGTGAAGATGGTGCCCTTTCTTCCAAACGTCTCTTCAACCCTCATTTTCTGATTATCATGACCCACTGGAAGACCAAGGTGGAAGAAGCAAGGGGGCCAGAGGAGGGATTTAGATCTTCCAGAGGAATGGAAACCTGGACTGTTTTGTAAAGCTCTGTGAACCACCCGTGGTGGGCACCTCAAGGCTAAAATAAAATTTTCATCATCTTGAAAATTTTTAATTCTTAAAGAAAGTACTCACCATTCTTCTTAGGTGTGTTTTTTATTTATCAAATTTTGTTTTTGGTCTTCTGCGTTAGTGCCCTCAGAAGTTCAGCCATCCTTCCCCACCATCCACCTCTTCTTCCTGTGTCTGCTGTCATGGCACCAGTAGGCATTTTCAAGGGGATGAAGCAGATCCTGGAGGACAGCCTCAGGACACAGGGTGGACTGACAGCCTAGACTCGTCCCCATTTGCACACTCCTGTCAGCCCAGCAGAACCACAAAATGAGAGTTTTGGTTATGGAGGCATCTCCATGTGATGATTTTAGGGTATGAAGAGCTGTTTACAGATGGAAAAAGTGAGGTTCTGTTGTCTGAAGTAGGCTGACCTGAGAGGCAGAAGAAGGGACCAGACTCGGGCCTCCCGCTGTCCACGCTGAGCGCGCTTTCTGCTTTGCCAGCTGGCCTCCCTGACCTGTCTTACTTTCTGGTCTCACCTTTGGCTCACCTTATAGAATGTCCCTGTCTTCCACCTTAAACTCTGGAACTTTGTAAGGTTCTTTCCCATGAAAGGAGACATAACATTTGTTGTCCCATTACCAGGGATGGGGAAGATACTACAGTCACATCCCTCAGGAATTGTCCCCTGAAAGAGATGAGAGGTTGAGGCAATCTAGGTTTGCCCTTGTCAGTAGGAAGGGCTTTCCCCCAGAGTGTAGGCCACGCAGGAGTTTGAAGTCAGGCCTAGTAGTCAAAGGGCACGAAGTCAGTGCATTAGAGAGGGTTTCCTGATCTGGCCGTTATGTTTACAGTAATGCAAACTACATTCATTTAGGAGAAGAACATGTTCTCCCAATTGCTTTTGTAAAAACAAATTTCACATCACATAATATATCTCAAAACCCCACAGGGATGGCACATAATCGGTTCTAAGTCTGCCTAAGAGTCCAAACAAAGTGGGCTCCTGAATGTTCATTTATAAAGACCATTCAACGTGTCTGAGGTTTTAATGCTGATTTATATTAACAGGTGAATTTCTAAGGCAAAGTCCTCCTGAGACTGATTGCTGTGGGCAAACTAAGTACTTTAGCTGGGAGCTGGGAGCATAATCCTTTTTTCCTCCCCTAGAAATATAATCAGCTGACACAGCAATTCATTGAAGTATCCATCTTCCAGCTGTGGAAATTCCCAACCAACACAAATGGTATTTCTGACTGACTGTGACCACCGAGCGAATTCCCTGTGTCCAACTAGGATAACTCTCTTGCATTTTTCTAAGTCATATTTCTCGTCTTGAAATATACACTGACAATACTTGGATGGATGAAGAAAAAGGTAGAAATGAGAAAAACTTCCCCGTTACACAGAAAACCCATTTTCTAGGCTAATAAACATGATATCAAGAACATAATAGTGGCCAGTGTAAGTCCTCATTGGATCATAACATTGCAGGATTTATAATAAAATAGCTGGGCATATTAGTGACTATTTTCTGGAGAAAATTGGAATATAATATTATTCAGATATATATATGTTGTAAAAAAGAAGAAAGAGGGCTGGGGATATAGCTCAGTTGGTAGACTGCTTGCCTTGCAAGCACAAGGCCCTGGGTTCAATCCCAGAACCACAGGAAAAAAAAAAAGAAGAAGAAAGAAAAGCTGTAAGGGAATTAAGGCCTGCTACCAAAAAGGTAGACACTGTGACTGCCATCATTGTGACACATTTTCAGATAGTGTTCACTTTCTTCAGATAGTGTTCACTTTCTTCTGTAACTTTTATGGATTGATTTCAGAGTAACTTACATTGCATAGACTTTTCCACTGACTTTTAAAAAGGTGATCCTAGAGTATCCTTGGTTAGACTTTTAATGCATTATTTTCCTGTGTAAGGATAATTCAGGAAGCCACTTTCTAAAATCTCATTAAAATAAAGGGAATCTTTTCCGGAGCAGCCTTCCTTCACTGTCTACATATCCTCAGGCTTCTCCCTGCTTCGGGAGCGTTGTCTGTTTGGCACAATTCTAACTTCCTCTGAAGAATGTCTCCCACCCTTGGGAGATGAGATTTGAGCTTCCTTTGTGCTTGGATTCTTTCTCCTGTTACAAACATAAAAGGAAGAAGAAAATTTTTTTTCCGTGATTTACACAGATGATCCATTTGGTTAATTATCTTTTCCTGCCCTTCCCGGACCCTAATTATTCTCAAGAACATTAAATTAGGGTCCTCTTTGCTTTCCTGGTGCCAGAAAGTTTTGTTTTATTTACTCTTTGTGAAACAGTCTTCATGTGTTTTATGGATTTCTTGTATTTATTAATGTATATTATGCATTTAGTTGTCAGGATTGGTTTTTTTTTTTTTGGATGCAAGTGACAGAAATCCCACACAAACTAGTTTAAGCAAAAGTGACTATGTTCTGAGATGGATAGTAGAGATAGTTGTACAACACTGAGCGTACCTAATGCCACAGAACTGTCCACTTAAAAAGGACTTTAAAAAGTAACTTTAGCCACCACCTCCCCTACCTGCATCCTGGGAAGTCTGCAGGGGCTTTAGGCATCTATTTTTTTCTCTGTCCCATGAACATCAAATATTTAACTTCTCACCGTACTTTTCTTAAGCTCCAGGAGAGCAAGTTTCCTTCAGACCATGACAGTTGTGTGGGAGGCAGGGAGGGGACTCTGGGATGCATTGTGGGTGGCTTCATGGAAAGCTGGCCCTTCCTCTGTGGCTGTTGGCTTGGGAACAATGCAAAGGAGAGTTCTCCAAGTAAAGCCAAAGGCTTGAGCCAAGGCCTGTCGGTGGGAAAAGCCAGGTAATGGTTCTCTTAGGCTGTAGGGTGTCCTGTTCAGTGTGTGGAGGGGAGTCAGTGGTAGAGTCATGCCTCGGTATCTGCGGGGGCTTTGTTCCAAGACCCCCATGGATGCCAAAATCTTCAGATGATCAAGTCCCTTATGGAAAATGGCAAAGCATTTCCACCTAGGCTGCAGCTATCCTTCTGTGTACTTTAAACCATCTCTAAGTTACTTATCATACCTAATACAATATAATGCCCTGTGCATAGTCGTTATATTGTACTTTTTAGTGGATAAACAAGAAAAATATGTACATTTCAGTACAGACAAAATATATTTTTTGAACATTTTGGATCCTTAGTCGGTTGAATTCATGGATGTGGAGCTGGTAGATATGAGGACCAACCATATAGCTAAGCTCAAAAAGATAGCTGGAAACAGCAGCAAGTCCCACAGGTATTTCAGACCTTCCTGGAAAATGGAGGTGTGTGAGGGTCAGAGTAGTTGCTCCCTGTAAGGAAGGCAGAGACTCAAAGAGGAAGGAGTGTTGAAAGATCATCTCAATAAATATTTTTCACTCTATTTGAATATTGTTTTTTTTTTCTTTCTATTGATGGGATAGATCTCCCATTTTATAAGACCTCTCCTAAAGCCTCCTAGGTCAATGAAATCCATCCTGTTTTGGGGTCCTGCTCTTAAGAATTTTCTTTCTCTCTCATTCAAGTGTCTTAATGGAGTTTTCTTTTTCTTTTCTTTTTTTTTGGGAGGGAAGAGGGTGGTACCAGGGATTGAACTCAGGGATGCTCAACCACTGAGCCATATCCTCAGCCCTGTTTTGTATTTTATTTAGAGACAGTTTGCTGAGACTGGGTTTGAACTCATGATCCTCCTGCCTCAGCCTCCCAAGCCACTGGGATTACAGGCGTGCACCATCACACCCAGCATGAAGTGGATTTTTCATTAGCAAAACCTCTTATTTATAACACAAGTCCTACATCATGGTCCATCTTATTCCATCCATCACTACAAAGTGGAGGGAATTAATGTTTTAGTCCAGAAGAGAAGGGCTTTGTTATTAAATGTCCTTTCCTCTGAAGCCAATTACTCAAATGTTTTTGAAAACTCTGTGGGAGTTGTGTATTCTGAGTTGAACCATAGACTTTTTGGATTTGGAAAGAACCTAAAATAATGCTTACTGTCTGACCTGTTCACTTAACAGAGGAGAAAACTAGATACCACAGTTGTTATAACCCATCACAATTTATTACCTCAAAGAACAAAAATCTCAAGGGTGCACCTTGAAGAAGAGGGTGAGTGATTCAGAACCATGATTGTACAGAAGTGGAAAATAACCTCTTATGGACTCGTTACCCAGCCATTTTCCTGTTGCTTAATTTCTCAATTGTTTTCCCAACAATTTCAAGTGTCCTTCAGATTCGGAATTGAGTGTGCTATTTGTGCTGCTCCCTGCAGGAGAGTCTATTATGCCATACAGGCAAATACTAGTCTTCCTCTAGTTCAACCACTTGGATTCTGGAGGGCTAAGATGACACCAACCTTTTCTGAATTAAAGAACACTGGTATGTCGACCCATCAAAATCTGTTTTGGAAGCTATCTAGCCTTAGTCAAAATCGGAATGACTAGAAGTTTTTAAAGAAATCATTATTATTAACACATACTGACTGTACAAATTAATGGGTTTTCCCATGAGTGGGTTTTCCATACATGCATATATTGAGTTTTGATCATATCTACCCTCCTTTCCCCTCCCCTCTCCCCTCCTCTTGGCTCCCTCTGAATCCTTATAATCCCTATTTTACTCTCAGGGTTTTTTGTTTGTTTGTTTATTTCTTTCCACATGTGAGAGAACACAAGCAAGACTTGTCTTTCCTTGTCTGGCTTGTTTAGTGTAACATGATGTATTCAAGTTCCATCCATTTTCCTGCAAATGACAGGATTTCATTCTTCTTTAAGGCTCAGTAATACTCCATTGTGTATATAAACCATATTGTCACCTGTTGATAAGCTCCTAGGCTGATTCTCTGTCCTGGCTATTGTGAATAGTGCCACAGTAAACACAGGCACGCAGGTATCTTTTGTGTGCTGACTTTTTTTCCTTAGGATATATATCCAGGAGTAGACTAGCTGGATCCTATGTAGTCCTGTTTTTAATTTTTGGCAGAACTTCCATACTGTTTTCCATAGTGGCTATAGTAATTTACATTCAACGACCATGTATAAAGGTTCCTTTTTCTCCCCAACCTCGCCAGCATTTGTTATTGTTTTTGTTGTTGTTTGTTTTTGGTAATAGCTGTCCTAAATGGGGTGAGGCAGAGTTTCAATGTTGTTTTGATTTACAGTTACCTGATGGCTAAAGATATTGAGCATTTTTTTCATACTATTTGTTGGCCTTTTGTACTTACTCTTTTGTGAAGGGTCTATTCAGATCATTTGCCCATTTATTAGATTATCGGGGTTTTTGGTTGTCAAATTTTTGAGTCCTCTGTATATTTTGAATATTAACCTTTTGTCGGATGAATAGCTGCGTTCATTCTTTTGCTTTCCCATTCTGCCGGTTGTCTCTTCATTCTGATGGTTATTTCTTTTGCAGGAGCTCTCAAGTTTGATGCCATCCCATTTGGCAATTCTTGTTTTTGTTTCCTGGACTATTGGAGTCTTATCTAGAAGTCATTGGCTTTGCCAACATCTTGAAGTGTTTTCCTTGTGTTTTCTTCTAGTAGTTTCAAAGTTTCAGGTTCTATATTAAGTTCTTTGATCCATTTGGAGTTAATTTTTGTACAGAGTAGGAGATGGATCTTGTTTCAATCTTCCAAGATCTACATGTGAATACTGGATGCTTCTTGAGTCTTAGAAGGTGACTCTAGTTTGAATGATGTTTTGGTGGTATTGATGTCATATCTGACACCCTAGATCTTTCTTTGCTTCTCTCTCTGTCTTTCTCTCTCTATAAAACATATATAATATACATATTATATATATGTTATATATATATGTAATTTATTTATTTAATTATTTAGCAGTGCTGGGGGTCAAACCCTAGACTTATGTATGTAGGGCAAGCACTCCACCACATCCTCAGATCCATTTTTTTCTCCTTTATGGGTTTTGATTGACCAAAACATACCAGAATCAGTCAGCAAATGGGAGATAATTGGGATGATTTATATAATCTAATAATGTGAAAGGTCATTAAATCAAGAAAACAGTTGAAATGATCCATATTCAGCAGCAAAACCAGGCTCACTAGGCCAGCAGTGATGAGAAAATAGTCAAAACTTCTCCATCTTCATGTTCCTCTTAAAGTGCTGGTAATTCTTCTTGGAATTCTTTGCTGTCAGCCAGCTCACCCCGCCCCCCTCAATGGCCACAGGAATGATTTTGGTTGTTTCTTTTTCTGTCAGTGTGCTTGCTTACAAAGCCAGCACCCGGCTGCCTTAGGTCTCAGTCAGTTCAGAGCATTAAGGTAGTGCTTCCTGCAAGTTGATGCTTGTGAGAGTGGAAATGCTTTCTGCTTAAAAAAGGCCAGAGAAGACAGTTATGGGTGGGGTGATGTTAGTGCAGAATGGAAGTCTACTGTCTTCCAGTTATGGAAGGAGAGGAGGAAGATGGCGATGTGTACCTTTATCCAGTGACTTGGAGAGAGGCCACCCTTGCATTCCTCCCAAGATCTAAATCAGTACCTTAAAAAGAACTCTGTCTGGTCAGCCTGGGTCCTGTGCCAGCCTTGGTGGCGAGGACAACTGAGGGAAACATCACAAACAGTTTCACCTAAATCACAAGGATTTAGGAGGCAGAGCTTCTGAAATGGAGGGAGGTAGGAAAGTGCAGGGAGATGTTCTCTGCAGTGACGCTGGTCCTTTGGCATGCACTCATTAGTTCACGTAGGGACTCCAGAGAAATTTTTTGGATGACTGGATAGACTGAACCATGGAGGAAATATTGCTGCTTTCCCCAAGTGAGAGACCATCAGAATGAAGTATCAGCTCATCTTCTCTGTTGAATGGAAATACGATTCTTGCGTGTGACTTTCAGATCAGGACAGTACTTTTTGGAAACTATGCTGGATGATACCTTGAATGATGATTTTGTACCTTGTATCTTCACACGAGCTGCTTTCTGGGCCTTTGCAACTTCCTGAAGGGGCAGGTGGTCTCCAACTCTGGGTTAGGTGCCAGCCAAGGGCAGAGATCTTCTAACTCATCCCTGTTGGACTTCAAATTCTGGGTTCTTCCCTCCACGCCACAGTTGCTTGGGCAAGAACCGCCATATGCTGCTGTTAATCAAGGTTGTGAAGTTGAATACAAATGAGAAGGGGACAAGGAGGAAGCAGCATCTTAAATTCTGACAGGAAAGTTTAAAGCTTTTAAAGATCTTCAGAATGTCACAGCTCTCAGGCTTTCTCTTTGTTGCCACATAATGAGGCCCAAAGTCTTAATTGCAGGTTGATTTCTAAAACTGCCTGCGCCTATGCCAGCAGATTTATGCTGAGACATTTACTTTAATTAAATGGCTACTTAGTGGCAGGACTTAAATATGTATCTTTTGAAGTACCAGATATTTTTTCAGATACTTGATCAACCAGGAATTCATTTTCCCCTCATTAACGATACATAGCATCCAACTAGAAATGTTTGTATCAGTTAATTGAAGCCATTTGACACCATCACAAACTATTTGGGGAGATTTTCTCTAATCTGTGGTTTCAGGGATGGGTAAATTGGAAATGTATGGACTTCCTACTTCACAGTCTTACATTACTGCGAGTGAAGTGAGTTGAGGTATTGCTACCCTCTAAGCCCCTGCACCAAGAGGACCACATGCTACCAAAACCTTCAGTTTCTGAAGTCCCACCAGCGCCACACAATGCAGCCTTTTCCCTGACAAAAGTGAGAAATAACCTCACTTGAAAAACCGGGGCTGGCAGTTTACTTCTTAATGTTTAATGTTCAGTAAACAGTACAATAAATGTAGCAATTTTCTTTTTTTGCTTAGATTGAGTACATTATTCCAACATAGAAAATTCTTTTAAAAAATTTCATTGGTACGTTTTAATTATATATAATAGTGGAATTTGGTGTTACAAATTCATATGTGCAAACAATATAACAATGTATTTTGGTCAGTTTCCTTCCCCAGTGCTTCCCCTCCTCCCTCTCCCTGGTCCCTTTCCTTTACTCTAGGTCTTCCTTCTGTTTGCATGAGATCCTTAGAATATTCAGTAAACTTCGTCTTTTGCTTTTTCAATTCAACTGGCATTTCTTCCAGTCTGGCTCGGTCTAACTTGGAGCGTCCACCAGGGAAGAGGTATCTGTGACCCTCCAGTCTGAGACTTTGCTCCTGCTGTAGCTAATGGTATCATCAGGCTTCTGTGTTCAAATCACTTTTTAAAAACCCTGTATTAGAGTGCAATTTTATTTAAATGTCTGCTTTTGCATTTCCTTTTTATGTGTATTTTTCTCCCCCAACTATATCAGTGATGGATATTAGAGGTAAAATGTGGATTATAACAGATAAGAAAAAGAAGAATGCAGAAAACTTGCCTATAATCCAATCACTAAGAATAAATACTGTTAACTTGATATTTTTCCTCTTCTCTTTACATTCATTTATGTGTGTGTTTACTTAAAATATAGACCTGCTATCTTATTGTGTATGTTACTTAATCTAACATGAAATTTTTTCATATGTCTGCCATGTGCCAGACACTGCTAGGACTTGGGTATAGTTTTTCACTGCTTGTTTTTGCTACTTGATATTATATACCAAATATTTCTCCAAATTTTAAAAATTTCATTGAACTAACATTTAAAAAAAATGCATGAAATTTCATGTTTTGGATATTTTATTTCATTACATCCCTGAGATTGAATAATAGTTAAGAAACATATTTTTTCCTATAATAACCAACATCCCAAAAAAACATGGAACATAAAACTTAGTGCTTGCCGGGCGTGGTGGCACACGCCTGTGATCCAAGCGACTTGGTAGGCTGAGTCAGGAGGATTTCGAGTTCAAAGCCAGCCTCAGCAACTTAGCGAGGCCCTACGCAACTCAATGAGACCCTGTCTCTAAATAAAATACAAAATAGAGCTGGGGATGTGGCTCAGTGGCCAAGTGTCCCTGAGTTCAATCCCTGGTTCCAAAAAACAAAAAAAAAACCAAAAAAAAAAAACTTAGTGCTTGTATCAGATCATTATGTTGGGGCCAGAGATGTAGTTCAGTGGTAGAGCACTTGTCTAGTATATGTGAGGCCCTGGGTTCAATCTCCGCTACTGCCAAAAAGAAAAAGAAAAAAAAAAAATCAGATCATTTTAGTAATTTCTCACAAGACTCACAGGAAGAATCTGAAGGTAGGCATGGCTCATTTGAGGGCACCTTTCAGCAGCTGTGTCTGTCTTATGCCTAGACTCGTTGTCCCTGAATTGATTTGATACCTAAAATTCACAAAGCATCAAAAAAAAAAAAAAAAAAAAGAAAAGAAAAGAAAAGAAAAAAAAAAGAAAAAGTTCTATACTCCCAATAATATGTATACATATAATCTCTTAAAGTTTCTATGGCTTAGATATGTACCATTCTAAAAAGGGAGAGTTCTAAGCTTGTTTACTTAAAAACTCTAATAAATTAGATCATTAAAGTGTTAGAGTTGCTTTATTTGTGAACACATTCACTGGTTTAAATTGGCCATTTAAATTGGCCAGAGCGTATGAACCAGTCTCCAAGAGCTTAGCAGTGGACAGGCCCGATTTGATTATTTGCTCAGTAATAGTTTTATGCTTATGCTTAACACATAAGGCTGATAATTGTTATGTGATAAGAGTGCACTGTGCTCAAGTGTATAATAAGCCATGCTTAGCTGAAATAGAGAAAATATTTACCAATGCTCTGCTAATGAGCTGTTCTTTATATCATCTAATTAGTTGGATTTATTTTAGGTAAGGTTAAATGTGCTTAATATATTTAATAGAGATCTTGAAATAACATGTGTTGAAATCAATTAGGAAAACAGCAGAAAAATTCCAAGTGGGCTCTCTTGAATAATCACCTCACAGATATTATTTTGGTCATCTTAGAAAAACTGAAAAACTGGTTGGAGGAAGATACACTGAAACCTAATCCATGCCAAAAATAATACTGTCTGTATTGTAGAGACTTTTATAGACCATCTGTGTGACCAGATGTATAGCTCTCCCTTTGGAAAGTTCTCTTTATTCATTCTAACCTTGTTTGGGGGTGATACACAGGCCGTGTTAGGTGTTTGCAGTGGCAAAATCTCTAAGTCTCTATATGAGGCAGAAATCTCGTAGAGCCAAAGTTACCCTTGAAAATTCTTTTGGAAGGTTCCAACTTAGAGGCCTATGCACTCTCTCTCCTTGAGGCCAACACAGACAGTTTTGCCTGCAGAGTTAGAACACTTTGCCATTTCTCTGAGCACCAGATAAGTAGCTGGCTTGGATTTGAGGCCAACTCGTGGGAAAACTCTGTGCCTTTAAGCACTAGGATTCTGCTCAGCTCCGGTGAGGTGCTCACACAGTGAGAAGTTTGCTGGAACTAGACTGACAGGGGGTTGTGGATTCAGGTTTCCTGCTCTTTCTACAACCCTGGGACATGTGGTCACTGAGGGGGGTGGCTGATGTGTACATGTGTCTCTGTACCCCTCCTCCGTCCTAGTGGGTATTGCTGAATTCTTTTGAGCAGAAACATGGATGACATGACGCCACTGTAGTTGAGGTGACCTAGAATCTTTACCCATGCAAAAGTTCTGTGAGACCCTTTAGTGACCTTATGGGTTAACACTTGCTATAAATGTGGAAAAGAGGCATGGTGAGTGAATGTGTCAGTTTGAATGAATTTGAATGAATTACATGCAGAGTTTTATTGAGGGCCTATTCTGTGCTAGCAGTTAGGGGTACAAAGATGACCACAGTGGATGGTCTTGATGAGGCCCCAAGATTTTGCCTTTGTCTAGGCAGCAAGGGACTCACTAGATGGTCATTAAATCTTATAGGAACTTCAATATTTGGTGCAGCAAATGTTTATTTGGGGTTCTTCAACTGAAACTGCATGATAAAAATGGTTTCTTTGAGAATTATCCATTACAGAAGCTCACACACTGATCGGTTTACAAAACCCAGCCATCGGTCCAGCTGAAAATGGTTGGATGCCAGTGTGTTCTCCTGGGTCACCACCTGCCTATCTTTGAACTGTTGACTCTAGTTACTGCCTGATCTCTGCTACTGTCCTGGATCTATTAGAAGTCCTTTGTTCCAGTTCCTCATTGAATTACTGACCCCTCTTTGCTAGCGTGTTGGTCACAAACGTGGAAAGGAGGGCAAAGTGATTGGGTCCCTCCTTGTACATGTTCCTTTGGCTCTCTTGTTCTTGACCTGTGGATCTTTATAAGTCTTAACTCAGATCAGAGGAATGTGCCTGATGGAAAGCGGGAGATGACTCAGTACAAGGAAGGCCTGCAGAAGGGCAGATCCTGGAGGCCCTGTGCACGTTGAGGGTGCCGGGTGAAGGCACTTGAAAGCAGCTGCAGCCTGGCTTCGTGGCATGGGGGTGTGAGGAAAACCTAGAGGAGGGGCAGGGATCCACCCAGCTGTTTCCCTCTCAGCACATGGGGCACAGAGAGTCTTCATCACCTTGAAGGGGTGTCTATAGGCACCACTAATGGAGCTGGGTGGTGGCGCTCTCGGCCCACCCACTCCAACCACGCCACAGATTCTGCCCTGCATACTTGCTATACCATCAAAGGCTGAGGGAGGACGTTTGTCCCCCAGCCTTCCAGTCTCTGTGCTCTGCTTCAGTTTCTGAGCTGAAGCTGAACTTTGAAGCTGCCTCTCTCTATGAGGGAGGAATGCTATCTGAGCCGAGCAGGCTGACACATGCCATTCCAGTCGGTGGCCCCTGGCCTCCTAATCTCTCCAAGGCAAGATGTTCCAACAGGTGGGGCAATCCTTTTCTTGTAAGGGCAATCTTACAAAAGGACAGTTTGCTTTCTTTGTAATTTCTGGAAGGAGGCGATGGTGTACGTCAGGCATCAGCCTTAAGGAGCATTTCTGAGTGTGGTGAGTGTGTCTTGGATGACTTTCCAGAGGCCAGCTCACTAGATGGGGACAGAACATGCTTTGGAGCCAGAGAAATCTTGATCTGGATCTGGCCTAGCCCCTCACTAGCTTTGTGACACTAGTGGGTTACTTACATTCCTGAGCATGGGTTTATTTCCTCATCTGTAAAAGGTAGATGCAAGTAAAAACTCACAGCTAGTGGTGAGGAGGAAGTGATATGATGTATGAAAAATGCTTGGCATATAGTAGCCACTCAGTAAATGCTCCTCAGAATTACTATATGCCATCTCCATGCCCAGGGTTGGATCCAGAGCAGCCCTTAAGAGGCCTCAACTACATTAATCTCCATTGACAACACTCAGCTTTTGCTTGCTGCTGATCTTCTAGGAGTCAAGAAAAAAAAACAAAAAACTAAAAAAGCAAAACACATGAATTCTCCATAAGGTGCGAGTGAATGATAATCTTCTACCTTGCTAAGAGGTGATTACAACATGGGAAACTTTGACTTGGAAATTTCCATTAAGAAAAGGCTCTTAGGTAGCAGCAGCTGATCTCCTCAGTCTTTGAGCTGTTTCTTGCTCTGCCGGTGCTCCCCCAAGTGAGGTCCCCAAGTGCCCGCTGTGTCCAGCAGCCCTCATTTTCTTGTGCAGCCACATCTTCATTTCCTCCTGGACTAACTGCTTGACCCAATTCCTTGTTCTCCTGGTTCATAAGACAACCCTGACTATGTGCGTGGGCAGCTGCTTATCTATCCATCTTACAGAAATTGGAAGCAACATGATTTAGCACTAAACCCTTTGTAGCGCTTCATGGCAATTTCCATAAACATCTCTAGTTCTTAGAGGAATATAGAGTTGTTAAATGAAAGACCAATCAACCCACTTTTAATTTTTTTCTCTAACAGTTGGATCATCCAGATCTCTCCCAAACTGGAATTGCAAACAGGCCAACTCTGGTTGATTGGTAATGGTTGCCTGGTGTACTTGAGGGTTGAAAAAGATCATGAGGTTGTGCCTACTTGAAACTGAAGCATTGGGCTTATTGGTGATGTCTGCTACACAGGAAGGGAAGTGGCAGCTCCAGCTACATATTTGTCATACCTGTCTCCAACTCTCCAGCCCCTCATCATTCCACTGCTCTCTGCTCATTTCTCTTCCACTGGAGAGCAGTTGGGGAATCCACGAAGGTGTTTGTTTTTAAGCCAGGTTTACCTGGTCGATGAGTTAGCAGGGCTGAAGCACGACACCAACTAAAACTTGTTGTCTTTGGTTATCTCTAAGTTTCTCATTTATCCTCTTTTTGGAGTCTGTTCACATAAATAAAGAGTTTTCATGTGGTCAGAATTTGGGACCTGGAGGTCCATTAAGGGTATCAAGATTTGGAGCATTTGAAGAAACTACTCAGAACATCTTGTCTTTTTTTCTCTGAAAAGCTGTGAGCATGTGCACCACAGGCAAGGAAATGATTTGCATTCACGAATCATTTGAACAGCACAAAGAGCTGCCTCCGATAGTAGTGGCTGTTATACCCGCTTCGCCTTTATTCTAAATGCCTATTTTTCAGATAGCCTAATGGATGAATCACACTGTGTTCTGAGAGAGGCAAACAGCCCAGAGAAAATGGGTCATTCACATGGGGCTTTGGCATATTATTCTCCAAGGTTACCATTAGCACCTATCTGAAAGCGTTAAATGAAAACTATTCTTGAAAAATAAGGTACCCGATATGTGGCATGGCTTAGTTTTGCCCACTCACCTCTTCCATTGGGAAATGGAACTAATCTTTGGATATTAAAAGTTGAAGGGCTTGAAGTTCCTTCTGGAAGTTGTTTTTTTTTTTTTTTTTAAATCCCCCATTCCTCTTCTGGGGTTGGGGGAGAGGTGGGGTGGATAAACTAAGGCTTTCTGAAAACTAAGGAGAAACCAGCCAGTCCTTTCTCTGGCCTCCACTTGGTGCTGGTCTTTGGGCTGTGTGGGAGCTGTCGTTGGTGCCACGCATTCTCCACCAGGGCACCCATGGGAGGCTGAGGCCCCATTTTGATTTTGAGGGTCTTCTGTGGAGTGACTTAGAAGTTATCTAAAATGTTTAGCAAATCCCAAATATCTCTTCGAGCATCCAGAATGAAAAATAGATGTCTCTGGTTTGAGGAAAGCAATCTTTAAAAGTTCAACTATACTATTCAAGACTGTTTTAAAGCCAGTAATACAACACCAGAAACAGAACACCACTGTCATTTGTCATCTCCTCCTCTTCTGCCCAAAGGGGGTGGGGGCCTTCAAAATTCTACATTCAGGAATCTGATACATTTTTAAAAAAGCTGATCCTATTGGAGGCTAGTTCATTAGAACTTGTTAGCGTCTTCATTTCTGTTTTTTCTTTGATTTGCCGAATTTAAAGGTTAAGATTTTTCAACCATATGGGATTGATTTCTTTCTTTCTATAACATTTTTGGGAAAGCAAATTTTGACTCCGTGCTGCCTACCCCTGGTGTATGTCCCTGTCCCTGGTGGCCCAGGGAAAGGTCTATATCCCTGACAGCTCACCATGGCAAAGGAAGAAACTAGAAAAGGATTGTTCTCAGTGATCTCAGATCAGTGGTAATTACCTGAGCCAGTGTTGGAAGAGTACAGGGTCAAGTGAAAAATGGAAAGAGGAGGGAATGGTTTTATTTTCTAATGTACTGTTTCTCTTGCTGGCCTCTGAGATGCTGGGATGAGGAAAGATCAGAAGAATCAAAATAATAACAGTCACCTCTGAGAGACAAGGAGCTTAATGTGCTGTCTCAGACACAGCTGTTGGATGGAGGGTCATTATTCCACTGGGATGGAGGAAAGGAATGAAAAGAATGCCTAGCTGTGACTTAAACAAGGGCTCTGGTAAGAACATCCTGGCCTCACCGGTGAGCAGGGATTAAAGCCTCAGTGGAAATGGATAGTGCGGTTTTCAACCTGCCACCTTGCTCCGAGCCATGGTTTTCTGGTTGCTTGCTCTGTGGTCAGTTTTGGGTAAATCCAGGCCTGTTCTCAGCACTTAGCCACTAGCCTGAGTGCAGCAAGAGGAGTTTCAATTGATTTAGTGTGAGGCCACGCTAATAAGTTTGTAGTAACTTTTCTAAAATTTACTAGTTCAATTTCCCATCCTTATTTTTTAAGTCAATCATTTCTATTCAGGGAATGATGAATTAAAATGTAGGTCAGTTCCTACTTTCCATGAATGATATGTCGAGACAGCCTGATTCACATTCTCATACATGGATACCAGGAACATAATTCTGAGCAGTAGAAGTTGCCTTACTATATGACTTCTCATATTTCCCTGATGTGCTTCTTACATATGATTCTTTGAGAATTGATGAAGGAAGAGCCACCTGGTGACCTGCTTCCCTGCTCTATTATTGACAATATAATCAACCAGTGTGCTTTTTGTATATAATTTCATGCTTTGAAAGCATTTCTACAAACGTCTGTTGCCTAGCAGAGGGCTTGCAGGGTGAACTCGTGGCAGCAAGGCCATGTGAGCTTTGGTCCCTCCTGTGTGCCTAGCCTGAGCAGAGTGGCCAGCATATAACAAGGGCCCTATAGTATTGTTTACTGAATGAATAAACAAATGAACGAGCATTTGCCCTGCCACCACTTCTGAGTGGATTCATCGCCTCATAGCTGAATTACTGCCACAGCCTCCCATGTGGTCTCCCTGCCTCCAGTCCTGCCCTGCTCTGCCAGTCTATTCTTGACACTGCAACTAATCTGTTCGAACTTGATTCTGAATATGTCACTCCCTTGGGTTAAGCCTTACCTGCTTTCCTTTCTCTTTAAGGACAAATGACAAAATCTTAGCATGGCACAAGAGGGGCCTGGGCTCTGGCCAGCCTCCGATCTCGCCATTTCCCTCCTGACAGCCTGTGCAGCCACCCTGAACTGCTTGCAGTTTTCCAAACGTGCTAGGATCACTCTGACCTCTGGGTCTCTGTAGATGTTGCACCCTTAGCCTAAAGTCCCTCTTTCCCTGTCACCTTAGGGCCTCAACTTAATGTCAACTTCACCCTGAAGGTTTCCCTAATGACACAAGGCTGGATTGGGTGCCCCTCCTGTGGGACCTCACCCCATCCAGTTCCACTGAGATGTTATTGTTGACTCCTTTTGCTTCCTCTCTAGACTTTTGGGGGCTGTCTTAGTGGTTGCTGATCCTCTCTGCCTAGTGTAGTGCCTGGCCCATTGAAACACTTGGAGACATGTTTGTTGAATGAGTGAGAAGAGCGCATTGTGGTGTGGGAACTGGCATTGCATATGGGTCTAGAAAGATCTTCCTACCAATTGGCAATGACCTCACACTCCTTAAACTTGGTCAGGGAAATGGGGTAGATGGCTTTACTTCAACCTCACTCAATTGTGGAAAATACCAAGGGAAAGTGTTTAGCACAGGGCCTGCTCCATAAGAACTCCAGGAAGTTGCTTCTCCTCAGTCTCTTCCTGCTTGCCTTACCTACCAGATAGGTGAAGCTGTGGATCAGAACAAATTGTAGTGACAGCTTCTGAGATTAAGTGCAGGGTTTCTAAACCTCTGTCAGGCAGCTGAGATATGTTTTAAAAACACATACTCCTGGACCTCACCCTGTGGTTCTGGGATGAAATCCAGGAATCTCTCTCTCTCTCTTTTTTTTTTTTTTTTTTTAAGTTTCTGATGCTCAGCCACAATTGGAAGCCTTTGACCTATTCCAACTTCTGACCCAATGCAGGTATCTGGATTATGTAGGCTTTATTGGAATACCCCAAAAACCGCAGCCCTCTTCATTTTGAAACCCTCTTTACAGCTGGACAGGTGCTCTAATAGTTAAGAACTGCACCCTTATATTACACTGTACCCAATTCTGCTTCTCTGACAATGCCCAGCCTTTACGTTGGGTTCTCTTTCTTTAGATTGATTGATTCGAACCCCACCCCTCCCACCACATAGCCATAATCATTTTTCTGATATTTGAAGTTACTACTATGTTTTTTCAAAGGTTTTTCTTTTCCAGGCTAAACATTCCTCTTCCTATAAACTAGAATTTACTAACTGGCGTCTGTGGGCTATATCCGGTCTAAAGATGTATTTTGTTTGGCCTGTGGTATTTGAAAAATATTGAATGAATTGCCAACATTTAAAAATCAGGGCATTTCACTGAAATGTCTGGAGCTCTGGCTTCTCCTGGGAACTCAAAAGATTTGGCACCACAATTCCAGCTTAGCATGGGACACACACGCTCCAGATTGCTGCAGCCAGCCGTTCCAGAGCACTGTCCCCTCACCACCTGAGCCATGGTGTCGCCTGTTTTAGATGCTTCGTTGTTCTTGTTACCTTTTCCTAAAGTGTCACATGGTCCGGTCTTTTAAAAAAGCTGTTTCTCTTTATATTACAAAAATCATATTTGGTAATAATTTAACAATAAAATATTGTTATTGTTATTTATATTGTTATTTCCCATAATAACAATATTATGGGAATTGGAGAAGAATAAAAGCCAGAAAATATATCTTCTAATAACCCTGTTTTGCATTTTAATGAATTTCCTTCTAATCTGCTTGTGCTGTATTTTTATGTTAGGAAGCTGGGATCGTACTGCAAGTTCCATAAATACTTTTCTCTCATATTTTCCATATCTTATAAAATTTCCGTAATTTTCATAGCTTAAATATTTCTCTTTATATACTGAATTTTTTCATTATGACAAAAATGTATATAACATGTGTAGTTTGGGGGCATTTAGTACATTCACAGCGTTGTGCAGCTAACACTGACTAGTTTTACAACTTCCCTCATGCCCAAAGGAAACCCTGTGTTCACTGAGCAGTCACGTCCCTTCCCTCCTCCTCCAGCTCCAGGCAGCCACTGATCTGCTTTCTGTCTCAGTGGATTTGCCTAGTTTGAATATTTCATGTAAATGGAATCACATAACACGTAGCCTTTTGTGTCTGGCTTTTTTCACTTAGCGTAATGTTTTCAAGGTTCATCCATGTCGTAGCATCCATCATTACACTCGATTTCCTTTTACGGCTGAATAATATTCCACGGTGTGGCTGTAATGCATTTTATGTATCCATTCATCAGTTAAGTTCATGAACATTTGGGTTGTTCCACCTTTTGACTACTGTGAATAGAGTTGCTATGAACATTTGTGTAGAAATTTCTGTTTGAACACCCATTTTCAATTCTCTGGGGTATATACCTAGAAGTGAAATTTCGGAGTCTGACGGTAATTCTATGTTTAACTTACCGAGGAACCACCAGATTTATTTTCCACTGCAGCTGCACCATTTTTCATCCCAATCGACAATCTTCCAATTTCCACACATCATCACCAGCACTTCTTTTCTGTTGTTTCTTTTAATTTAACCATTCAGCAGGTGTGAAGGGATAGCTCATTGTGGGTTTGAATTTGCCTTCTGTACTGACTAATGATGTCATATATCTTTTTATGTTGACCATTGAATGTATCTTTTTTGGGTTTATGTGTTCTAACATATTTAATAATTTCTTAGCTTTGACATTGGTTGCTTTTACATTTCTGCTATCCTGAATAATGCTGCCATGAACAATATTAAAAATTGTCTGACTATCTCATTGTTTCTGTTGGACAGCTTTCCAGAAGTGGCACTTGGGGGTCAAAAATGTACCATTTTGAAAGATGTCATTATCAAGGCACACATTCAGTACTGCATGTGGGTGGAGTGCGCAGGAGTGACTTGGGAAGCCTTGTCAAGTGCCTGGGCTAAATGTTCATCCCAGACTTACTACATTAGGCTCAGTGAGAAAGGAACTGCTTTCCTAGGGGATTCTGATATGCAATCTAGTCCAGAGCTTAGACCAAATGTCTTCTGCACTAAGTGAGGTCTTTTTTTTTTTTTTAAAGGCCTTTTAGAACAGTATGCAACTGACCCATTTTGACCCACAACTCTGGCAACCTCAGAGCAGGTTGGTCCTCCCTCTTTCCCTGCTGCGAGTGACATATTCAGTGATTCGGCTGTTCTGGCAAAATGAACTTACCATCACCTAAATCCGTTGGTAGATTTTTTTCCCCTTATAAAATCTGATCTTCCCCCTCTGTTTCTTTGGGAGTTAGTCATTTTGAACCCAACTTTTCTAGTGAGAAAATGGAAGTTGCTGTTGCCTGTGCGCCTTGCCCTCGGTTATATAACACCTAGAGATCAAGGTTAGATCAGACCCAGGTCTCCCTGGCTCTTCAGATAATTTCTTTCCACTTCCCCCGGTGGCCTTGTTTCGACATTCTTCATTGGTCATGATTTAAGAGGCAAAATGTAGACATATAATGCCAGATGTCCTCAGAGTGCCCTGAAAGAGGACAGGCCTTGACACGTTCAGGCTGGCTGCTTCTCTCATGAGACCTTGGTTTTACTGCCTTTGGCCAAGCCTACTTCTGTCCCTCGGCACAGGAAGGACGGCCAAAAGTCTCCCTTAGTCCGAACAATGGGACCATGATCTCAAAAGAACCATGATCATTTTGTGTACCGACAGGGTAACAATTCTGAGTTTTGATGTCAGGGTGTAGTGCCGATCCCCAAATCTAGCTTTAACATGCAAAGACACTAACATGGTGGTCACAGCATTTAGAGCCAACGTCAGTTGGGGTATGGGTGAGGAGAAGAGTGTAGAATCACCAAGAGAGGAGCTGACCTCAGTTCTGGGGCCACAGTGGGCTGTCGGACCCTCCCTCTCTGACACTGTGTCCCAGACCTCAGCCCTGTGTGACTGAGCTAGTGCAACAGAGGTCAAGGCCCTTCCCCCCCCACTACATAATGGAAGACACAGCAAATCAGATTTTGTTTAAACTCAATAATTCACTCTCTTTATTAAAAGCCCTATTTTCTGCAATGTGATTGTCAAAATTAAATCTTCAAACTTGGCATTCAAGTTAACATCCTGGGAGTGAATCTTGTTTTCCTAATGTTTGAAAAATATGTTGAAAGCTAATTTTAGACTGGGAGGGGCAGTGAGAAAGAGCTAATCATAGACTTCTGTGGGGCACCCCCATCTCTGAGATAAAAAGCACCTTAATTTACTGATGCCTATTTCATTTGCAGACCTTTCTTGTGGAGATACTTTTATTCAGTATCAAGGCATAATATATGCTTGGCACCTACACTGAGCCAAGCCAATATTTGGTAAACATTTTTGTTGTATTTACCAAAAAAATATGATAAAGTTTAAAGCATGTTAATAAATTTATTTTGTATTGAAATGAATTTGGGCATGTCACCAATTGCATCGATTGCAACATGGAGTGAAAAACTAGCCACTATAGTGACAATCAGCGTCAATATTTTTACAAAGTTTTGTTTGTCAGAAGAACTCAGTTTGGGGGTAAAACTGCAATCACTTAAACTTTGATATTGCTTCCTGTCATGTTATTCATGTTAGTTTCCAGATGGATAGGAACAGCCTAAATGACTGCTATTGTTTGACAGGCACACAGCAAGGTGGTGTGTGTGCACGCGTGCGCACACCAGCATAGGCATATGTGCACTGGGGGTGGAGTGGGGCATGGGAAGGGTAGGAAGGAAGAGATCTGGAGGGTGCTGTCAAGCCTATGCTGGTTGGAAGAAGTGCATTTAAGTCGTGGTTAGTGCAATGCTTTGTGGTGGCTAAGCTTGGGATTCTTTTCTCTCTTTGAGAGGCTGGGAAGGGTGAGAGGAGTATGAGAGGATGTTTGGAAATGCAGTGACAGGGGGAGGGACCGCTTATTGTCATTCTCCTGAATGTATGCATATCTAATATCCTTGCTGTGCTTTGGCTCATGTGTCATCTCAAAATACAGCTGTCCTATGTACACGTATGATTACATGAATGGTGTGACTCTACATCGTGTATAACCAGAAAAATGAAAAGTTGTGCTCCTTTTGTGTACAATGAATCAAAGTGCAGTCTGCTGTCATGTATAACTAAATAGAACAAATGATAAAAAAATACAGCTTTTTTATTTTTACAGACTGCATTTTGATTCATTCTACACAAATGGGGTACAACTTTTCATTTCTATGGTTGTGCACGATGTAGATTCACACCATTTGTGTAATCATACATGTACATAGGGCAATGATGTCTGTCTCAGCTCTTTTTGTCTTCAAAGGTCTAAGCCATTCCTACGCATTCAAGTCCTGCCTCTTTCCCTGACACCGCTCTGGCTTCTTAGCTCTTCTTGTCCCCCTTCTCTAAGTCAGAGAAGGCTCCTTGAATATTGGGCCAAGGGGACCTCTCTCTGCAGGCCATCATCGTGCAGAAGGAAGACTTGATATCCATTTGCAGTGGGCCTGAGGAGCTCAAGTCAGTCCTGTCTTACATAGAGTCATTGTTCTGTGTGCGTTAGGGTTATTTCCCCAGCTATACCTGGCACTCTCTGAGGAAGGGACTATGTCACACATTTCTTTTGTGTGTATCATAAAAATAGCATATTATAGAGACTCTGAAAATGCCTTCATTTTCAGAGCTCTGGTAGCATTTCTTTGTGCAACATGTGATCAGGAAGGGGACTGGAAGAGACTCGTTTTGGGGGGAACGAACCAGAAATAAACCGTCTACCTATCCAAATGAGGCTAATTGAATATGTTATGGTGTATCTATATTATGGAATATTATAGACCTATAAAAATAAAAGAGCTAATTCTATAGCTGACCTATCTGGAGGATGTCCTCAATATATTACTATCAGTAACATTGCTAATTGAAAGAGTGGGGAAATTATTCTGAAAATTTAAAAGAAGGAAATAGTAAAATCCCATTTTTGTGAAAACAACCATGATAATCTCACATATCTGTATCTATTTTTACACAGAACAGGAACATGGGGAAAGTTGTCGAAAGATACACATTGACCTGTTAACATTGGTGATGGAAAAAGTTATTGAGTTTTTCTTTACCTGTCTTTGTATTGTTGCCATAGGAAACCTATGAAGATTAAAACCTAGCAAACATAGAACAAAGAGAAAATGCATAAGGGTTTAGGTTTTGATGTATTCACAGTTCCTTTTCCATCATGTTTTTTCCTATTTTTGAAACTGCGTGATTGTGGTACGTATATACAATGGAATATTACTCAGCCATAAAGAAGAATGAAATTATGGCATTTGCTGGCAAATGGATGGAGCCAGAGACTATCATGCTAAGTGAAATAAGCCAATTTCCAAATACCAAAGGCTGAATGTTCTCTCTGATGTGCAGATGCTGACTCACAATAGGCAGGAGTAGGGATTGGGGAGGAATGAGTGGAGGTTCATGGGATTAGACATGGAGGAATGGAGAGGAAGAGGTGAGGGTGAGGAAGGGGAAAACAGTAGAATGAATTGGACCTAACTTTTCTGTGTTCATGTATGAATACATGACCAGTGAAATTCCACCTCATGTACAATCATAATAATGAGAATTTATACTCCATGTATATTTGATATGTCAAAAAACATTCTACTGTCCTGTATAACTAAAAAGAACAAATAAAAGCTTTTTTTAATGAAAAAAAAAAAAAAAAAAAAAAAAAAAAACTGGATTATTAGGAAAAAAAAAAAAAAAGGAGTTTTGTCCTCTGGCTAAATTTTTAGTTGGGGAATCATGAGAAAGGAAAAAAGATAGCAAGATATTTGGGTCAGGTGCCCTGGTTTTGTTCTATTCCTTCAGCTCAGAAGAAACTGTGAGTTGTGTTTTTTCTTTCTCCTGTCATGAGAATAAACTTTCTTCTTTCCCAAACCTGGACTGAGATGTGGCACCAAAACTGAAAGCCTAGGGTCTCTGGTTTCTGTGGTGGGGTGGGGAGAGAAGTAGCAGGTTGTGTAGATGCAGGATGCTCACTGACTTCAGAGCCCCAGAAACTTCTGGTCCCAGAGCTGAATAGAACACAGTAAGCTTGCACAAGCGTCCTGCAGAGGGTGTCTGTGAGAGGCTTCCAGCATGTGTGCAGTCATACAGAGGGAGCTAGCCCTTGCCACTTTAAAGGTGGGAATGGTTCATTTACCTTTCAGATCTGCCACTCACCCAGAGTGCTCCCCTGCACAGGAATACCTCAGCCCCAGAACCTTTTGCTTAGACTGATGCTGTAGTGTCCGAACTTGTTTTGCCACTCTAATTTCGAGTTCATCATACAATCCTTTTCTAAAGCGATGGTTCTAAAGCACAACTCTCAAGTCACTCCTATGCTCAAAAAGTATCCCTGGCTCTTCAGTTCTACGAAAGAGAGTCCAAGTTCATTAGCTTGTCCTTAAGGCCTTCTATGATCTGATCCTGGTCCATCTCTCAGCTTGCCCATATTTCTCATGCTCCATTCAGACAAAACTGTTCCCTGTGCATGTTTACTCTCCCCAGCTTCTGTTCACAGTGGTTGGAATGGGAAGGGACATTCTTTTCCCATCCTGTTCACCCTTACCTGTTTAAATCCTCTCCAACCTTCAGTTTTCATTCCAAAGGCTGCACCATTCAGGAGGCCAGAGGCAATTCCTCTCCCTTTTTCACGTACTTCTCAGGTGGCATTTGCCTTATGTTCAAGCTGTGTCTACTTGTACGCTTCCTGTTACATCTTGGTCACTCTATCAAGGGAAAGACTATGACATCTCAGTGTTTGAATTTCTTACTTAGTAAACTTATGTGTAATGACTCTTTGTTGAACTGAGCTGAATGTGGTTATCTGAAATGTGCCAGAATAATTTTTAGAAAACATATCTTTCATCTCTTGTTGGATTGGCAGTGTGTAGAAAAATAGAGGAAACGCAAACTCGATTGGTGCCTCTGCAAGGAAATATGATAGGACTGTCCTTTTAGGTAAGATTTTCCATTTTGTTTTATCAAATGTTTTTCAGTCTCTTAGGCTCCTCTCTCTTCCTGCTGTCTTATCATTTCCCTTTGACATCTGTCACCTTGCTATGATTTTGGGTGGGAAAATGGAAGATGTTTCCTGGAGGAATGCACGAAGGAGACTCTCTAATAGATTTGCAGTCCTTTTGATTTTCTTGGTTTTGTGGACCACCCAGCAGAGGACCCTCCCCTCATCTCAGGCCGAGACCCATCCAGATCCTGGTCAACTCACTGCCATAGATTTACAAGTGCTTAGGACAGCCAAGGTGAGGGAAGTGACTCAGTGTTGCATTTGTTCTTAGTCCCCTACCAGTGCAGACATGGGAGAGTTAAACTTCTGTCTCCTGTCCTAAAAAATGCACGTGGAATTCAAAGACACACACACACACACACACACACACACACACACACACAGCAAGAGAGAGAGAGAGAGAGAGAGGCAGGAGAGGGTTTAAGGGAAAATTGTCATGACCTTTGCAAAGACTTGGTTGTGTAAAATGTGACTTGCTGGTATTTTGAAAGAATCTAGGCTATGAAAAATTTCAGACTAATTCAATTTGGAGTTTGCCTGAATCATGAATGACTTAATATGACTAAATTGTCCCATATATCTCACGTACAGTAGTACCAACCCCCTTAAATACAGCAGAAGATTGCCATCTGTTTTGCTGCAGTGAGAGGTCATTTTCTGCTATATTATTTATTTATTTTTTTAGTACTGGGGATTGAACCCAGGAGGTCTTAACCACTGAGCCCCATCCTAGCCCTTTTTACTTGAGACAGTGTCTCACTAAGCTGCTTAGGGCCTCACTAAATTGCTGAGGCTGGCCTCAATCTTGTGATCCTCTTGCCTCAGTCTCCCGAGTCACTGAGTTTACAGGTATGCTATTGTATATTTTAAAGGAACACTTTTTATTGTTGTCCTTTTTGTGACAAGGCATGCACCTAGTAAGTATTAATAAAAAGTCCTGTTTTATATCCTAAAACTGAAAACTACTTTCCATATCTGAACAGGCAAAGAAATTATACCAAATACACCTGCAACCCTGATAATCATCTTCTGGTTGTATGATTCTTTTTCCCCACAAAGATCACCAAAATGGTTATATTGATTGACATTATTAAATCACCTTTCATATTTGAAATGTCATAAGGTTAACATGCTATATGATACAGTTGAACAAAGAATGTATCCAAAATGAAGATGGATGGGAGGAAACCCTGTTTAACAGTTTTTCAAAACAGGAAACAGTTGTAGAAGGACATATTGTCATTCCCTTTTTTCCACCCAAGTTATGTTGATTTAAATATTCTGTATGAACTAACCTCTTGGATCCATCATGCTTTTGCTTAAATTAGCTTTCTTTAAAAGTTAACTCCTCAACACTATTTAATTAACTCAGCTAAAGTTTAGATTTGATCTCAAGCCATTTGAAGCGAGATGGAGTGAGAGAAGGATGTGAGTAGTTGGCGGCAGATGACGATGAAAACATGGCACTTGGCAAAGTGCGACTGCCTTGTTTTGCTTTGCGTTTTTCTTTATGGATATGGCTTGTGTTTGAAATGTGATGATTTAAATTCTGTGATCAAGTGACAGTTCTGACTAAACAGAGCTTCCATCCGCAGAGGTTCTGAGAACGTGTGTGGGTGGGGAGTGGGGGAGTGGAAGTGTTCCAGAACTAGAGGAAGTAACCTCAATTTCACCTGGAAACATTAGTGTCTCTGGGGCAGGAGATTTGGGCTATATATAAAGAGTGAAGGAAAGTGAGCCAAATTTGCATCCAGGAAGAGAGCCAGCATCAAAGACCTGAAAACAGTGTCTGTAGTTTCCACTCAGTCCCTGTAAGTATACGTGGGGAGCCTGTGACAAAGGAAGATCAAAAAGGCCCTTCCTGCAATGACTTCGATTGTGGCCACTATTTCTAACTGGGTGTCCAACTCTAGCCTCCTCCAATGCTCAGTGCTCCCCATGGCCAGATTGAATGTTTGCAAAAACTCCATTCCTTTCTCTTGCTCAAGACTCCAGTTCCTGTTTGTCCACAAGATTAAGTTAAAACTCCTTATGCTGGCATGGCGTTCCCCCAAGCCAGCTCTTTATTTTCCTAATATCATCTTCTTTTTATTTTCCAACATGAAAAATTTACATCACAGTCTCATTTGTCAAAGTTTAGCTTAATGCCTACTTTCTTCATCTTTCTGATAATGCAGACCCACCCCAAGCTCCCCTGCTTTGGAAGATGGCGGCGATTGTTTTCTGACTTTGGAGAAGGTTGTCTAATGAGCTATTTTGTTGAGGGTAATCACATAGAAAAACGTAGATATAACTGCTGTTTAGTGTGGAGAGAGACTGTATGTCCTATGGTCAATTTTATCCTTGTGGGTCATTAGGTACTTAGTGTTTCTCCCTAGGGAGCATGTTGAAACTGAAGCTGAATTCCTGATATTATGTTGTGTTATATTATATTATTATAAAGTGGCATTGAGATGAAGAACTGAACTGGGAAAATTAGGAAAATGAAGTTCTTGGTCTCAACCTTGCTACAAATAGGCAAAACATGCAACCCCCTCAAAGCTCCAAACAAGGAATTCCTTTCCATTGTGAGCATTAGGAGATCACTGAGGAAAGGTATAATTGTACATGTTTGTACCATTTTATAACCTTAAGTAGTAAAATTACAGTCTCAAATCCCATCAAGTAGGCATGAATATGTGGAGCATTTTGATAAGTCAAAGAGAGGCAATGTACTGTCTCAGTGATTTGTTATTATTTGGTTTCACAGATTAGAGTTTTGAGTACCAAGAAGTTGTGTGACATTTTGAGGTTGCCCAATGTGACAAAGGCCAAGTAAGGGTCAGTTTTATTTTTATTCCCCTCCCTGTAAAATTTTCTCTCTTTGTATGATGGTCCCTTAGAGATGGTGTTGAGTAGATTATAATCCTCATCTGATTTATTTGTTCTGTAATTTTTAAGAAAATCATCCAAGATCTTTTGTTTATTCTCTTTGTAGGATGTTGTCTGTGAAGGCTGTCAAGCCCCTTATTTCAAAGTCAGCAGTAACCGCTATTTTCATTGAATACACTCTGGACATCTGGCCTTGTACAGGGAACATGGCATATGTAATACAATTTCTCAACCGTTTCTTGCATAATGGCTCTCATAACTTTGTTTTGTAGATAGGAAACAATGGCTAGGATTGTATCCCAGGTCAGTCAGAAGTAATAACATTGATCTCCATTCTCTACTAAAAAGAGAGATCACAGGTTAGTACGAATCAATAGTACCTCCAGATCTGAATTTAACTGATACTTTTGTTTCATGGTTTCCTTTTGCCTAACTTCCTGTGAGTGACTAGTAGCAAAGTTGACATGCTTGGGCTTCATTTTATCTCATGTTAGCTGTCCCCAGGTGAAAACGCTAATGAGCAGCATTATAGAGCAGAGAAATGGCCAAGGAAGATCTCAGATAAGGACTGAGCAACAAAGGATAGGAATGTTCCCAAATTGGGTAACTGGTCCTTAAATGGTCATTTCATTTTCAGTGCCTGTGTGTTATTCTCATTTTGGAAAAGTTTAGGTAATAAATAAATTTTCTCTAGTTTTTGATGAAATGCATTTCATTTTTCATGTTTTAGAGTTAACAAGCAGCTACTTAGAGGACAGATACTATTACTTGGAATTTATCTAGTTTCTCTGTTTTTATTAATAATTGGAAATATTATAAACATTTACTCTGCAGCATTGCCTACAAGAGACATTTTCAAACATACAGTCCTGCCTCACTCCTTAATTAAAAAAATGTTTATGAGGGCTTAGTATATTTTGTATAGTTCTGTATGGCACTTAAAGGAAACAAATTTTGATTTTATGATCATCATTATCTTTCTGTGATGAAGTGAACTTCTTCCCAAGTAAAGAGTAATCTATACTCAGGAAGCACCTAATGGCACTTAGATCAGATCCCATATGAATAGAGTTAGCAAATTTTGTCCATTAAATCTAGTGACTTGAACAAATTTTTATTATCCTTTTGGAAAAATACAAGCACTGCCTATGCAAAAACCAGTTGTTACCTAATGAAGTGTTTCAGCTTGTTCATGTCGACTGATGACTTCACATGGCCGGGTGATTGCTGCATCAGCTATTAGTTACTAACTAATAACATGCTCCCACGTTGCTCCCATCTCAGAATGCTCAAATATGGGCAGTTGTTTAGAGTATCGTTTTTTCCCCCTTTTGGCTATTGATTGATTTCCAGCATCCAGTCCTGATCAGAATGCAGGATGTTTTCTTTCACATTTGGGTTTTTTAATTACCTAGTCTAATCAGAAAGAGACAAGCAGGAATTTGGAATGCAATGATGGAACCTCTCCTGAATGCTTCTTGGACTTATTACCATAGTCTATAGTTCTTGATGCTCAGTGATGACCTCATGCACTGCTTATCTTTCAAAGACTCTTTATTAGTAAATAACATGAAGCTCTAACAAAGAGAAATATATTGTAAAGTGGTTTTAGCAAAAATCAGATTGGTGGTCTTTGAGGAAATCCTTGTAGGGAGGGGGGTTGGAAAGACAGCCTCATTGCAGGATGCAGTGGATAATCTAAACCCATGAAATTCTCTCTGTAAAACACACAATGGGTTTTATTCTTAAATGAATGACATGTCTGATGCCACTAGTAGCACATTTTTGGTGGAATTGAGGGAATAATTGAATTATGTTTTGCAATTCAATTTTTGCAATGATGAAGTGATACTTTAACACCTTGGGGGTAGATAGCTTTGTTTTTATTTCCTAAAACCCTGGACCCTCAGGGATCAATAGGGAAGTTGGGTTGTTTTATTATTTTGTTTGTTTTTTGTATGCACATGGTGTGTATGTTACTTACTACTGAGAACTTTTTGGAAGCTTGAGTTCTTTTATGTTTTAAATAAAGTGGACCCTGACAACTCCCTCACTTGCCTTCATTACACAACCTGAACATTTAACTCCAGGTAACAAATTACCATCTTGCTCCCCCTAGTGGAATTGTAACTCTACTTCAAAGTTTGAGAGTTAATGTTTCACTAGTACGCATTTGAGTTAATGTCTTATTTTTGGAAATCAAACATTTTCCAAGTTTATTTTCAAAGAAGGAGAATAAAAATGAAAAATATTGCATTGAGTGAGATAAAATGGAGGCGGGTAGAGGAAGTGGCATTCTGATGATACGATTTCACTTCCTGGTGTTAGCAAGGTTAGCTACAAAATGTACAGTGGCTGTCAAATTCCAGGAGCCTCTCTGCTCTGCACTTCTATCCTTGGAAGGTCAAGAGTCATCAGCCTGGTGGGTAGTCACCTCTAGAAGTTGCTGTCCACCCTCCTGGGGAAGATGGTAAGGTGCTGGTTGTTGGTGGTATTGGAAGACAAGGACCAGATCCATCCCAATAAATCCCACTTGTACTATTGAAATGAGGCTCAGGAAGCATCCTTCTGCCTTCTGAATTTACTCAAGAGACTGCGTCAGTATTCGCGGCACATGGCAATCATCCCCAGCTTATAACTGCTAAGATGCTAAAAAATTCTGGTAATTGAAGCTGAAATAACTGCCAACTCTCTTGGGTTTCCTTTTTTCCCTTGCTGCTATTTGTTTTCCAGGTGATCCTTGTTATGATTTTGTGTTTATTGAACTTTGTATTCTGTTTCATGAAAAGCATCCCCATATGTAGATGCTAGTATGGGAATGTGTGAAACCTTTGAAAAAACACAGCCCTCTTCTCTGTGGGAGATACATTCCAAGACTCCCACTGGGGGCTTAACACCACAGATAGTAATTCTCTCCATATAAAGGTTTTCCTGTACGTACATACTTATGGTAGAGTTTAATTTATAAATTTGATGCAGTAAGAGATGAACAAAAAATAATAAAACAATTCAATAATATACTGTAATGAAATTGCCAGAATCGCTTCTCTTATGCTGTTGGGCCATTAATAAGTAAGAATTATTACTTATTACACACAAGCACTGTGATTCTCTGACAGTCACTTTGATAAATCGAGACAGCCATCAAGTGATTTATGTGCAGGTAGTACATACATAATGAATACACTGGACAAAAGGTCGATTCATACCCAGGTGGGATAGAGCAGGGTAGCTGGTATAAGATTTCATGATGTTATTATGCACTCAATTTAAAAGTTATGAGATTGTTTACTTCTAGAATCTTTGCTTTATAATTTTGGACTGTAGTTGACTGCCATTAACTGAAACCCATTGAAAGTGAAACTGTGGATAAGTTGGGGGGGTACTATTATACCTTTATATACCAAGGATTAGCCCCCTGCTCTTGTGCAGGTAAAGCTTTACTTTTAAGACTTATCATGGTTAACATAAAGGCTCTATGGGATGTCAGGTTGATGGACAGCACAGTATATGTCCTTAATAAATTCTGAGTACAAATATTGTAATTAGAATTTTCCCCCTTTTTAAAGAGTATTTAATAGAGACACTATTTGGATACCTTATTTTCCAAATATTTATTCTCAGGTTAAGTGTCTCCCTGGGGGGAAAAATGAAACTGCAGAATTGAATTAAAATCCCAACCAAAGATAAGTCAAAGTGCTTGCTGGGTCTGTTTTATTTGGGGTGTAAAGAAGGAAAAAAAAATCAAAGGAAAAACTCATTAAAAAACTACCGTTTGCTCACGAGTCACAGTCATTTAGTTCAAGAATTACATCCATGCAAACACATAGCTTTCATTTAAGCCAAGTGTGTATTTTGGAGTTCTGGTTTGGAATCCGTGTTGTGATGCTTGGATTCACACTTGTAAAGGCAGATGTTGCCGTGGTTACACGGCATAGCTGGACTATAGATGCCCATCTCAAAGGTTTTGAACTGTGGATAGCAGGCAGCCTTTGAATAGTACTTGCCACATCTCCCTGCATATTTGCCCAAGCGTCACTCTGTATGTGTACAGTGCACACACCTGCAGCTGTGGGGATCTGAGCACATGCGTGTGCCTGCAGCGCTGGAGGAGTTACTCCAACAGCTCAGTCTCTTCCCAGTGGATGCTGGGAATTCTGTGCACTGACAATATGCTAAAAAGCAGCTTTTAGCAGCGCCCAGGGGTATTTGGGAAGCTCCACTACATACCTCTCCCTTCTTAGGGGCTGTTCTGGTGACCTTCTCTGGCAGCTGTGTCAGGATACCTCTGCTTGGGGACATTCCAGGCATAGCTTGGAAGGCTTGCTTTTCTTGAGAGGCATGAGGACCTAGTGAATGCCACAGAATATCTATCTGCATTCCTTACACTCCCCAGGGAGAGGCTTTGCTTACCTTGCTGTGTTCCTTTAAAATGATTGCCTAGTACATTAATGACTGGGGTGGGTTTGCATCTGAGAATTGTATTTTCTCAACTGTTGATTGGGCACTGTTGATTTAACACTGAGATCCTGTCAGACCTGGCCTCTCTGTGGCAACTATGGTTGTTGGTATGGTATGGTTTTATTTTTCTCTTAAGGTTCAAAAAGGCAGAAATGCACACATGAGCATTTGACTGTGAGCGTGGCAGAGAATCATGAAACATAATCAAGATTCAGCAGGAGACTGGGTCCGCAGGTAGTCAGCAGGAATGTGGAAGGACCTCCTTGTCTTTGGGAAGAGTAGCCAGCTAAACTGAACCAGAAGAAAACTGGTATTCTTCTCAAGACATCTTTCTTGATACTTAATTGTTGGAAATTGGAGAAAATATACCCGTACCTTGGAACATGGTAGAACTGACTAGCATTTGGGGGTGGGAGGGAAACATCTGTCAATTTTCTGGTAGCTTTCATGACACAGAGGACACCTGTGGACAAACTTCTGTCATGTTGAATCACTCGTCTTCAATGTGACATGGTTTATGTAGTGTTTCCTCAAGGAATCTTACTATAGCCTACTGATAATGCTTATATTGGTCCCCCAAACTAACAACAAGCTCCATCGAAACCTGTAAGAAAGGCAGCAGGAGGGTTAAAAAAGAGAAACAAAAGTTTATGGGGACAATGAGGACTCAGACTCCCAAGTAGATAGCACAGGGAGAGATCAAGGTAGGTGATAGTATTTTACCCAAAGCCAATGTTTGCCAATAGTTACTAAAAATCAGATGGTGACTTGTTAAAAACATAGTTTTGCAGCCCTCCATCCCCCAGACATACTAAATCAGAATCCCCAGAAAATAAGTATTTTGGGTGATTCTTAATGGCAAGACAAATTTGGGAAACTGCCATCATCTACTTATCTACTGGGACTAAAATATTTCCAACCTGTAAGTAAATGTGCAGTGCTTGTGTTTATGTACATACGTGCTTGTGTGTGTGCATATGTGTATGTGATGGCCAGGGATTTAGAAGTTTGGGAAAAAATGGTCAAATATTCCATATTGGCATCATTAAACATCTCTTCACAAAAGCATCTATTCTTTGTATAGAGTTGTTACAGAAGATTTTCTCATACATTACCTCATTTGATCCTGATTACAGTCCCATGAAGAAGTTGGGTAGCAATAACCATGCTCAGCCCCAGATTACACATGGGAAACAGGCTCAGCATGTGGTTGGAAGTGGTAGGGCTGGCTCTGAACAGGATCTTTCACCATGTGGGGTGAACCTATCATCTACACCTCCCAGGGCCACTTTTCTGCTTTTATCCCACACTCTTGTCATTGGGTTGATGACTGTTTTTGACATGTTAGGTTCTTTTAATGTTTACCCCCTTCTTTGTCCACCAGCTTGCACTCCAGGGATGCCCCTCCGCCTCTTTGTGCAAACTCATTCATGAAGTCGCCTTCATGAATCCAGAGCTTTCCTGGATTTAGTTTTCTCCTCACCCACCCACGACCCCAGCAAGCTAGTTGCTCTTTCAGCTGCGTTTCCATCACACTTGATAGATCCTTCTATGCTTTAGTGTGGCTGGACTCAATAAGAGCTCAGTAATGGCCCCTCTGACACCCTAACTCCTCACTATACTACTTAAATGGCAGATGCATTGATTTTTAAAATAATCAGTGCTTGTTGGCTAAAGCTATGGGAAGGATTTAAAGGGTTTTCCAAGCATTGCAAAAAAATGTTCAGGTGGCTGGAAGCATGACCCCTAAAACCCTCTATCAATGGAATTGTTTGAGGCTTATAAGAAACATTTTCTACTAGGAAGTAGAGGAGTGATATGGACTCTCTTAGTCTGTTTGGGCTATCATTCAACAGCTCATAGACTGGGTGGCTTAAGTAACGCACATCTGTTTTCTTACAGTTCTGGAGGCTGAATGTCCAAGATCATGGGGTATCAGGGTTGGTCTTTGGTGAGGCCTCTCTTCCTTCTTGTGGTTTCCTCTGCTAGCCATTTCTCTGTGTGCAGGCTGAGAGAGCCTGGGAGCTCTGGTGTTTCCTCCTCTTCTTATAAGGACATCAGTCCCATTGAATTGGGGCCCCATCCTTATGACCACATTGTCTCCTTAAAGGCCTTATCTCCAAATATAGTTACATTGGGGGGATTAGGGCTTCCACATATGAATTTGTGTGTGTGTTGGGGGTACAGTTCAGTGCATAACAGGGACTAGACACACAAAATCATATGTTTGGTAGTTTCCTTGGCAGGAAATTTAAGGGCCTATCAAAGACAATTTCAACTACGGGTAATTTTCATGTTACACTCACTTTAGTTCATAGCCCTGGGTTAGAGTGGCTGTCTATCACAGCTTTCAGGTTGCATGATGGTTATTTCTTTATGAGAATATGTCCCCAACAAGACTTCAAGTGAGGGTAGGTTTGAACCTTATTTATTTTTTCTGCTGATTTTAATTGTCGAATGAACTTGGAGCAAATCTTCTTCTCGTCATCTGCTTCTGAAGGTAATACAGTATATTAATTGCGGTTCTAATTCCTGTTCTCTTGTGTTTACAGCCACCTCTCGTCCAAGCAATCTTCAGTGGTGATCCAGAGGAGATACGGATGCTCATACACAAAACCGAAGATGTGAATGCCCTGGTAAGAGATGCTGTGGTCTTGTTGCTTAGGCCTGCTTCACCTGGGCAGGCAAGGCTTTTCACCTGTCCTATACTGCAAAGCCCATTAGTAAATGGTGAAAACTCTCGACTCTTTCTTAGAATACTGTTTTAGAAACCCACACGGAAAAGTATAGATTTTAGAAAGGAAATATACTGAGATACAGTTATCAAAATATTAAAAATTAAATTTGTGATATAATAACATGTGATTCTTTACCAACACTTTAAAGCAAGGTACAACAGATCTGATAATGATCATAATATAAAGAGGGATGAACATGGGTCAATATTTTGAGTTATCTACCCCAATTCTAAAGCGATCTGAGCATACCCGCAGTTTCTACTAGTGACGGCATTGGCTACCACTGGTGCCCTTGTGGCTTGCTGTATGCATTCATAATGGAAGAAAATGCTAAACTTCTGTGAGAAATTAGTGCAACCAAAGGTGTAATATTCTTTTCCAAGGTGATGAGCCCACATAGCAGGGCTTGGCAACCTGTGCTTCTTCACCTGGATGAATTTATAGGTCACCAGCTATGAATAGTTTCTGTTTTTTTAAAATTACTATCCATATTATGAAACCCTCTTTTTAAAAATACCTTTATTTTATTTATTTATTTTTATGTGGTGCTGAGGATCAAATCCAGTGTCTCATGCATGTGAGGCAAGTGCTCCGCCACTGAGCCCCAGCCCCAGCCCCCTAGTTTCTGTTTTTTAAATGGTTAAAAAAAATACAAGAGTAAGATTTTATGACACATGAAAATGATATGAAATTCAAATTTCAGTGTCCATAAATTTCAGTGCCTTGCTTTTGCACAGCAGCAGCTGAGCTGAGTTTTTGTGACCAAGACTGCATATAACCTGCAAAAAAAAAATCTACTTACTAGCTCTTCACAAAAAAAGTTTACTGGTTCCTGCCCTACAGGATTCACAAACTTGTGCTGAATGATCACTTAAGCATCCTGTGTTCCCTCTGAAAGTGTATATGTGGGTGTGTGCACTTGTGCACCTTGTATATTTCTCTATAAAAAGGGTCAAGGTATTTCATCAGATTCTTAAGAGGTCCCAGAAAGATGAAGAGTCATTGAATCTGGAAGGTTTTCAAATGAATCAGCCAAACTGTGATGAAGAAAGGTAAAAAGAGTCAATAATTTACCCTTTTAATAGTTTCTTAGAGGTAGGTTGAACAAGCAATTATGTGTGGTACGTGCTATCAATTCCCTTAATGTAATTCAATTATTCAAATACTCAAGTCCATCAGGGAGAAGAATTGTCTTTAAAGTCTCTCGTGTTCAGTAGAAATAACAGAAAAAGTCCAGTGCATCTTTAGTGGAAGCAGAGCTTTGCCATGAGAAATAAATGGTGTTGAAGTTTGCATCTCTATCTGGTTGCTGAATGCTTTATTCAGAAGGCAGGTCTTGTTCTGTGGCCACAGCTATTGTTGCATAGTGGTGCAAGTTGGTGTGACTTACCTGGGGTGGGGGGGGAGAGAAAGAGAGAAAGAAAGAGAAAGAGAAAGAAAGAGAGAGATAAAGAAAGAAAGGAAAAGAACAGAAAAGAAAAGAAAGAAATGGAGAGAGAGAAGGATATTTTGTGACATTTTTGCCAGGGAAGCACAGATGGAACCAGGGACAGACTACTGGAGAAGACAGTTGGGCACTGATCCAGAGCCTGTGGGGGGTGACCTGTACTTCTGAGAGGAGGCTAGGCAAGCGAGCTCACTGTCCAGTCTTCTGACATCACTGGAATCCACCCAGCCTGTTTGGTGGCTGTGGGCCAAGTTCAGGCAAGCCCACGGCAAGGTTACTACCTTTTCCTGATGATCATGAGCAAACAGAACTTTTGTTCAGTCACACACCAAGAAAGGTTGCACTGGCTTCTGAATGGCCTTTATTTCTCCTTGGGCAAGTGACAAACAGTTGCTGGCTGATAAGGTCAGGAGAGCTTAACTTAAGTTGTAACCCAGCTGTATTTCTGAATTAATTAAATAGGTTAACTGCTCTAACATGTAGACTCCCGAATGTCTGATGAGTGTATGATATAGGGAGTTTTGTTCTCTTAGGAACAGATTATAGGAGTGACCGCTATTCCACCTAGGGTCCCAGGTAACATGTGGTTTCTCAGTTCACTGTAGAGGTTGTTTGCAGTTCATCTAGCCAGAAGAGATAAGAGTGCCTGGAGGAGAAGTGTGGACAGATTTTTGTGGGTCAGCTTAGAAGGGGCATGTTTCACTTCTGCTCACACAGAGCTTTGTGATATGGCCACACCTGACTACACCACTGAAATTATGTAACTGTGTCCCTAAAGTGTTGGAAAGCGTGGATGTTTACAAATAGTTAGAAATTGTGGCCACACCAATCTTTGGTCTTACCTCTTACTTGTCTATGGGCTGCCTTATTCATTCTGTAATTACTGAGTTGAGACTGTGCTAGGTGTTAGGGGCATAGCATTCTGATAGTGCTTTCTCTCATGGAGTTTACTGCATGGCAGAGAAATCAAGAAATAAGAAATCACTCTGTGGTACATTTGTGGTAGTGAAAATTCAGGACATTTTGTAGGGGAAAAGGGTAGGTTGATCGTGAGAATCTGATAGAGCCATGTGTAAACTGAGGGCTGAAGGGCAGTAGGAATTTGCTTCATATCTGTATGCTGCTGAATGTGTGCAGGAGGCAAAGATAGGAAGAAGGGAAGGAGAGTAGTAAACGCATACATGAGTGTCTGGCTGAACGAAGTCTGTTTTCCTTATGTTAATGCTCTTCTTTGCCAATGTTCCTTGGGGATCAGTCTGATTGAACATTTTTCTGGGGGTGGATTAGGTCACTTAAGGGAAGTGATTGCTGGCAGAGGGCCTAGAGAGATGGAAGACACTTTAAGATCTAATCTCTAAGCCTGGAGTGTGTTCCAGGAGGGAGGAGGAGAGACTGATAACGAGCACAACTAAATGTCAAGGAAGGAAAATAAATGGTGGTCAAGTCACCTGTTACTTGGAAGACAGTGTCTGTCTGCTTCTCACTTTTGGCTTTTCTTTTCTTACCCCCTATTTACTAATTTAACCATTCTTTTTCTTTTTGGTGCTGGGGATGGAATCCAGGGCTGCATGCATGTTAAGCATGTGCTTTACCATTGAGCTATATCCCAGCTCCTCAACTGTCCATTTCTATCCTGAGGTCTGAATTTTTCACCTTTCTTTTTTCCCTCCCGTCTTTCCATGTTTTGGGGGGACATGGGTACTGGGGATTGAACTTAGGGGCACTCAAACACTGAGCCACATCCCCAGCCCTATTTTATATCTTATTTAGAGACAAGGTCTCACTGGGTTGCTTAGCACCTTGCTGTTGCTGAGTCTGGCTTTGAATTCTCGATCCTCCCGCCTCGACCTCTGAGCCACTAGGAATACAGATGTGCGCCACCACGCCGGCTCTCCCTGTGTTTTGATGGGCATGTGTTCTTTGGTGTAATTAGTTGATCCTGATAATAGAAATCAAGCTCATTCAACTGGCCCTTCCATTAAGGGGTCCTAATTTTCAATTTCTCTCTGCTGTCTTTTCTACCACTTCCCCAACCCAGCTAAAGAGACCTACTCTTCTCTCAACTCCCATAGTTCTTTATACCTCATTGATCACATTTGACTTCTTCAGTTATTTATTCCTGTATTTTCCATCTGAAAAACTAATATGCTTGATGACATAGTCATGATCTCATTCATTCTTATTTGCTCAATTGCCCAGTCCAGTCTTTGTATCATATTGAGTGAATGACTTAATCCCACTTCATTGCTTATGTTGAGCCAACTTGTGGTGACCTGCATTTTATTTCTCCCCATGAAGACTATTTGTGGAACAGAGGAAGCAACTGGCTTAGTGTCCCTCAGATCTCAGTTGTAAGATAGGAAGTTCTTGAAGGATTAAAGGTCTATAGATTGATTTGATGAGACAGTGGAGGATCAGAAGGAGCACTGTGGGTCTTTTTTGTGAATTCTATGGCTACTGGTGTGCCACATCCTGGAAGCATGGAATGACCATTGTACACTCTGAGAAATCCATTTAAATTGACCTGCTATGTGGGCTGATAACTAGAAATTTTTTAGAAGTCTCCATCTAGCTAACCAAATTGAGCTTGAGGTGGAGAATAGCATCTGAGTTTAAATTTTCAAAGTTTCAGAATGCAGAGATTCTGAAAATCAAGCTTCGAACTCAATAAGATATTCTTAGGATTATGATATGACAACACAATGTCAAGAGGACTGGCTTACCATGCTATATACCAACAGGGACAGAGAAACATTGGCACCTGTCCATAGTGTGTGATCAGGATGGGAAAGGAACTATGCTATGTGAGGAGTGGTTATAGAAGCTGGTGATGTTTTAGACTTGGAAAGGATGGGAGAAGTTTCCTAAATAGTTCCTAAATAGTTAACCAACAAGTTAAACTGGAACTAGACCTGTTGTATGTCATGTGGTTGTAAGCATCAGAAAATAAGATTTCAGGTCAAAAGATAAGGAATAGCTGCATAAAGAAGGAATGACTCCACAGGTAATAAGCTTCCTGAATCTCCACTAGATTGAAGGTTCTACAGGTGACCAACAGTAGTAGAGAGAGCCCCATTTCCTGTCTTGTATCCTTGGCCAACATCACTCATTCATTGTATTTTTTTCCTTTGTCTTCAACATCCAAATTTATTCTTGGGATACTACTATTAAATTATAGTTGGCATGTAAGTTGAAACCTCCTTCCCATGCCTGGACTGGTAGTATTTAGTCTTTTCCAACTGTAAAAGACTACAATTCCAAGATTTATGAGTCCCATGTGATAGCAAACCTCTGATGTTTGCTTCTTTTTTAAAAGCATCATTTACAGGAATGCACACACACATGCATGCTCATTATTATATGAAATAAAATTAACAGTTATTGCTCAACATCATTTAATACCCAGTGCATGCTCAATTTTATTTCAATAGTTTCAAAAATGTCTTTTTACAGTTGAGTTGTCCCCAAGTTGATTATTTTAATCCATCTATTTTATTTAACAAAATAATTTTGTCAAGCAGCAAACAAAATGTTTATTACTTGCTCTAACAGGATTTGACCCAATCACCATATCGATGCAATTTCTTTACCCTCTCTAATTCTAAGATAGGAGATAATATGTGAAAATAATGAAATAAATATTGGGACAAAAGCTAAGTTTTTCTCATCAAAGAACTTCTAGTGAACCAAAGGGAGGAAAACCATTATGGCTGCAGTTCTTGATTCCAGGAATTAGTTCAGTTGATGCTGGCCTGCTAGTCTCAAGATGCAAGGAAGAAAAAGGACACTGGCATTGTATGAGAATGTGACTTTTTAAAGAAATGAGACATATTGGCAATAATAAGCTTTGTGTGTGTGTGTGTGTGTGTGTGTGTGTGTGTGTGTTGGGATGTTTTACTATGTCTTTTAAAAACAGAACATATTTTAAAATCCATTGAGGACTCAATATGGTTCCACCCAAAGAACTTGGCATGATCAATCTGCTCTCTTCTCTAAATATTTCTCAGCTTGATTCTATCACGTCAAATTCCTTCAAACATTAAAAATACAAACCACCACCTAGATTTCTACGCTTCTTGATTTGTGTGTATTTTTCCTCATATTTTTCTCCTGCTTGCTTTTCTTCTTCTTTTTTAATAAAGAATTTGATATGGGAACAAAGACCTGAGATGTTTTGCCATCTCAGCGACTTGGTCACCCTCTAAATTAGACCTGAATCCACAGCTGCTGGGACTACAGGTGCTGCAGGCAGGGGTGACAAACCAGAATCTCCAGGTTCCAAGAATGCCAAAAGTGCCTTGTCAGTAGGTGTGACTAGTCACTTAGCTGTCTTCAAGTGCCATGCAGGAATGCAGGTGTCCTGTGCCTAGACTTAAGTTTTTAAAAGAAGATACTGGAAATCTCTGAATTGTTAAATGTTGGTTCCAAAAAAAGATCCAACAGTATTAGGGCCAAAGAAAACACATCTGTGGGCCAAGTTCAGCTTGTAGGCCATGTTTTGCTAACTGTGGATGAGAACAGCAAACATGAGAAGTTGAGGTTTCTCTGGTCTCCTGTATCTGGAACGCTATTGCCGAGGTCCTAAAGCCAAAGGCCTGTGTCCTGGGGAGAGCAATAGCCTATGATGGCCAAATGTTGACAGCATTTCTGGCTGGGTAGTCAGGGATAGGGGGAGGAGGGAAGCTGGTGGTTCCTTCTCAGTTCTGGGAATGGTGCTTTCTGTCCTGAGGGTAAGTACCCTGGCAATATTGTCATATCCCCCTGCCACTCCCTGATTGCACCCTTGCCCAGAATACTGGGCTGTGACTTGAAAGCCATGATCTGTGTCCTATAGAGAATGATTCATGAACCTCTGATGGCACAAATATGGCTTGCAGAGATGGTGCTTCATGGCCACTTAAAATGTGTGAAGGCAGGTCTGATTATCATCATTCCTTGCTATCCTGTGGAGGGTGCTCAGCAGTGAGATACCTGATTTCTCCATCCTGGGTGTGGAGGCTGGTAAGCCAGCCTCTGAGAGGGAGAAGTGTTACAATGGTATATGATTTACAGCCTCCCCATAATAGAGATGGGTGTTTTGGAGCTATGGAAACACTCCAAGTATAATGGCATTAGTGCATTAATACTATTTTGCAATTGCTAGACACTTTTACAGCTGGTGAAAAAAAAATCTAGCAACTAAAAGATGTGCTTTGTAAATAGCTTGAGAATGTGAACATAAAGGGTTTGACTATTTTTCTCACATTAGATATTAAATCTGGGTGGAGGATGTAAATGTGAATATATGAGGCACATTATTTTTAGATGAAAGAAAATAACTAAGATGGAAATTGTTTAAAATTAATTTTTACATTTGGCACACTTGAAGTGGGTGGTAGGAATTGGGCTGGGAAACTTGATGAAGTAATTCTAAACTTTATCTAGAGGAAAAACCATGTGGGACTAGCCAGGAAATTCTTGGGGGGAAAAATCAATGGGGAAAAGCATCACAAAATATATTAAAATAAATTACAGAACTATAGTAATCAAGATAGTATGTTACTGGCACAGGAATAGACAAACTGGTGGAATAGACTAGAGAGTTCATAATTAGAATCAAGTGTGTATGGACATTGGTATGAGATAAAGGCACCCATTTTAAATAACTGGGGATGAAATAGATTATTTAATAAATAGGGTTTAGACAACTGGCTAGATGTAAAAATATAAAGCAGAATCCTTACCTAATTCATTACATCAAGATAAATTCTAGATATAGAAAATAAAAAAGATGAAAGTAGTGGCATGCAACAAGGGGGAAATATTTCTGAAATGTTGGAGTGGAGAAGCACTTCCTAAGTATGATAGTTAAAACCATAATGGTAGAGGTGGTTGCCTTCTAATATATAAAAATATAGGCCATTGTATATTAAATCACCCTAAATAAGGTTAAAAGATAAACTCAAAATGAGTACTGGATATGTGAAAAGTGCTAATATTCATAACATTTAAAGAATGCTTGCAAATTTTTTATTAGGAGATAAACACCCAAATATAAGTATGGGCAAAAAACATGCTGAGGTCACTTACCAAAAGAAAAATACAAATAGCTAAAAGTCATGTGAAAAATTGTTCCGTCTTAACCTTAACTGAAATTTAAGAATTCAAGTAGATGTTCACAACCATTTAGTATCATTCTTTACTTATCAGACCAGCAAAGGTGAAAACCTGGTCTCAGTCACTGTTGGATTAGGGAGAGTGTACTTGGTATCCCGCTCTGGAGGGCAGTTTGATAGTATGCATCAGCATCTACCTGTGCACACCCTTTAGTACAGTAGCACCATGCTGGGGAGTTTACTCTGAGGGAAATAATTGGCCAACTACATATATAAAAAGATGTTTATTGCTGTGTGGCTTATAATAACAAGAAATTAGAAATAACTAGGAGGTTATATTATAGCATACATCCATTGGTGGGTTATATCATGCTATCTTTAAGAAGTGATATGTATTAATTTTTACTTATATATATTCACTGAAGGGAAAGATCTTCAAGAAATACTTTTTAGTCAAAAAGTTTTTAAACAGCATATATCATGTGTTTATATAAGTGAATAAGAGATCTAAAGGAATGTTCTCCAAAAGATTAATCATAGTTGAATCTGGATAGTGAGACTTCTGCTTTTTCTTTATTCCTTTTTGTACTATTACATTTTTTTTGCCCTGACCATGTATTATGCTTATAAATAGCAAAAACAAAACAAAACAAAAAACCCAAACTTATATAAACACACGTACATACATAAGCCAACAAACCAGCTTCCACAGTTTCTCACTTTTAGTATAAGTGCACTCATTGTGTTTGCTGGTTTGAGTAAACATAGATCATATTTCAGTGGCACAGCACTTGTGGCCCATAGTGATAAGCATAGCTTGTTCCCATCTTCCTCACGTAAGGACTTGTCTCCTGGTATAAGCTGGGGCTTGAGGAAGTGGTGTTGGTAGGAGTTGTCATCTCAGTAGAGTTCTTTTCTTCTATCATTTTTATGGTTTGGATCCAGAATATTCCCAAAGTCTCATGTGCTGAGGGCTTGGTCTCCATTGCAGCAATGTCCAGAAATGGAGCTTTTGGGAAGTGATTGGAATCATGAGGGCACTGACCTTATCAATGGATGAATTCATTAAGAAATTCATAGCTAATTGGATTATTGGGAGGTAGTGGAAACTGTAGGCAGTGGAGCCTAGTTGAAAGTAGTCAGTTACTGGGGATATGCCAGGTCCCTTCCTCCCACTCTCTCTTTTATTTTCCAGCCATCATAAGTTGAATAGCTTTTCTCCACCACGCATCTCCACCATGATATTCTGCCTCGCTACAGGCCTATAGCAATGGGATCTAGCCACCCACGTACTGAAATTTCTGAAATCATGAACCAAAATAAATCTCTCTTTCTCTAAGTTGTTTTTCTTCAACTACAATTAATTGTTCTTCTCTAAGTTGCTTTTCTTAGGTATTTGTCCCAGTGATAGAAAGTCGACCAATGCAACCATGCTTCCTCTTTTGGGGGAAATTTCAGGGAGGCCCATTGTTTGATACTGCAGATTGTAAATGGGCATGGATAAGAGTCTAGGTGATAATATCATAAAATCTAGTGTCTTTTAACTTCAGTATAAGAGCCACATTTCATATAATAAATTATGGGAAAAGAATGATTAGTAATGATTGGGGTAAAAGTCAAGTAAGATGTTCCAGACACCTTGTATTCTCTAATTTCTTACACAATGAGAATATACTTGGTGATTAAAAAAAAAATTAAGGCAGGCGTGGTGGCGCATGCCTGTAATTCTAGTGACTCGGGAGGCTGAGGCAGGAGGATCGTGAGTTCAAAGTCAGCCTCAGCAAGGACAAGGCGCTAAGCAACTCAGTGAGACCCTGTCTCTAAATAAAATACAAAATAGGACTAGGGATGTGTCTCAGTGGCCAAGATCCTGAGTTCAATCCCCGGTTCCAAAAAAAAAAAATTAGGTTGTGGAAAAATGACAACTCTTATGTTGTTAAGCTGAATTGTGTAGAGATAACCACATTGTCCACATTATTCTTAAAGAACATACTTAAAAGGTAGAAGGTATATTTTAGATCAATTATTCTGGCTTTGATTTTTTTTTTTTTAATCAAGGACATATCACTGTCTAGGACTAGCATAGTACTCCCTGGTGTCATGACCTGTCTGTGTCTTTTTGTGCTGCCATCTTGATACATGGCTTCCATCCACTATCAAAATGGACATTTGAACTCCAACCATCACATCCAAATTCCAGCTAGCAGTAAGGAGGTAGGCAGAAGGCAGGCCCCTTCTTTGGAAGGACACTTCAACTAAGCACATGATTGCTTATGTATTTTTCAGAACTATGTCATGTGCTCAGCTAAAAATCAGGGTTTCTATAATGAACAGAAATGTTGGAACAAACCAGCAGTCTCTGCCATGGTATGTGAAAGCCTTTTGTGACTTAGGAATTGCTCTGAGTACAGAAAAATAGATTGTTTAGGTAATATTGTCATGCGGTAATGCCATATGTATTCATTCATTTATAAAATATTTATTAAATACTGTAATGGTGTGAAATATTATTAGTACTGGAGCTAATACTCCATATACTTCTCTACATACTGTCTTCATTAATTTATGTTATCTCAGAAAAGGATTTGAGGGAATTGTATAGCTGTGACCTTTTTCTCTGCTTTGCCAAGCATGTAGGAATGGAACATTACTAAGACACCATATTTCTTTCTTTGGGGCAGGGAGGGAGAAGGGTGACATTGTAGCATGTAATAAATAGCAGCTCTCAAGCTTAATGGTACAGGCGAGGTGTGCTTTTCCCTCCAGCTCACAGAGGCCCTGTCTTTTGTCATCAGTGCGTCATATTGATTTATATCTTGTATCATTGCTTTGTATATATGCCTTTTCCCCTACTGAGTTGACTTCATCTTCTGACCTTGTTCCTTTCAACCGGGGACACTCAGAGTTTGAATAGGCATGTGTTTTATTTGGTAAGAAAGAAAGAGAGAAAGGCAGGGTGGGGGGTGGGAAAGGAAGGAAGGGAGAAAGGAGGGAAAGAGGGCTAAAGAAAGAAAAGAGTCACACAAACAGGCAGGCCTGCACAGACCTAATGCTTGGGCAGCCCTGTCCCATTACGGACTGCGTCTCAGGAGGCCTCCATATGTATAGGACCTTTAACAAATGGGATTTGTCATCACAGGCTCAGGACATTCCATTTGGAAGGAATCAGGAGATGTCTGACATCTTGCCTCTTAATCTTTCAGTAATTGATAGGAGAGGTTTTTAAAAGAATTTCTTTTCTCCCTATGGAAAATTTTAAACATTCAGAAAACAACCATGAGCCTACCACTAAAACTGAAGAAATATTAACACATTGCCCCATTTATTTTAAAAAGATCACAATGAAATGTCATTTCATGAATTTAGAGCCCACCCCCATATAAACATACACTCATGTCCTGTGTCATTCACATCTTTGCAAGAATGCTACCTTATCAGGGACAGTACCTCTACTGTTCCCACATGAAGTAGCAGGGCCCATCAACCTCTGATCTCTTCTTCCTATAGCATTTGTCCCCACCTGTCACATACAGTGAACTTACTGTTTGGTCTTCTGTCTCCCTCCACCAGCACATCAGATCTGTGAGAACTGGGTCCTGGCTTTGCTCACTGTTGAACCCTCAGGACCTACAATAGGGCCCTCCCAGGCCAGGAACAGATGACAGGGCTAACTAAAGCCTCCTTCGGATCTCCTGACCCATGATCCCCTCCTTAACCCTCTCTCTAGGGAGAGCCACTGTCCTGAAGTTTTATATGTCTTCTTCTCCATCTTTATCTTTATATACTCTATTTTTATTTATACCTTTTAATCTGTTTGTGTACGTTTATGTACATATTTACCAAAACAATAGTGTCATATATCTTTAAAAACATCACACAGGCAAATAGTTTGTATCCTCCGTAACTTGGATTTTCTTACTCAATATTATGTGTTCAAGATTTATTTTTGTGGATACATGAGCATTCATTCATATGTCTCATATTCCTCCAATATTCCCTCCAGGATTTTATCACCATTGAGTTTATTCTTGATCACAGCTTTTTAATCACAGCTATATCACTTTATTTTGTCCAATGTTGTCAGTCTGACTTGTGGTAAAAATTGTATTGGTTGTAAAAATGCATTAGAAAAATAATTGAGACAGAACATTTTATGTTATGTGTGTTTTACCACAGTTTAAAAATTTGAGAACTTATCAAATTGTACACTTCAAAGCAGGTTAAGAGAGGGGACCATATAAGAATGTTCATAAGGACTTTACTCTTTGTAAAAACAAACTCATTGTAAATTACATTTTTAGAGAATTTTGCTCAGCACTATTGAATATATTTGATTATAAAATTATTTGTTTTCAACAAATTGTGATTTTGTTCTTTGTACTTTAAAAACAGAATTCCCTCAGAAACACATAATGTGTTTTGATATATAGTTCTCCTATATTAGAGAACCTGATGGCTTTTCACTTAAGTGGGGGAAACTGAAGAACAAATACGTTGAAGTGTTGTAAAGAGGCTTTCAGAGATTGACTTTTGACAAGATCCCAAATGTCAGGGAAGTTTATTTTTGCCATAACATAGTTACTTGATTTCAAATATAGGTACAGAATAACTATAATGCCTGGGTTATCCTTAGGACACATTTAAATGTCCATTTTCTGAGCTTCTTGCAAGAGGACAGAGTTTTATTTAGAAGGGTTTTGTGTGTTTTGTAGATGTGATTACAGGTGTAACTGAAAACATTAAGGAAGAGTTTACCACCTGTAATTTTGAATGACCACTCAGTAATCCTGGCTAAATGTGAAACTTTCCCAGAAAAATCACGATTGATCTGTTTTGCATTTTGCTTATAGAAGTCCATCTTGGGGCTGAACTGTGAATATCTTGTGACTAAAGTCAGACTTCTGTTATCCATATAATAATCCATGTAACAACTTAAAATCTGGTTTTTTATACAAATTAATAAATTTGATTAGCATACTCCTTTAAACCTTATTAAAGTATTTAAAAACAGTATTTAAAACATGTGGGGCAGTTAAATGATCCATTTAACTGTGGCTATTTCACTTCTGCTCCATCAGTAGGCATTCATTCATTAGCCACCATGTTCCTAGCACGTGTCAGGGGCCACTGTTAGATGAACAGGACAGGGTTCCTGCCCTCCTGGACCACATAATCAGGCAGGTGTGGGATGTGCAAGATAACAAAAGCAGGGTTGGTGTCGCCACAGGAGTAGAACAGTTCTGTCACTATATAGCCAGGCCTCCTGGAGCAACAGATCACTGCAGTCAGAGACAGCATCAGGCTACTTGTGGGTGGGTCAGGGGCCAGGGGCCAGGGGTGAAAAACCCACCCACCACCACCCCTATCAACAACATCTTCAACTGCTAAGAATAATATTAGTAATGACGGTGATAATAGTAGTAATTCTGATTGGGGCAATTGATGTTTTCTAAGTCTTAGATTAAATATGACTAAAAACATCTCTAGGGACTTCATTTTATTGATTTTTGTTAGAGGACTAGAATTTCTAGAGCAGTTTTCAGTCACAGCCAAATTCAGAAAGTAAAAAGGGTTTTCATGTACTGCTTACCTTCACACATGCACAGCCTCCCCTACATACCAACATCTTCCCCCCACAGTGGTACATTTGTTGCAGTCAGTGAACCTCCACTGACCTATCATTATCACCCAGTTCATAGTTTACCTTGAGATTCTCTCCTGGCATGTGTCATTATATAAGCTCTGGGTTTTTATAAATGTATAATGACACACACACCCTTTACAGTATTATATAGACAGTTTCAGTGCCCTAGACATCCTGTGTTCCACCTATTCATCCTTCCTTTCCTGTCTTATTGATTTTTGTTTTATGTTATTGAATTTTAACATCTAACCTAAGTAAGAACAGCCTGTTTGAGATGCAAAAGTAGCTTCCGTTAGTTGGCACCCCCACAGCTCCCCACCCCAAACAGGCACTGTGGATCACCATGGGCTATTTCAGCTCCTTCTGTCCCCCATGCCTCTATCTGTGAGCTGCTGTTTTCCCAACTGCCTGCCTTTCCCACCACTCCTGGACCACCCTCATCTTCACAGAAAGGTCAGAAGTCCCTGGACAGATTTGCCTCTGTGCTCCTGAAGGCTGGGGCTCTTCTGTGCTCCAGATGTCTGATTACAATACAAACAGACCTATTTGCTTTTAGGGAAGCAAATGTTTTCTGTGTTCAACTGAGCTTGTAAAATTTCATTAAGAAGCTAATCATTAGCCCTGATTAAGTAAACACTGGATGTTTGGCATGAATATTTTAACTTCTTATTTCCAAGCTGGCTCAGCCTTCTCAACGTTACGATTATCAGCAGGGACCAATAATTTTTCAGTCACCTGCACAGTTTGCCAGTCCATCATCAGGGAATCTCCTCTCACCCCATTAAACTGAGGAAGAAAATCAAGACTCTCTCAGAGCCCCGGAAATGAAGCTGGTTCTTTGATGCTCATTAGAGAAACTTCCACAGTTTGAATAGTGAACCTCACTGCTTGCCTGTTCCTACAGAATAGGAGACTCTAAACTCTGCTTCTCTTTCCAATTCTCCAAATTGCCACCAATTTTTAACCCTTCCATATTTGCCTTCACAAACATTTCAGTTTTTCACAAAGATCAGATTTCTTTTTTCTTACTTTAAATATATCTATATATTTGAAATTTATTAAAAATGTATGTTTAAAATCAGTTCTATGTATGTATTATGTATTTTAGAATAGTAAGAAAGAAATCTCCATATATGAAGATGTGCTTAATAATAAGCATTTATTTTTGAGTCTATTTGCTGCTAGTGAGTCAGACGTTACCATCACTGAGTTCCAGTGAGTTGGAGCCATGTTAGGAAGACCAGCTCCTTGGAAGGGAACATTAGGATAGTGTTTTCTAAAGTGTGGTTCTCAGAGTCCAGAGCAAGTCTGACAAGTGTTTACCAGGGGAAAAAGAGGTTCTGCCACCAAAAAAATTGGGAAGCATGTGTACTATAGGTTTCCTTATGTTTCAGTGGTTTACAATGCACCAGCCACATGAAAGGCACTGAGATTCCTGACAATAAGGAAATCAGTTAGTGTTTCTCAAAGGCATTTGGCTTTTAATAAACTCCTTCTCTTCCTTCTTCCCCTCCTCTTTCTTCCTCTCCTCTTCCTCCTTGTTCTCTTCTTCCTCCCTCTCCTCTTTTCTCTCTCCTTTTTCTTCTTTTCAACCCATCCCTCAGAACCAGTGGACTACACTTTGGGACATGCAATTATCTGAAACAGTCTCTGGCAGTGTTCTTGAACTTGGGTGTGCATCAGAATCCTAGAACACTTACTAAAATACAGACTGCTGGCTCTCCCCCCAAGATCTGGGAGGCCTAGGGCTTTCTAATAAGTGCTCATGAGATATTGCTGCTACTGTTTGGGGAATCACTTCGAGAATCACCAGTCCCTGGTCAAACTGTAAGGAAAATAGATGTGCTTGTGGGTGGTTGAGAGATACCAGCAGCTCCACTACTATGCAGTGTGCAGGTTAATGTACTAATTCAACACACTGGTTGAGCCTGCTATGTCCCAGGCACTATGCTAGGTGCTGGGGGTACACTGGTGGTGAGCACAGGCCTGGTCCCTGCATCCAGAGGCTTCCAGTGTAATAGGCAGAAAACAGGTAAAGGAGATGAGTTAAGAGGGTCCTATAAATAGGGAAGACTCAAGGAAGCCAACAGCATGCTATAATAATGAACTAAAGGTGTTTAGGAAAGACTTTTCTGAGGTAGTAGTGACATTTAAACTGAAACTGGCCTTGAGAAACTGGGGGTCATAAGAAGATTGAGGGCTGGATAAATAAAGGCCCCAAGGGGTGGGGGAAAGAGTGGTGAATTCTGGAGAATGAAGGAAAGCCAGTATGGTGGGAGAAGAGTGAATGAGAGGGAAGTGGAAGAAAAGGAGATTGCAAAGGAAAAAAGGGCTAGGCTACCTGAGCTGAGTGAGGAGTTGGGTTTCATCTAAATGCAAAAGTTCTGAATATTTTAAAAAGTCACTCTGGGTGTTATGTGGAGAAAAGATGGTGAGGGGAAGAGTAAAAGCTGGGAGATCAGTGGGGAGATTGTAGCAGGGGTGAGGCTAGAAAGGATGTGCCTGGGGTAGAGTGGCAGCAGTGTGAGCTGCCCATCGGCATGAGCCCAAAGAGGCTCCACCCGTGGCTGCCTCTTTTATCTACTAGAGGTGGGAGATACAGGTTGCTTTGAGATATATCATGGAGTCAGATCACTTAGGATGTGATGATGGATTAAGTGGGGAGGGCAAGGAAGATGGGACTGCTAAGAACAGCTCCTGGTTTCCTGGCCTGAGCAATAGAGAGGGAAGGGGAGGAGCTGGAGAAGAAGGGATAATTCAGTAACACCCGGGGCCTATTCATTTCTGAGAGAGGAGATAGAACTAAAGAGTTGCTTTTCAGAGAACAGTGAAGTGACCATTGCCACCATTAATCTGCAAATATAGTAATTGGCTCTTTGCTGGTACACAAAGGAAATGGTAATGGGGTTTAATAAATATTCTTGTTTGAAAGTTCCCTATATATTGTTTATCAATGACTGCCTGGTTGTATTGAGTTAAAAATAAATAAGGCCATTGAACACTAAGTATAATGTTGTCTTTCTGTAATAAATCAGAGAGCACTTCAGAATCTCAGACTATTACTATTGCTGTGTAACAAACCACCTCAAAATGTAGTGGCTTAAAACAGCCATTCCATTATGTTCATGGATTGTGTGGGTTAGGAATTCAGACAGGGCATCATGGGATAGCTTTTCACTGTTTCAGGATGTCTGGGCTCAGCTGGAAAGACTTGTCAGCTGGTGACTTGACAGAGTGGGGTTGGAATCATCTGGAGGTTTTTTTCACTCATGTCTCTCCCTCGCCCTGAGTACCTGCACGTGGCCTCTCCATGTGGCTGGGCTTCCTCTTTGCAGGACAGCCACAGGGTAGTTGAACTTCTGACATGGAAGCTCAGGGCTCAAAGATGAATCATCTTTGCAAAGATCTTTTATGTAGGACAGGTAGCCAAATTCATATTCTGCTTTACAGAGTGCTGAATGAGAGGAGATCGCTGCACTTAGCAGTTGCCTCTGGGCTGATCTCTTAGGAATGAAGACCCTGATAAAGAAGAAGAACTGGATATTTTGCATTAAGCTAGATGATAAGGATTATCTTCTCGCTTTGGCTGTGAGCAAGTCACGTGGTTAGCAAGTATTTTTCTAATCTCTTTCACTTGCCCAGCCCTGAGAGATGAAGCAATCAAACATAGTTCATGCTTGTTGGATAATTAGAGGATGTTTGTAAACTAGGACATATAACAAGTCTTAGAACTTACCTGGACACAGATTTCCCAAGACCTTTTCTCTCAAATGTATTCCAGTGGACTTTGTCCATGACAAAAAAATGCAGTGTTTCCTTAAAGTGTCAAAATGATTTTTGATGTATGTTTTGGGTAGTCTTTGATGATTGGAAAACTCCTGTCTAGTTAGATGGTCCAGCCCTAAGGTAGACCCTTGATCTAAGAAGGTAGATCTCAAAAAGGGAAGTATAGTCATCCAAGGAAGTGTGCAAGATGATTGGGATAATGGAATATCCACTTCAATCCCTTGGAAATATTTCAAAATGCATATTTTGTGTGCATTTTATTTAATATTAAATATAATAATGTAGTACTGTATACTTATGAAAGTTATGAATGACTATTTAAATCAATCTGTGTATGTTTAATTAAATTAATTAATGAATTAATTTGCTAATGGAGCAGACACTGCTTTAAGGCATATGTCATAGTGTCACTTTTATGTCTTGCAGCTAATGCTTTTAATGTGCATACCCATTGCTAAGGGAAACTATTTTTATCAGGAAAATTTGGTGAATTAATTCACACTATCTAAGCTCACAAGAGACTGCTTTATATACCAAAATGCCAAATTAAATCATTTTCATTAGCTTGAAAACTGGACGTGTCATTAAAGCATGGTATACTTATTTATTCGTGAATGAAAGCAATTTTTCTCAGGATACAAAATATTCCATAAGAATTGCCTTGATATAGCTTGAATTAGAAAGAGAAAATCTGGGGATCCTAGAGGATATTTCAAAGGACTTCATACAGCCTAGTAGTGGGTTATTCATGGGATACAATATGGAATAGTGGCAAAGAGCATTAGCTCTGGTGGTCAGACTGCCTGGGCTCCAGCTGGGGCTTTTGGCTGTTAGCCAGCTATAGTGTGACCTTGGACTAGGTAACCTCTAGGTGCCTCTGTTTTCCCGTGTGTATAAGGGGGATTTCATAGTTCCTACCCACTCTGAAAATAATCCATAGAAAATGCTTAGAGCAGACTCCAGCAAATGTTGAGAACTCAGTAAACGTTAGTGACTTTTCTCTATTCCAGGGATGTTTCTTTCTAAAGAGTCTAATTTTGATCTAGACTTAGCAAATCTTAATTCTGTAGACATAGTCTTTGTATAAACCTTTTTTCAATGTTCTTCACTTTCATTTGGTGCCTTTGTCATTTCAGTACCTGCTGTGTCCCCTCATGGTTCATGTGCTGAAAACTGGGTCCCCACCTGTGGTGGTGTCTAGGTGGTAGAACCTTTAAGAGGTGGGGCCCATTGGGAGGTAAATTAGGTCATGGGTTTTACCCTCATGAGTGGACTAATGATGTCTCACAGGAGTGGATTAGTTTCATGTGACTGGATTAGTTATTACAAGTTGTTATAAAGGGAGGCCATCTCATGGGCTTGTCCACAACTGTAGTGATTGGCTGCCTTTCTCCTTCTCCACCATGTTGTAATGTGGCCAGATGTTGGCACCATGCTGTTTGAACTTTTCAGCTTCGAGAATCATGAACCAAATAAATCTTTTCTTTATAAAGTACCCAGCCTCAGGTATTTTGTTGTAGCAACACAAACCACAGTAACCTGGTATCTCAAGCCCTTCTTGAACAGGGATTCTTACTCATTCATCTTTTATTCCTGGAACCTATCACAATGTCTGATTCTCAAAAGCTGCCCAAACAATTTATGGCACTGTATATTCCTTAGAGCCTGTCTTGGGAGTGCAGTGTGTTGGGTCCAAGTATCATTGCATTTGGCCAAAGGTATAAACATACTTAGAAAAAAAAGTACAGATCCTACTTGCCAACTTTGGGAGTCCAGGATGTAGTGCCAGTGTATCAAGAATGTGTCAGGGAGTGGTGGGGACTGTGTTGGAATAGAGACATTCCAATTTAGATTTTGAAAACCTTTATACTTGCCCAAAAGATCTGTGAGCAGGTTTGGGGTTCAATTTTTGAACCCTGGCATAGATTAAGCTGGATTTTTGAATTTAAAAATATATTTTTGTTTTCTCTGTTAAAGTATGAACTTAAGGACAAGAAGAACATAAATTTCCTTTCTCTCATTCCTCTTTGCCCAGTTTCACTATGAAAATTGTTAAAAAAATCCTTCTGTTCGTTTCATGAAATGAGTCAAACCATTTATATCATCACTGTGCCATTTTATAGGGTGTTATCTAAAAGAAGTCCAAATTTAAAAGCTGCCACATGTAAATAGATGCTCTTGGTTAGCTTTTATTGCTTAGGTTTTAAGGTGAATGGTTCCCAATGCATCTCATCAGTAATGCTCCCACAAATTTTATTTTATAGTGTTTGCTCCCAGGAAATCTCCAACAGTTGGCCAATGTGTCCATTGTCTTTTACATGCAGAATAGCATTTTCTGAGTGTCTCTATTGTTCAAAATGCCTCCTGCCTTTTGGCTCCTGGTTCCCCATCTCTGTTCCTCACAGTGCTCACTGGCAGGAAACCAGAGATGCCTAATGTGACTCATGCACAGTGGTCAGTGCTCACTCTACCTTTTTGTCACCTGAGTAATTACAAGGGGCTATAGGAGTGATTAGATTTTGTTCATTAAAGATGAGAGGCTTGTCCAGTCGGCACCTCTGTCAAGTGACACTTCCCTCAGTGTCTGGCACAGTTCCATTTTGTTCTCTGATCCTGTGCATCTCTAGTCATGGGATTTACAATAGCGGATGTTTACTTGGCCCTTGGACATGTTTTTCCTCCTTCTGTTTGGATGGTACCATCTTGATTACCCTGGAATTTAGGTGAGACTGGGCAGGATGTCTCCTTATCCTTCCCCACCTCTGTCCCCACTCCATTCCCTTTTACTTTTCCCATCAGCGGGTCAGAGGGGCCATGTTAGGGGAAAAGTAAAAACCTGGATTAATCACAATGGGCAACAATTGTTGAATGCTAACCATACAGTAGGAACTATGCCAAGTGCTTTATAAGCATCATTTCATCTCACAAATCCCCAAGAGGGAAATAATATTATCATCCTCATTTCCTGGACAAAGCAACAGTGGCTTAGAGAAGGGTCCAGTAGCTCTCCCGAGGTCATATGGCTCTGAGTGTCAGGGCCAGGGTTTGAATCTGAGCCTTTGACTTCCAGAACCCACTAGGATGTGTTGCTATCTTCAGAGGTGGCTAAAAGCCAAAGCAGAATAAATTGAGAGCAAAGTCCAGGACACTTGGAGGAAGGTCTTGGGGAGGTTTGAGGGCTCGGCCTCTAAAATAAATGACATCTTAGGAGTGGAGAAAATGAGGAAGGCCTGATCTCACATAGGCATGGTGGTAGAAAAGTAAAACAAGTGTCTGGGACTGGTAGGAGTCCCATGTCAGGGGTGGGGGCACAGTGGGAGGTGCTGGAATCCTGTAGCAGGAAAATGGGCTGTGGGACCCCAGTGGGAGAGGAGGGCTTCCTCACCACACACACTGAGGACTCAGTGTGGTGCAAAGCCTTTCTTTTTCCCTCACTGAAGAGGCAGCCCTGTGGGGGAAGGGCTGAGGGCAAAGGGCTGCTCTTCAGCTGGTGGAAGCATATGACCTGCCTGACCCCACAGTGCAACCATTCGCCTCAGAGAACAGAAGGGGCCTCAGAGGGAAAGGGCTTCCAGTATCCAGCCCTCAGTGCTGCCTGGGAACACCAGGAGCACAACAGCTGTGCTTCCCTGCCTCTTCAGCCTGCCCTTCCCCACACCCTTGACCTTGTGCTGCTGCAGGAGAGGGGTCAAGAGCAGCAGCTACCCAGGGGTTCTACTACCCACTCAGAGCTGGTAGTGTCTAAGGCCAGGCTTCCAGTAACTTGAGGAACATAGAAAGTCCACATTCAGCCATGTGGGGAATGAGTAGCCTCTCACACTCTGAATGGAATTTTCCATGAACCCTGGTCCTAGCCCAGTGACAAGGATGATCTGAGGTGTGGTTCTCCCAGCACACCTTGGCCTCTTTGGGAAGTCTGGGAAATTCTTGAGGGACTGAGAAAAGTTGGGACCCATTTTTCTTTTCTTCTTTTACATTATGAAGCACTTGGACCAGAACTCTCCCTCACTCCAATCTCTTCAACACTCTCCTTTTCAAAAACAGTGATGTTCTCTATCAGCAGCACCCTCTTCCTAGCTCCTGACCCACATTGCCCTGTTAACTGAGCATTACCAACCTGCTTTCTATACTTTTTAAAAAATATTTTGTTTTAGTTGTAGGTGGACCCAACACCTTTATTTTATTTTTATGCAGTGCTGAGGATTGAACCCAGGGCCTCATGCATGCTAGGCCACTGTTCTATCACTGAGCCACCCCCCCACCCCCTTCTCTACTTTTGATGTCTCTGTTCCAACATCCAGATTTCTCCTGCCTGGGAATATTCCATACCAGTAGTTTCATTTTAATGTAAGCCTCTAATCATTTTATGTGCATGTTGGGGCTAGTCAAAGACAACTATATACGTGTCTCTATAAAACTAGACACAAAAAACTAACCATATTGGTTTCCTCTTGTGTCATGCCACTGGGATCCCAGGAAATGGCATGGCATTCCCTCCATGTCACATGAAGCTACACTCTAGGTGTTGTAGGTGAGGTTGTACAGAAACCAGCACTCCACAATAGGCAGACCTCATTGGAGGGGGTGTAGGTGAGCATCATTGATAAGGAACTCTAGCTGACCCTCTTAGCTTCTTGTTAACACCTCCTGAGAAATCTGCTTTTCTCACCCACTGAATAAGTAGGAGGTAAATCATGGGTCCGGGGTGGTTGAAGGGCTAAACTCTGAAATAAGGCCAAGCCCCACTTGTGATAGATTGGAGGGGTTGGTCTCTTTAGTTAAGTTTAGAGGTGGGCAAGAGCCTCCCACTCCAATAATGTGGTGCCTAGTCCACTGAGATCCTTGTAGAAAACCAGTTCCCTGGCCCACCACAGATGCCCACAGGTCACCCTCAGATCCTTTTCTTCCTGGGGTACAGCTTCAATAAAGTTTAAGATAAGTCATTACTCCTCTTTATTCCTCCAGGACACATTGAGCACTGACTGTATGCCAGACGTTGTGCTACATTGCCTCAGAGTTGAAGACTTAGACTAAGACTGCCCTGCATCCACAGTACAGTTAGTAGCAGGGGTGGCAGTGGGCTGCAGAAGTAGCCAGGGCCAGTAGTCAGATGTGATGCTAATTTCTTAAAAGCCTGTAGTGTGGAGGAGGGGCAGTGCAGTGGACAGTTGGAAGAGGGTTCCAAAGAAAGGACTTGAGCTAAGTGTGAAAAGAGTCTTCCAAGTGACCCCCAAACCACAAACCAAGAGCTCCCTGTTTTGGCTTTAAGGTAAAACATTGTTCTTCCGTTATATCAAAGGTCCTTGTTATATCAATGGTCCTCTCAAGAGGGAGTTGATCACTGCCAGCAGTCTTGGCTTTGGCAGGGTCAATGAAAAAGGAGCCCATCAGATTCATAGCAGGTGAAAATACAGATTTTTAGAAAGGTTGCTTAAGAAATAGACCCAATGTCATAGCATTTAGTTGGTTTTGTCCAATGGCATTCAAGGAATAAATTCCAAACATTTTGTCATTTTTAAGATGGGAAAAGAAATCATGTCATAACACTGTGCTTAAAATTGAAGCATAACATCTTGGGGTTGAAGTTGGAGAGTGATCTAAGATTAACACTGACTTAGGGATATAGGAAAGTGCCACATACCAGAACTTACTGTAGGCTAAGGCATTTAGGCCGATGGATTACTAAAGGTAATGAAGCCTCTGTGAACATGAAGCACACCAAAGACTGTGGGGCTGGTAAGGAGGGGAGTGATTGAAGAGTCACCTTTCTATGCCATGAGACTATGGCATGGTGGGAGCTGATAAGTTTCCCTGTGTTCATCAGCTTCCCATTGCTATGACAAAATACCTGAGATTAACCAAATGAGGAAAAGTTTATTTTGGTTCACAGTTTCAGATGTTTCAGTCCATGATCACTTGACTTTGTTGTTTCTAGGCCTGTGGTGAGGTGTGGCGGAACAAAACTTCTTACCTCACAGCAGCCAGGAAGTAGAGAGTGAGGGTGGGAAGGGACAGGGATAAGACATATCCTTCAAAGACATGTCCCCAGTGATCTCCTTCCTCCAACTAGGCTTACCTCCTGAGGTTTCTACCCCTTCTCAATAGCACCACCAGCTGGTACCAAGCCTTCAACACATGAACCTTTGGGAGATAAACCAGGTCCAAACTATAACAGTCCTTATCCAAAGGAAATAGAAGGCTGATGTGCTAGGGAGATATGCCTAGATCTGTCCATCTAGAGGTCAGATTGCCCAGAGACGTGCTGATAGAACTCAAATCTACAGCAGTCAAGAGGTCATGCTCCCTGACCCCCATCTGATTGAGCCTGTGTCCACTTGTTTTCCAGTCATTGTTTTATAATTCAATGGAAAAAACAATTTTACACAATTTAATATGCAGACCACTTTTAGAAATGCATATGGTATGGAAAGCAAGATACATTTAAATCAAAAATCATTAATTTCCATGAATATACACACTCAATAGAAAAGAAGATAATACTTGTGTTTTAGTCAGCTTTTTTGCCACTGTGACTAAAAGATCCAACCAGAACGACTGCAGGAGGAAAAGTTTATTTGGGGGCTCACAATTTCAGAGGTCTCAGTCCATAGACATCAGGCTCCATTCCTCAGGGCTCAAGATGATGATATCACATCAGAAGAGTATGGTGGAGGGAAGTGGCTCACATGATGATCAGAAAGAAAAGACAGACTCCTCTCGCTAGATACAAAGATGTACCCTAAAGCCACGCCCCCAATGCCTCACCTCCTCTAGCCATACCCTACCTGCCTTCAGTTACTACTCAGTTAATCCCTATCAGGGGGTAATTCACTGATTGGGTTAAGGCTCTGGCAACCCAATCATTTTTCCTCTGAACCTTACATTGTCTCACACGTGAGCTTTTGGGGGACACCTGACATCCAGACAAAAACAACTTACAAGCACAAAAATCATCCAAATATATATTAGTGATATCTATTAGTGTTTAATCCATCCATGGAATGCCATATCCCCATATCCTCTCTGGTGTTGAGAACAGGGTATTTGAGATTTTTATAGGGAAAGACCCTATTCTTGCCTTCTTTATGCTATCAGAAGCCAGATTGTCAGGCAAGAATCCCTAGGGAACTCTTAGCTCACATGAAGAAATGCCAGTCAGTCTTGAAATACAAGGACTTAAAGTTGAGTTAGGGAAAAATATTCCCTGAAGTCCAGTTTTAAGAAGGGCACATGCATCTCAAGTGGCCATTTCTTGGATAGCAGGTAAAGGTTTGTTTGAGATTGACCTGGAGTGGGAGAAGTGCATCCCCCATACACTTTGTCTGAGCAGTGCTGTTATGTAAACATCTCCAAGTTCTGGGACCACTCATATCAACATAGAAGGAACTTGGATGTCATTTTGCACTCTACCTTCACTAAAAAGAAAATTCTGTATGGGAATCATTGTAGTGTCTTTGGCTTTCTAGCCCATTGACTCAATTTATTTATTTATTTGTTTGTTTGTTTATTTATTTATTTAGTACTGGGGATTCAACCCAGGAGCACTCCACCACTGAGCCACATCCTCAGCCCTATTTTGTATTTTTTATTTAGAGACAGTGTCTCACTGAGTTGCTTAGGGCCTTGCTAAGTTGCTGAGGCTGGCTTTGAACTCGTGATCCTCCTGCCTCAGCCTCCTAAACTTCTGGGATTACAAGGGTGTACCACTGCGCCCAGCTGCTTCTGTATTTTAAAAACTTTTTATATGGTTTTGCTTTTAATTCAGAGGAGGGTAGAGGCCCAATAACTAAGAGTTATGTTGTTTCCAGAGCTGACACCTTTGAGTGTTGCCTCCTTTCTTAATGCCACATCATTTCTTTGGTGTTTTCTAACACTGTGTGTGTCTTCTCTTTGTTGATGAGCATGTTTCATATGAGCCTTCTGCAGTAGGAAGCCCTTTGCCTGATGGCAAGAAGCTCACTTCTTTCAGATTTCATGGAAGCAGAACCCTGTCTCTCAAATACTGATGTATCATCAATTAAGTGGCACCTGGTGGGCCCCAGGTTAATAATTTTGTCAATTTTATGAGTGAAGGGGTCCACCACTGCCATTAAAAGTTGTGTGATCCTGGCCAATAAATGAAACTTTAGATGTCTCCAGTTCAAATATTTCACTTCAAATATTTTATGATTCTAGACTTCTTGAGATTTTCATTCTAATACTAAGTGGTGACTTAACCGACAACAAATTTTCGCCCTTGCCAGCCCCTTATATGTATGAAAAACTAGCAGTTATCTCTCTTCAGTTTTTCATGAGTTTCAAGCTGATTATGCAATTTTCTTAATTAAATAATTAAGACATGTTAGACATTTATATTTGTTGAATAAATTAATGAGGTAATTAAAAGGGACAGTGAGCCTGCGGCCCTAACTGAAACTAGACTCCTTGACCTGCTGGTTAGTGTGTTGGAACCAAGAGCAGTTCCTATCTGTGGGCTCCCTTGATATACTTAGTAGTAAGAAGTTGCCACATGTGTACAAGAATTAGCATTTCTTTGTGGAAAAGGATTTCACAAATGCATTACATTTAAAGACACAGCGTCTCAGGATGCTGCACAGAGCAATTGTGAACTTCATTAGCTTTTAGTCTGTGGGGGAAAGTCCTTGCTCTGAAGACCTACTTTGGTTGTCACCAGAAGCTCCTGATGATTGTCACTGCAGTGGGTGGATGTACTTAATATCATTGGTGACAAAGCAGGAGTGTTTGGGCCAATATTCAAGAATAAAGAAGTATAACATGCTTCCATGACAGGCCGATATTCCTTCTGTAAGACTTAATCACCAGAACCCCTTTCCATGTTGTTCCCACTGACCGTCAAGCAATATTTCTGGCCAAATGATACTAGGGTAGTTGGTATTCCAGCAGCTTTCCCAGGCAGAGACTGCTCTGAAAGGGCTCTCTCACTTCTGGGTTTCTGGGCACTACAGTGAAATCCCAAGGGTCCTGTGGTCATCTAGTGCTGATATGGTGCAGTGTGTCCACAGGTCAGGCTCAGGCTTGGACCATTCTTCTTTCTACTTGTACTTAATTTTCTAGTTTTAGTTTCTATATCCTCCTAACTCAGTACACGTTTTTCAAAGATTTCATTAATGAAACAAATAGTTCTAAGAGATTTTGAGGAGAAAACTTACTTGTGCATATTTTTAAATCTGTACCCTTTAACCCACCAGGCCATTCCTTTCCCAAGAACTTTACTTTTATGTCTACACGTGAGCAGGGAATTATTGGTTGATTAGACTTTGACATTTCTTTTCTCCTATTAGCTGAATTTATCCTGTTGCCTTGGTGTCCTTTTTAAATTTTAAATATGCCTTTCTTAGGGGGAAGGAGAAGGAGAGGGAAAAGGGAAGGTACCAGGGAATGAGATTGATCAAATTATGTTTTGAGCAAGTATAGATATGTCAGATGAATCCCACTGTTAGGTATAATTATAATACACCAACAAACCATAAAAGTAAACAAATGTGCATTTCTTTGTATGGCATAAGAGTGAGAAAATGTTTGATTTGCCTGCTTATGTATTTTTTCTTTCTTTTCTTTTTTTTGGTATTGGGGATTGAACCCAGGGGTGCTTAACCACTGAACCATATCCCCAGCCCATTTTTATATTTTATTTAGAGACAGGGTCTCACTGAATTGCTTAGGGCCTTGCTAAATTGCTGAAGCTGGCTTTGAACTTTCAATCCTCCTGCCTCAGCCTCCTAAACTGCTGGGATTACAGGTGTGTGCCACTGCGCCCAGCTGCTTCTGTATTTTAAAAACAGCTTTATGGACATATATTTGACACATGATAAACTACACATATTTAAAATGTATAGTTTGTCAAGTTTTGACATATGTACACCTATGAAACCATCATGACAATTTAGATAACCAATGTATCCATTGCCCCTAAAAGCTTCCTGTGTTCTTGGTAATCCCTTTGTCTCACCCTTCCCAATCTCTCCCTCAGTCTCCTTAGACAGCCACTGATCTTTGTGTCCTTGTACTTTAGTTTGCATTTCTTAGAATTTTATGTAAATAGATTTTGCAGTATCTATTCTTTCTTCCTGGCTTCTCTTATTTGCCACATCGAAGTCTTGTGATTTTTCCATGTTGTGACATATATCAGTAGTCCATTCCTTTTCATTGCTCATCAGTGTTCCATTATATGGCAATACTACTATTTGTCTATTTAGCTGTTATTGATGGAAATTAGAATTACTGCCAGTTTGGGGATGGAAATAAAGCTGCTTTGAATATGCATGTGCAAATCTCTGTATGGACACGGGCTTTTGTTTTTTTTAGGTAAAGACCCAAAACAGAATACTTAGATTGTACAGTAATGTATATTTAACTTTTTAAGAAATTGCCACGTTGTTTTCCAAAGTGGTTGTGCCATTCTCCATTCCCACCAGCAGCATATAAATGGTCCAGTTTCTCTATTTCTTCACCAACACTTGGTGTCATTAGCCCTTCTAATTTTAGCAATTTTAATAAGTATGCAATAAGGCTTTAATTTGTCTTTCCTAATGTTTAATGATGTTGAATATTGTTTCATGTGCTGATTTGTTAGTTGTATCTCCTCTTTGGTGAAATTTTTGTTCACATTTTTTTTTTAATTTCGATTGGATTGTTTGCTTTCATATTGTTGAGTTTTGAGTGTTTTTATATGTCCTACATGGAAGTCCTTTATCCAGTATATGCAAATATTACAATATTTTTTCCATCTGTGGCTTGTCTTCATTCTCTTAACAATATGATTCAAAGAACAGAAATGTTTTTTATCAATTTATTCTTTAATGGATTGTACTTTGGTGTCAGATCTAAGAAATTTTTGCCTAACCCAAGGTCTATTTTTTTCTTTAAGTATTTTATAATTTTAAGTTTGGCATTTAGTTCTATGATCTATTTTGATCTAATATTTGTCTAGGGTGCAAGGTGTGGATTGAAGTTCACTTTTTTTTTGCATGTGAGCATCTAATTGCTTCAGCACCTTTGGTGACAGGACCACAGGACCATCCTTTCCCCAGTGAGTTTCCTTTGTACCAATACCATATTGTCTTGATCGCTCTAGCTTTATAAAATAAGTCTTAAAATCAGGTAGTATAAATGGATGGAATTGGAGAATATCATGCTAAGTGAAATAAACCAAGCCTAAAAATCCAAAGGCCAAATGTTTTCTCTGATAAGTGAATGATGATAAATAATGGGGGTGGAGGTGTGGGGGATAAGAGAAGAAAGGAGGAACTTTAGATTATGTAGAGGGAAATGAGAGGGAGGAGGGAGCTGGGGTATGGAAGATGGTGGAATGAGACAGACATCATTACCTTATTATACAAATGGTATGAATCTACATTGTGCACAACCACAAAAACTAAAAGTTGCACCCCATTTGTGTACAATGAATCAAAATGCAGTCTGTAAAAATAAAAAAAATCAGGTACTGTTCATACTTTATTTTTCTTGTTGGCTTATACTTTCACATACAAGAATTTTGACCTTGGGTCTGCAGTATTAGGACAAGAGTGCTGATTATAACGAAGAATAACTTTCACTTTGTTCACTAATACTTGTAGCTATTCAAGACTCAGCAGGAATTTGAATGATAGAATCAAATCTGGTCTTGAACTTGAGTTCTCTTACTTGCTAGCTCTGGGAACATTCCTTGTCATCTCAAAGTCTCAGGGTCCTCAACAGTAAAATAGAGACAATCATATTTACCTCATAGTACTGTTTTAAGGATAAAATTTGAAAAATAAAATGAGATATAATTTTGATTAACATACATAATTTGATTTTTAAAAATTAATGCAACAAAACATCCAGTATTTAGTAATGTAGGCAGGTAAGCTATTTCTGGCATTCTCATTTCTCTTATTTTATCTTCATTTGAGATTCTTTTGAGTGATTCTTTTGTAGTTTCAAGAGGTAGATAACAGATTTGAGGCTTGAACCTATAATTTGAACATTTTTTAGGTAGAAAAATGTGCTACTATTTCTTGTGCATCCATGTTATATTCAAATGGTTGGATTAAAGTACCAAGCAAGTGATGGTTGAATACAGTTGTGCTGTAATGGGAAGCTATGGGAGCAGAGACATTCCGTCACCTTTGAGGTACAGAAGACTTTAGCCAAGGAGAATCCAGCTCCCTGAGGTGATGCACACATGAAGGATGAATGAGGATGACAACTCCACATTTTCTCTTAAGGAGATATTGGTCATCTCTGTTGTGTCCAGGTGAAACACAACTTGAGTTTTTATTGAAGCTGAATTAAACAATACAAAAAACTTCATGTGTCACAAGAGAAAAACCTAATAACTGGATCTGACAAAAGATAAAGTTATATACAAGCAGTTTGCAATGGATGGAGGCTGAACATACAACGTCAGACACATCATATTGGTCAAGAGGAATAAGGACCATAGTATGAAATACTGGCGAGGGTGTTGGAAAAAGGGACTAATATTTGACTGGTGAACATGTCAATTACTACAAACTACTTTTGAAAGTTATTTGGCAATGCCTAATAAAATTAAATGGTCTATACCCTCAGATCCAGAATTTCCTCTTCTTGGAATCTGCTCTAGAGAAATCATCACACGACACACATGCACAGAGAGATGTGGACAAAGCTGTGCACTGCCACACTCTTTGTGATAGTGAAGAATTAAAAACAGCAACCCTCTCACACATGCTCTCCCCCTCCAAGTTATTTCCTGAGCCATTTGCATTTCTGAACCATGGCTTCTTACCCCTGAAGGCATTTGAAAAGCAGAGTTCTGAGGCAGCCATAGAAAAATGCTAACATGTTTGAGTTTGCCAGTGGGCACACGCAGGTCTGTTACATAAATAGTTCTCCATATTTGTGAAGTGTTAAAAATGGAAAGTAAACACAAAACAATTTTTTAAAGAAACTTGGCATTTGTTTTCTCTACTCTACTTTCCTTTCCTCTTTCCAGCCTTCTACTTCCTCACCTTAAAACCCAGCCTCCTTTCCATTTTGCATGTTGTTGGATTTAAATCCGTCTTTGGCTCTTTTGCTCATGTGATTTGAAATATCTCCAAAGTACCTATCTTGTGTTCAGAGTTTCTTCCGACACTGCTTGCCTCTGGTTGTCTCTGTTCAGTATCAGTAAACTTGTTGGGCCTATGCTGACAGTTATTTCCCAGTTTCTTTGATTTTAGTGGGAGTTTGGATTGATGATTGGAATTTAACTTCTGTATTTCATGAATTGTTTTCCTAATATTGCTCCATCTGTCTGCCTTGGTATGTAAGATATTCTTATATAGGAAGGAATGTTCGTTTTGTTATATGACAGATATTTCAAATGCAAAGTGGATCATGCACTTTTAGCTGAGAATTTCCGAAGCATGTGATAAGCAATTCTTAATCTTCAAAACTGAGGCTTAGGGTGCCCCCTCAGCTGCCTGTCTACACAGTATTTTTAGCTGCCAGAAGGCCTCTCTGCCCATGTCAAACTCACTCTGCATGTACATACTTCAAGTTCCTTATTTTGTTTCATCTGTTTCTTCTTTGGTAAACAGACAACTCAGAAACTTCCTCTGCCTGATCTTTCTACGACATACTGCAAATTTAGCTCAGACCCAGCTGGCTGTGTGTGTGTGTCTTTAGCTATTCATAGAAAGGGAGGGTTTATTTTCCTTCCTTCTAGAGGAGCCTGGGTCTTCTCTCTTCTCATGAATCTGAATCTGGGTGCAAAGGGCTGTTTGGAATCATAGTTAATGGGTGATGGAAAAAAGAGCTTCCTTTTGTGATCCTTGGACAAGCTTCTGAAGCTGTGTTGATGAGCCAGTTCTGGTGTGTGTTGGTCTTAATGTGATTGTTTTCAAGTCATTTCCCTCCTTGTATCCATGGGTGTTGTGAAAATCTAGGTGCCATTCACCATCTTTTGGTCATCATAAAAAGTCAGTCCAGTTGGACAAAAGAAACAGATGCAAATGGTGAGTGTGCTTAGCTGGGCACTGTGCCTAGAAGTGCTCTAGGCCTTGACTTTAATTTTGAACCAGAAATGACCCCTAAGGCAGCCAATAAGTCTTATGCTTGGCTGGGTGATTGACCTGGAAGTCTGGTCCAGAGCTTCCAAAGTTCCCAGATAGTCAGGAGTCACCAGAGACTGAGCAAGGGGGTCCTGAGCAAAATCTGTTTATTTCTCATTTCAGAAGAGATTTTTTTCCTTATCTATTGAGACTTTCTGTCTAGATTAATATATAATTGGATGCGTTTGGGGGGGAAATTCACTAAGACATTAGTCCCATTGCATTTGGTAAATTTTCACAAATCACTTGACATCATGAATATCATTATTTGCCATTTCCCTGTTATTATTTTTGTTCAAAAGTCCAAAATTTGGAAACTGGTAACTGAACTGTGAGTTTCTTTAGGGTGGGGGATGGGAGTCTCACTATCTCATTGTGTTGCCCAGGCTGGTCTTGAACTCCTGAGTGCAAATGATCCTCCCATCTCAGACTCCCAAGTAGATGGGATTACAGGTTCATGCCATCACACCTGGTTCCAAAATTTTGCTTTTCAGAAACAGTGTTTTTTCCCTCATGCTTTGTCTGTTATGTCTTAAGTTGTTTTAAACATTATGCCTAATCTCTGATTCTATCATTACCTCAAGTTCTCGCTGGTTATGTCTGCTGACTCTGGTTTATGGTGAATCGTGTTGACCAGGGTCTGTGGCTTAGCATGTGAGTTCAACTTCAGTGGAGATCTAATCTCTGGGTATCCCGGGTTGCCTGGATAGAGAGCATATCTCTCTAGCTGTGTTTTGTTTTAGTGGGTCTAGAACCCACTTTTATTGCCTATTTTTAACTTGAATGTTCCTGAACTATGAAAGTATTGTAAATTCAAAACCCCAAATCACTGAGGGCGAACTCTGGGAATGCAGATGTTCAATGGAAACATCTTTGTTCTTCCACCAAGAGCCCAGAACAAGGCGTCTCTTTGTCATCTGCTCATGTGAATGTTTGGCTCTTTTCAAGCCTGCCATTTCACTGCAAGGGTGATCCTCCTTGTGTGAAAGGTTCAGTTCTGATTCTCTGCCTGTCCCCTGTCCCCTGTGCCCTGGTAGGCTGTTAAATCCCATGCCTCTGGTGTTCTGGCTTCTTCCTGCAGTACAAGCTGGGGTGCTTCCGGCTTTAGTTCCCAGTTTACTCTCCCTTTCTGGCCCTTTCTATTTAATTTCTTGGAAGCTCTTTTAAAGAATGCCTACTATATCTTTGTCACATTTTTTCCCCTACCATTGCTTGGGGATTATAGTGAAAAGGTTTTTAGAATATCAAGGCAACCTCTAAGATGATATTTTTGCTTTCATTCTTAATAAGAAAAATATTTATGATTGGATGCTTGGACACCTAATTCTTGGATATCAATTTGCTGTGTTGGGCAAATTGTACAACCTAGGCAGGGCTCACATGTTTTCCTTTTTAAATGGTGATAAGGTTGAAGAAAAGGTGTGTCTCCCCTGATAGGAATACTATGAGATCAAGAGGATAAAATAAATGAGAAGGCATTATGGGAAAATAAAATAAAAGCACTCTATAATTACCGCCAGATAGGTTTGTTTCTTCTAGACACCGTAGGGTTATCTTTGACCTTAAACCTGTTATTACGGGTACATTACTACTAGTATTGCCTTTTCTTCCAAACCTTCACCTCCTTCTATCATTGCATCTCCTACTTCATTAGTTTAACTATGGCAAAGTAGAGAGGCCTTGTAGTTAGGCAGAGAATGTATTGCAACCTTCTGGCTGATTTCAACTTATTAAACATGGTGATTGCTTGGCTCCATCATCCACCCCTCATTTTGTGATCCTAGCACATAACTTGGTTCCTTGCTATAGAACAGGTATTAGCAACCTTGGTTAGTAGTGGAAATGCACTGTTATTTTGGTTAAGGTCTAAATAACACTTGTGGTTGTTTATATTCTGCTGCTTCCATGAGCTAAAGGACTGCTGCCTGAATACAGGTCTTTGCTGAAGTTACCTGTCCATGTCACTGAAAGAGAGTGGCAATGACCATAGTTGTCCTGGAAGCTACAGGGAATCTTTGAATGTATCTTGACAGTAACACTGGGATTCATAAGAATTTTTATAATATGACCTCATAGAACACACCCTTTTTATATTATAGAAGCTTTAACTTGAACAAGCTGTGTCATATCAGAAGCCCTAGAGTCAGTTAAGCCACTCATATAATGACAGGCCAACCAAATTTGCAAGGCAGGGAAAGATGTTAGAATTTTCTGGGCTTTTCATTTGAGGCCAAGTTTTCAGAGCCTTAACTTTGCTTCAGGTCAAATGAAGTCATAATTTGGGTTGGGATAGTCCTTGTTTAAATCACTTGGGCAAGGTTGAATTTGTTGAACCAAACTCTGAATCTAATTCAGTTCACAGGAGAACATATAATTATATAACTTTTATCCCAAGTCCCAAGAGAAAATTTTAAGTTAAATATAATAAGGATTCAATGAGAATACGGAATTAAATGGAAATTTCTTATAGGGACATCAGTAGAATAAATAAGAATAGAAAATGTTTATATGAACCTGGTCTCATTTATGTAGTTCATTGCATAAATGAGTATACTTGACTCTCAAATCAGCAAATGCACTTTCAAATGTTGAATCTCTATTTTCAAAGATAGGGCGATGCAATGTTATAGGTTTACCATGGTCATCTATCTGACTGAACTCTCAAGTCCATATCATGATTTTATACTTGTGTGATTGCTTTATTTACACTTATCTATAGTAATTGCCTGCAGTCATTCATAGACAACGTAAGTTTCCTTCTAATTCAAATTCATCTTTTTACCCACTTAATGTTAGTCCATCCCTTTCTAAAACCATTTTCCAGAACTTCCAACAAACGGACAGGTTGGAAGATCAATTCCTGTCACATCCCCTGCCTGCTGTCTGCTTTAGATATTAGTGAGTCATGAAAGCCCAAAAGCAACAGTCTGAAAGACAGGGGAAGAGCAGAGGACCTGAACTGTCAGAACATAGAATAATATCCTTGGGTTAATCAAGAGTTGGTAGATCCATTGTATAATTAAGTGATTGGAAATGGTTAAAATCAACAGTGAATCTGAAAACCAGAACACATGCTGGTTTTGGGAGAAACCAGGACATGCAGTATAGAGGCTTTGGTCACCATTGTCATGGAGTAGTTGATGGAAGTTTGTGGATGAGGCCAGGCATGTAGACTAGTTCAGTTCAGCCAGTATATGCTAAGCACCTGGTCTGCTGCTACTATGAGGATAAAGGGGAACAAGAGCTGTTCTTTCCCTCCAGAAAGTTTCAGTCTTGGAGGAAAGAGATCACACATGCATCAATGCTGATGAAAGGGTGCCCATGTATGGTGCACTAGGCATGCACCTATCTTCTGCTTACCTGGCCTTTATTTGATCACATTGTCTGGACTCCTCTTATCAGTCCTCTAAGGTAGATACTATTATCTCTAATTGCAGGTGGGAAGCTGTATTTTTTCCTCTGCATGCCATCATGCTTTCACCCCATCTTTGTGTTGTGTCTCTCAGCACAACGTATTAAGTGCCTGACCAAAGACAGAGACTGGGGTCTTATAGACAAGGGTCAGACCTTGGCTCTGTAACTTACCTGTGGGATCTTGAGGAGTTTATCAATCTATTCGAGTCACAGTTTTCTCATCTGTAAAACAAAAACTGATTCTGCCTCAGCTCTCAGCTTAAATATCAACGTCCTCGGAAAGGCCTTACTGCTCTTACTCCCATTTCCACAGTCACTGAATCCCATTTGTTTTTTAATTTTGTCTCAGGCTTTATCACTGCATCTGAAAAGATCTCATATGTTATTTATTTATGTGACTATTGTCAGCCTCCCCACTGGAATGCACGTTTCATGAAAGCAGGGACCAGGCCTTGTTGCGGTCACCTCTCTGACCCCAGAATTTGGTTTTGGCTGAGAGTAGGCACTGTGCAAAGGGGCAATGGTCTAGGCAACAATGGATGAGAATAGAAAGGGGAAAATAACCATACTTAATATCCTATGAACAATTCCACTGTGTTCCCTCAGAAGAAAAATAAATCTTTGAAAACTTTTGCACTGTGTTAAGGTAAGTTAGAGAGGTTTGAAATTTTTTTTTTTTTTTTTTTTTTTTTTAACCAGACTGAACATTTGAAACTGAATTGAAGCTCACCATCCAGTGCCTGATGGTCCATTCCTGACCTGGTCTGGGCCAGCACTGAGGCAAATGTCACACACAGCCACAGAAAATGGAATCCTCTGTACCTGTGATTGGGGTATATGCTAAGAGAAAATTACAACTGGACTCACCTCAGTTGGTGTTTGGCCTTCAGGCTCATTCCCCAAGTGTTGATCTCAGAGGAAGCCAGATGTTTTACAGTCTACGGAAGGTACCTCCAACTGCCACTGACCTGGTGTATAACTTTGGCATTTTTTATTTCAGGATTCTGAGAAGCGAACACCTCTTCATGTGGCCGCATTTCTTGGAGATGCAGAGATCATTGAACTCCTGATTCTGTCAGGTAAGTAACAAACACCAACTGTAGATGAAAGTTTAAATGACCGATTTTTTAGACTGAATACTAAGTAAGCCCAGGCAAAATTTCTTTATTATGTTCATGGAAGTTTATTTGATCAGCAATTTAATTTGTGCAAGGAAGACAATGCAAAAGAGTCATTTCTGAAAACTGACTCCTCAAAACAAATAAACAAACAGAAAAGAAAGACCTCTCTAGTAAAATATTTATATTACTTTGAATGTTCAATTCCTGGCTAGCTAGTCAGGCCCAGCATTGTAGACAAATTCAGTACATTTGGATATTTTTTGATTGGTATTTTATTTATTTATTTATTTATTTACTTATTTTTTTTTTTTTTTTTGGAACCAGGGATTGAACTCAGGGACACTCGGCCACTGAGCCACATCCCCAGCCCTATTTTGTATTTATTTAGAGACAGGGTCTCACTGAGTTGCTTAGGGCCTCACTAAGTTGCTGAGGCTGGCTTTGAACTCGCGATCCTCCTGACTCAGCCTCCTGAGTCGCTGGGATTACAGGCGTGCGCCACCACGCCTGACTGGTATTTTAATTATTAAAAAAAAAGAGAAGAAAACTGGTTTAGAGTCTACATAAATATGCATACTACATATTACATATGGTTTGTATTCACTATAAATACATGCTGTGTATATGCACACTCTAAGTGCTGTAAGTACTTACATTCTGAGTATATAAATTTTCTAAATGTATATATTTACATATGTTTAAATTGTACTGCAAAACAATACCATGCTTCCTTGTGGATGCATGACTATAAATATGTAATAAAAGTATAAAAATGTGGAAGGTAGGGGACCAGGTCAATTTCTGAATAGAGGTTGCCTCTGAGTAGGCAGATTGAGTGAGAAGTGACTTCAGGGAAGGGCATAAAAGAGACTATTACAACTCTCCATAAAATGTTTTATTTTTTAAAACCTGGAAGAAAATATGGCAAACATATTAAATCTAGTTTGTATGCACACTGGTCTTTGTGATATTATTCTCTTTATTTTTCTATATATTTAAATGCTTCATCAGATTTTAAAATGCTAATGCTTTCATTTCTGGAAACCTGTTTGCTTAGTACATCTCACCAAACAGGTTTCCAGAACCATTCAGTGCTTTCTCCCTTGAATGTTTGCTAGACAAATCCCTGGAATAAATCTGAGTGCATGCACGTGTATTATCATAGATTATATGCAGACAGGCTATCTTTCTTCTTCCTTGTTTCTGTTTGGGGAGATAAAAATCTGGAGGAAATGCCTCTGCCCATGGAGTAGGCAAAAGGCCTGTAAAAAGGTTTTGCCCTTGTTGATAGGAGTAAAAGAAAGCTGTAGCATTTCAAAGTAAATTGTACCAAGCTAGCAGCTGAAACATGTATTCAAGTGGAAGAGGAGAACATCATGGGGAAGAATTGTGCTGTACATAAGGAAGATTCGGGTTGCCCTTTGTTTTGTTGTGTTCACATTCTGGAGGTGTTTCCCCAGGAGGCAAGTCATGTTCCCAGTGCTCCAGACAGTCATGTGGAACTTGGATTAGACTTTGAAGAATATTGTGATAGGACACCTAATAGTCACAGCCTGCTATACCTCCATTCAAGTGTTGTATCAGTTGAACATCCTTTTCTGAAAGTCTAAAATCCAAACTCCAAGACATTTTGAGTGCCAATATGATGCCCCAAGTGGAAAATTCCACACCTGACTTCTATGTGATGATAGCTGAGATGCAGGTACAATAAAAATATTGGGTAAAATCACCTTCAGGCTGTGTGTACAAAGTGTACGTGAAACAAACAGATTTCATGTTTAGACTTGGATCCCCTTCCCAAGGTATTTCATTGCTTATGCAAACATTTCAAAATATGGAAAAAAATTTCAAAATTTTAAACACTTTTGGTCTCAGTGTTTTAGATAAGGGATGTTCAACCTGTATTAAGAGTTTTCTCAGCTGGGCATAGTGGCACATGCCTGTAATCCCAGCAGCCTTGGGGATTGAGGCAGGAGGATTGCCCTAACTTAGTGAGACCCTAAACAACACAGCAAGACCCTGTCTCAAAATAAAAATGAAGAAGGGTTTGGGATGTGGCTGGATCATTAAGTACCCCTTGGTTCAATTCTGGGTACCACCTCCCAACTCCCTCTCCCCCACCAAAAAAAAGAAAGAAAGAAAGAAAGAAAAAGAAAAGGGTGCTTTCACAATCTCAGAGAAATGTTTGTTTCATGAATGTGCAAATTCAAGTTCAAAACTTTGTCTTAGGCTCTTTGTGGTTGTTTCTGCATCTGAAAAGGAAGGTTTTATTTCTGCAGTATGAAATTGACCATATGGGGCCGGTGACTGTTAAGAAACTTGGGTTCGCACCACCATGTAGGTATAGAATCTCCCATCCTCTGTGTGGCTGATTCAGTAGGTCTTGGAGAAACTGTAGCATGTACCTTGATCTGTACACCTGTTTGATCTTAGAATTACAGAGCTGTTAATCTCTTTAGCATAATTTTGGTTCCACTCACTATCGATCTTTTTTTCCTCCTCCCCATCAAATTAGGAAGATTTAGGGTATGGGTGAGCATTGGGGAAGTCCTTTAGCAATTCAATTTGACTATGGAAGCTGAGGTAAACTTTTGGGATTCACATAAGCAGTCCTTTATTCAATTTAAATTTTATATTCCTGAAGAAATATTATGAGAGCGTAATGATTTCAACTTTGAGCTTACATCTGGCAGCTGACCCTTTAGGGAATCCAACCACTATTTTCCAATTTAATAATGAATGAGGTGCTAATGATTCCCATGTTGGACATATAATTTGGCCTTGCCAAAACAGCCAGTTTCAGCTACATTCTCTGCTGTTGTATAAACTTACAGAGCATAGTGAAACCTAAACCCACTGAATTTCTACTGATTTTTGTCTGCTTTTAGCCAGGTAGATGGAGCCTGAGTGCCTCTGAGCAACATAAGATCTTGAGGATGAATTCAAGCCTTGCAGATTGCACCTTCTTATCACTGTCAGTCCAAATTCTGGCTTTATTTCTCCTCTTACTCTGGTTTCTGTTTGAAATTGACTGAGTTAGGAGTAAGGAAGAGAGAAGGTCAATCAGATCAACAAGGACCAATCAGTGCTGAGAGTTAGGAGACCCAGGCTGAGATACAGGAAGAACACACAGAAAAATGACCACAGTAGAAATATCCTATAGAGAAAACCAAGGATGAACAAGGGTTATAGAGTTCTGGGTTGAAAGAAGAAAATTAGAAGTGTACACCCTGTAATACAGGAGATTGTCAGGTGTGTCTATTAAATAAAATAGTTAATGTATTAGAATTTATGCCACCAAATAAGTGGTAGTGTTGCAGAATTATTTCCTGTGATTTTTCAAAATCTGCTTACCACTTGTGATTCAGATTCCCTCCAGAGCTAGCGGCACATCATTCTTTTGATTCCCTTCTGCATAACAAATGCACATTGTTTGAGGATGGATTTGATGGTTTTTTTTTTTTTTTTTAAATCTGGTGAAAATCAACAATGCTGATTTTGGCTCACAAGTGTGCTGCGATTATAAAGCAATGGACTATTTCTTGTGGGTGTGTAAACTGGCTCTAACAGAAACTCCAAGGGGAGTTTTTTAAATATCTTGAACAATTGCCAGGTACCTGGAATTATCATACATTTCTCCAAGACAATGACTTGGAAAGCCAGTACTCCTGTGCTGTAATAAGATTTCATCTGTATATTAAAAAAAAAAAATCAATAGCAACCTGATTTCATTATATCATAATCATGTTTTATATGACATTTCCTTAATGTTTATTTATTTCAAAAATTAAAAGCCAGGCTTTGGATAATCCAGCCTTAAGCTTTGGCTATTGTCTTTGACCTGTAAGGATTTTCAGTTGCTCGGCCCACAATTATCACACCACTTCTTTTTTCTTCGTTCCACTCTTCTAAATGACAAGGCTAATGGAACTGTAATGCTGCCTCTGGAAAAGATGCCTGGAGTTCCCTTTACTCCTGAGCTCTTGGAAGTAAAATTAAGAAGTAACAGGGATAAGATGAAAACATGCTTAATTTGTATTTAGACTGATCATTTTTAGCTGAGCCTTTGTTTCTGAAGTGTCAGTATAGCCTAGTGCTTATTTTCATGTTTAAGCTTTAAAATGTCCTTGGGTAAAAAGCATTTGCCTTTAAATCATTAGACATGCAGACTGTGTCCTTCCATGCACAATGGTGCCTGACAGACAGGTAAATAACATGGAGCTTCCTATTGAAAAATCAGTTATAAATATTCAATTCAGAGCCAAAACCATCTGACACCTCCCTCTGAGAGGTAAACAAGACTCTGGAAAGTGTTTAGAGAAAGGATGTGGAAGCTGGTGGCAGCAGAGATGACACTGATGAAATGCGCATTGGGTCCCTGTTCAGATAACTCTGCTTTTGTCATAATAAATTCTCTCGTGGTGGGTGGTGGGGGAGGAGGTTTTCCTGGCAGCTGCCTGTTCAGCCTTCTGCAGGAGGGGAGTGGTGGAATGGACGACTTGCACAATGACAAACCCAGCCACTTCCTAGATTTCGAATTACGTGTCTTTCAGTGTCTCAAGAGACTTTGAGGCTTTCGGAACCTAAACGATGCAGTCGTTACACCCCTGTGTGGGTTGGTCGTTGAGGCTCTGTGTGCTTGGGGTCATTTTTCTCCTTGAAAGAATGTTAATATTGAAAGCCACATTTGGATCTGTACAAAGCTAAAATGTTTCAGAATGTATAGATAATAATAGTAATAACAATGCAAGTGTGTAAGTCATAAACAATAGAAAAATGGGCAAAAATATGAACAATTTTTCTCAGAAAGGGAATTACAAGTGGATAGTAAACCAACATATCAGAAGATGCCTACCTTTATTATTAAACTGGAAAACCAAAAAGTGGGGGACCATTTTCTTACTATCGGATTTGCAATATTCCTTTATTTTTAAAACAGCGTTATTGAAACATAGTTGACATACAATAAACTGCACGTATTTAAAATGTACAATTTAATGAGTTTGAACATCCGCAAACCATTGCTACCATCAAAACAGTGGACGTGTCTACCATCTCCTGAAGTCTCCTTGTATCCCTTTGTTTTATTGTTATTTGTTTGTGGGTGGTAATACAATATGAGGTCTATCTACCCTCTTAACAAATTTTCAAGTGCAAAATATAATATTGATTCAGATTCACTTGAATGAATAAACGACCAGTAATATCAAGTGCTGATGAAGATGGGAGAAACTGAGCTATCTTATATATCGTGAGTGCATCAATGGGCATACTTTGGAAGGTGGAGAATGCCTATTAAATCCAGAAATGTGCACCACCTGTGACACATAAGTCCATTTTTAATGAACTTTCCTAGACAAGTACTTGTACATTTGCAAAGAAGCCATTTTACGAGTATTTATTTAACTATTGCTTGGAGAGTGGAGTATTGGAAATAATTAAAATACCATCAGCATGGGAAATGTCTGAAAATTCATAGTATATTTACATTGGAATACATGTTGCAATTAAAAGGAATTAACTGATTCCATAAGTGTCAACCTGGATAGATATAAAAAGGATCTTGCTAAGTGGAGCAAAAAAATTCAGTGTTAGTACAATATAATACAATTTTTATGAAAACATACATATTGGAATATATTTTTAAAAATCATCAGGTAGCATTTTAAATATACAAAAAAATATTGTACTGACCACCCAGCTTCATTCTCACCATTTTCTGTGGATACACAGATTCGCATATGAAGACAAAAGCAGCTGGACACTTACATACTGGACTCAGAGCAGTGGTTAACCTCAGGGAGGAGGGGTTGTTCAGCCCTGGGGGTGATACTTGAGAGGATTTTAGCTACATCTGTAATGATCCATTTAAAAAATATTCATGTAATACTCATATAAACAAAACTTGAAGTCAAATATGAGTTTGTTACTGTCATTGTGATGGGCATGTTTTCCTGGTTTCAACACATCAGTTCTGTTGAAGAGACATTGCTGGGTGTCTCTTTTAATCAGAAATTATCCTTCAAATGCCAGCTATTCATTTAGGTCTGCCTGTGCTTACAACTGTGCTCCCCAACCTAGACTTCTTAGTCCCTGACTCTTCTCCCACAATAGTTACCAAAATAGCTATACATATAGCATGTGCCTGGTGCCAGGCAATTATCTCAGGACTTTTGGGTTATATTCTTATAGACTCTTTAGCATTTTTACAAAAAATAGGTTCATTCTAAACATAACATTTAAATACTTACTTTTATCACATTAACAATAGTTTGTAAACATGCCTCACATTACTGAACATTCCTCTAAAGTACCACAGGTTCATTCTATGGCTAGATTTTTTTTAACTAACTCTTCTTTGTCTAACACCAAAATTGTTTTCAGTATTTTACTTTTGTGAATAGCCTTTCGTTAAACACCCTTAAAGATTAGTCTCTTAAAAAATTTGTTCTAATTAGTTATACGTGACAATAGAATGCATTTTGACACATCATACATAAATGGAGTATAAACTTCTCATTCTTCGGGTTGTACATGATGTAGAATTACACTGGTCATTAAATCATTTCTGCACATAGGGTAATAATGTCTGATTCATTCTGCTATCCTTCCTACCTCCATACCCCTTCCCCTCCCTTCACTCCCCTCTGTCTAATCCAAAGTACCTCTGTTCTTCCCTAGTCCCGCCTTATTGTAAATTAGCATCTGCATAAAAGAGAAAACATTTGACCTTTGGTTCTTTGGGATTGCTTTATTTTGCTTAGCATAATATTCTCCAGCACCATTCATTTACTGGCAAATGCCATAATTTCATTCTTTAACGCTGAGTAATATTCCATTGTGTTTATATACTACATTTTCTTTATCCATTCATCTGTTGAAGGGCACCTAGTTTGGTTCCATAGTTTAGTTATTGTGAGTTGAGCTGCTATAAACATTGATGTGGCTGTGTCACTGTAGCATGCTTGATTTTTAAGTGCTTTGGGTATAATCCAAGGAGTGGGATAGCTGGGTCAAATGGTGGTTCCATTCCAGGTTTTCTGAGGAATCTCCATACTGCTTTCCATAATGGTTCCCCCATTTTGCAGTCCTACCAGCAATGTATGGATGTATCTTTTCCCCCACATCCTCACCAACACTTATTGCTTGTATTCTTGATCATTGCCATTATGACTGGAGTGAGATGAAATCTTAGTTTTGATTTGCATTTCTCTAATCATTAGAGATGTTGAACATTTTTTCATATATTTGTTGATTGTATTTCTTCTATGAAGTGTCTGTTCAGTTCCTTAGCCCATTTATGATTGGGTTATTTACTTTTTCGGGTTAAGTTTTTTGAGTTCTTTATATATCCTGGAGATTAATGCTATATCTGAAGTGCCTGTGGTAAAGATTTTTTTTCCATTCTGTAGGCTCTCTCTTCACATTATTGATTGTTTCCTTTGTTGGTCCTTGATTTTATTTTGTGCACTTTAGGAGTCTTGTTAAGGAAGTCAGATTGAAGATTAGTGTTGAAATTCAACCACAGTTATTTCCTTTGGAAAGATGTTATAGAGTGTTCTAACACATACACAAAAGTCAGAGATGGGTTGTATGTGATAGAGAAAGAGAAAGAGAGAGAAAGAAGAAGAAGGAGGAGGACGGGGAGGAAGGAAGAGAGGAGGGAGAGAGGAGGCAGAGGGAAGAGAGAAGAAAGAGATGGAAGGTAAGATTCAGACTTGCAGTGGCAAAAGTGGAGGGCCACCGTCTGAGTGTAGAATACTCATATGGCATGCACCCTGCTGCGTTTGGTATCTGATGGTCTGGCTGTTGAGGGAACTCCTGGAATGAGATGCTTAGCCTCACAATGTGGTGATAACAAAATAACACTAAGACTGCAAAAGGTTCCCCAGATTCTGGTGCTGTCCCACCCCTGGAGAGGCAGGGTGACAGTGGTCCCCTTTTCCTGGGTATGCTCATCCTGCCTCTGTGCAACACCTGGGATGAGCTATAATGATTGTGGAGGGAGAAGAACACGAGAAAAAAGTAATAGTAAGACCAACAGGTAACATATCATTAGCCTGAAACTTTCCTTTCAAATCAGACCATATAACCAAGGTCATCTTCAGATCCAGAGGCAGCACTTGCTCCTCTTCTCCTTTTCTTACCTGGAGCAAGCCTTAGGAAAATCTTGGCAGCTGAGCCACTTCATATGGAAAGAAGTGGGAGTGTTGTTTTCTATAAAGGGCTGCTAACCCAGAACGAAAATCATTTAAGAAAATGCAACTGAGTTTCACCACCCTTACTCCCATTGTTAATAAACACAAAACCTCAAATATACCAGCTTTCTTTAAAAAATACTTTGTTAGAAAATATTTGAGGGGCTGGGGATGTAGCTCAGTTGGTAGACTGCTTGCTTTACAAGCACAAGGCCCTGGGTTCAATCCCAAGCACCACAAAATGAATGAATGAATGAATGAATGAATAAATAAATAAATAAATAAATAAAAAATAAATAAAAAAAATAGAAAATATTTGAAGCATACAGAAGGGTATAGAGAATGATATAATGAATACCCATATGCTTTCTACCAAGCTTTAATAAATCTTAACATTTCATCATATTTGCATTGTATCTTTTTTAAAGAGACATTTAAAACACTGAAGGCCCAGTTGTAGCTATCTGGGTACTCTAATTTCATCCCTTTTCCAACCCTTCCTTCCTAGAAGCAACCACTGTCCAGAATTCTCATCTGTTCTCTCTAGCTGTAAATCAACTTTTATTTCATATCCATGCATCCATAAACAACATATAGAATTATTTTTGTAAATTTAAAAACCTTTTATAATTGCAATTATGCCACAAGGTTTTGGTTTGCAACTCAATTTGTTTTTTCAGTGTTACGATTTTAAGTACATCTGTGTATATACAGAACTTTAGGTTGTTCATTTCCATGACCATGTAGGATTTCATTGTACAGATCACCACAATGTACTTATGCATTTTCCCCTGATCAACATTTAGAATTCCAACTTCTTATTGTTGTAATCATGAACAATATTACAACAGTGAACATTCTTATGTGTGTGAGGATATGACTGGGGTAGAATTGCCAGGTGGGAGGGGGTATGCCCATCATCAGTTTTACTAGTGATGCCTCCTCATCACTCCCCCAAAGGGTCTTGAACCAATTCACTCTGCTACCTGCTGTATGCTGAGTCTTCCTGTTACTCTATACTCTTGTTAACTCTAGGCATTGTTATATTTATCTTTTACCAATTTGATGGGTGTGAAATGGTATGCAAATTCTGCTTTCATTTGCTTCTCTCTGGTGAATTTTGAAAAGATCTTTCCAGTATGTATCTTGCCATTTGGGTTTCTTCTTGCATTAACTTTTGAGTTTCCAAAAAAAAAAAAAAAGAAAGCAAAACACAATGTTCAGAGACTATGAATAATAATAGACTTGAAGCCAGCCCTCTAGGACCTCATGGAGTCTGAATGGTGTTTGTTGTGACATGGGTGCCAAAGAAACAGCCTAAAAATAAGTAGCAAATGTGCATTTGGCTTACTAGAGAGATACACAATGTGGTCAACTAGACATTTTTATGACCCAGGAAAAAACCTGACAAAAAGGTGGGTAGTTGTAGAAGGGTCAACTAGCTTCTAAAATTTTGGAAGAGGAAATACTAGAACCTGTAGGGATAAATGCTGTTTTCTTTCTTTTGTTTGTTCTTTCTTTAATTCTGTTTGTTTCTAAACCAGAAAGGTAGACTTAGTAATAATCATCTGGCACTCTGTTGGAACTTGGTTTTAAAAGAGAAAAATCTAAATTTTTAAAAAATTCTTTTAAAAAAATTTATTAGAGCTTTATAGTTATACGTATCAATTGGGTTCATCCCAACAAACTCATGTATACATGGAAATCATTGTCAGTTTTCATGATCTTTCCTCTTCCCTCCCCATAAAATTTGTTTTTGGTAGTGAGAATTTGGTTTTAAAATCTGCCATCTTTTCTGTTTTAATAACATCTGGACTTTCTTCCTTCAGCATTCTCTGACACTTGAGTCTCTCTTGCTCTTAAAATGATACTTGCTTATACAAGTTCTAGGTGATGATTCTTTGTGTTCTTAAATCTCTGTATTGGGCTTCTGGTTTTGTAGGTCAATGGCCAGGCTTTCATTCCTTGTGAAAATCTGAGTTGTAGATCTAATCATTAGATGATTAGGTGATTTGGAAATAAGAACTGCTAATTTGTTTTTAGTGTTTTCCAATTTACAAAGCATCTTCATGTTCATCTGCTTTTCCCAAGCACCCGATGAAATGAATAGAGAGAGGTTTTATTATTATTGTTATCATTAGCTTCATTTACAGATTAGGAGTTCTAAATCACTGGAGCTGGTAGGTGTTAAAATCAGAACTTGAATCTGGGTCTTCTGAACAGTCCTTCCAACACCGCATTCAATTTACTCCAGAGTATTTAGCCCAGAGCATCCTGCTACTGGGGCCAGAGATGCCTGCAGCCTTTGCCCACCCACACTGAATTTACTGTGGCCCTTACTGAAGTGAGGGAGGTTGAACCCTTTTAGGCAAGTTGGAACTAGTGAGATTAGCTTTCAAATGATTTTAACCTTGATACACCAAGCAGCAATTCATCAGTGGCTCTTAACCTTGACAAGATGTTAAAATAACCTTGGGTCCTAGGGAGATTTTAAAAACTATTTGTGCTTGATGCCATCTCAAACCAGTAAAATCAGACTGGAGGCTGGAGGGAGAGGTATTTTCTCTTTCTTTGCTTTAGAGATTGTGTTCTAGTTTTCTATGGTTAATTGCTATTAATGGTATTTGCTCTTCAGTTAAGATAGTGTAAGTTCTGTGATTTGTTATTTCCTTTGGTTCATGCCTTTAACTAAATGTCTAGCTCACTTTTACCCATGAAAGTCTCTTGCTCCCTTTTTAAAGTTCTGTTTTTCAGCTGCCAGCTGGCTTTGGCCTCGAGGAGATTAGTCAACCTCTGCTTCCACTTGACTCACTTTCTCGGCTCTTGTCCCTTGAGATACCTCCTCCCTTCTTCCCCTTCCCTGCCTTACTTTCTGGTTCCTTTGGTTCATGCCTCCGTTCTTTGACCTCATGAGCTTCTTTCTTTGCTGTCCTACAGCTGAAATGGTTTCCTCTTGCTGCAACTACAAAGATATCTTACATAGATTTCTCCTCCTCCCTTTGGTAAGCTCTTTTATAGAACATTCCATCTCTGACCAAAACCCTGATCAAGACTGATCAAAACCCTGAACCACAAAAAAGGAAGCTTGTTGTGGATATTTTTGCTGTTCAGACAGACTTGGAGGGCTTGCTTTCACAGACAACTGTGAGGGTGTCTGGAAGGAAGGCATATCCCACTTCCCGAGTCCACTCAGCCTCTGCTCCATGATGGTGGCATAGCTTCATAAAGTTTATTGGGTCAAAGGAACATCTCTGAGTGTGAGCTGGTTCTGGCTTATGCTTGAGCCTCTCTGCCCACTCATAGCATTAGGGGGCTGTGGGCAATCTACGTAAGCTCCATGTTGTGTCTGTGCAAAAGCCCTGTGGAAGCTGGCATTTTCCTAACAAAATATCTGGCTAGTCCTAGAGAAAACATTGGGGTTTTTAGATGAAACGTATTTTTGCAGGTCCTCTCATCCCAGACAAAATATTGTCAGAACATGATGGATACAAAAAAAAAAAAAAATCTGGTGGTTATATCAGTCAAAGAGGAGCAAGATAGAGCACTTGGGTAACACTGGTAGAAGGTTCTTTGACTCCATTACTCCTCTAACTTGTGCCATTTGGTTCCAGGAGCTCGGGTGAATGCCAAGGACAACATGTGGCTGACTCCACTACACCGGGCAGTTGCTTCCAGAAGTGAAGTGAGTGACTACCTTATTTAATCTAATACCTACTATCCTTAGAAAAAGAAGAATTCTTTCCACTGAATTAGAGATCCTCAATGGTGAGCAAAAAGCTTTTGACTTTAATGGAAGAGGATTACCAAAAATGGACAGCTGTTTACTTGAGCACCTTCTGCATGCCAGACATGTGCAGGGTTGGGGTGGTCCAAGCCGCATGGCATGAACCTTGACTTCAGTGAGTTTTCAATCTGGAGGTGGGGGCAAAACAGGAAGCAGATCAGTACAATATCAGAATTGAATCAGAAAAGGAAGTGGCCGATTGCTTACTTGAGTAGAGGAAACCTTTCAAGAAGATATTGGTGGAGCTGGTCCTTAAAGGATGAGCAGGACTTGGCAGTCCAGGAGAAGGAGCGAGGACTGACCTAGGGAGATCAATATGCCAGAGGACAGGAGAAGTGAGTGAATGAATGGTGGCTCAGGTAGATGTAACTGGAGTATGGAGTGTAGTGGAAGGCAAGTTTGATAGTGGGATCTGTGCCAGTGGGCAGAAAGCCGCACGTTCTCTGAGCAATAGAGAAGGTCACAGCATCTAGTTGGTTCTTTTCAGGTCACCGAGTCTGGCAAACATGCCACTAGAATGTAAATTCCATGAGGGTGGGGATCTGTGCTTTATATCTTGATGTATCCCAACCCTGGTGTATTCTAGAAATAGAAAGAGACTGGGACTCAAGACATAGTTGAATCCTGGAAATTTGGGTGAAGATGGCTAACAGATTTTCATTATTTTCGTGGATCTAGATGATCATGGAAAACATGGCAAGTACATCACTAGTTCAGTGGGGGCATAAGGGATGGGAAGAGAAGACCACATTGGAATTCTGCAGGGAACACTAGAGAATATCAGCCTGGCAGCCTGGTCAGATGCCCACCACCCAGGGACACAGGGTTCTCACCTTGGAGGCACTGGGCATCAAACCAGCCTTTGTGGGTGAGTTTGCCAAGTGAAGGTCCTCCTCCAGTATGAGAGGAGGACATGTTCCAGATACACCTAGAAGCAAGAGGATGAATACACTGAAGTAGCAGGTGTCTATGGCTGACATCCATGTCAGCTTTTCCTTTTTGGCACCTATTGGGAAATTTCAAAACATACCTGGTAGACGACAGTTTAATGTTCATAATCTTCCTTTCTGTGTGGTTTGAACAGATTTTAAAAAGAGGTTGGATGTATTTGGCTTTCTGAATAGCCCACATAGAATGAGGGAGGTAAATAATCCTAAATTGCCTTGTTCAATACACTGGGGAATTCAGAATCTTCTTATGGTCCCACATTGCCTTTCTGTTTTATATGAGAAAATAGATGCATTGGGCTGCTGGCATTGGTAGAACCAGCTTCAGGAGACCAGTTCCTTCTTAAGAGAGTATTTCCTGGCCTAAGTGTTAATACCACTGGATCTTTGGTAAATTTCTTTTAAGTGTCTTGAGAGAGAGAGACTTGAGAATCTATCTGAAGAAGATTGTGTTAAAAATGTTCTGCACACCTCCTTCAAGCCAGGTGCTGTGCTTTGCTGATGGAGCAACAAAGAAAGTGAGATCTACGGTCCCATCCTTAGGAAGTATGTAGTCTAGTGGAAGATAAGGATGAAAAACAGATGGTTTCAGTACCGTATGACCTTCCCAAGTGATCTCCACCTTTATTACCTCAACTAGCTGTAAAAGTTCAATCATCAAAGCATCCATTTTTCATCAACCATCAGCCCACTTTCTTTTTTTTTTTTTCATGGAAGACATTTTAATAAGCAGACGAACAGGTCTGCCTTGAAGAGAGAGAGAGAGAGAGAGAGAGAGAAAAGAGAAAAGAGAAAAGAGAAAAGAGAAAAGAGAGAGCACGGCAGGGGAGCTTCTTTTAAGTTGTTGAATTTCGCAAGCAAAGGACAAGGGAGCCAATTGCTGAATAGTTGAATTTGGTGGGCTAGGTATCAGGCATTGGCCGTCAGCCCACTTCACAAATGTTTAGTGTTTTTGAACCCAGTCGACCCAATGCTAGGTCGACTTGTGAGTCTAAGGCATCAATTGCTTGTCCAAGCAACCAGCTCCCTCTGCAGGTTTGCTGCAGGGGTGAGAGGGCGATTGGGGGTTGGGAGTGGGGGGATCCCTTACAGGTATCTCTTGACAGGAGGGAATTGAATACAGATAAACCCTGAATTGTCGTGATCATATACAAGGTCACAAAAGAGAATGTCCTCACATTAGTATCTGTTATGCAAGTTGAAGAGTTTCTTATGAAAGCTGGAGTCTCCGTAACTGTTGTTAGTGTTGATTACACAGTGAACAGCTAAACTCCAAGCTCACTGCTGTGCTGTGAAGTTCTAATTTCAGACTCCCTTCTTTTGAATCTGGTCCTCTTGTCATTATTTTGTGCCTCCCTTTACTAATAATTGGGTGAAATGGAGTAGGCTTGAGGGGAAAGGATAGCGAAGGTTTGGATTGATATTTTGTCATTTGGCTGTCAGCATTTGCTAAAGGGGACATCTGGTTTCAGCATGAGAGCTGGCATATTTGCCTCATGCTCAGATTGACGAGCACCGAGATGATTTACTTGGGTATATATTGAACATCATTTCTTCATTGAAAAGTTTCTAAATGCTACACCACCCCCAAAGCCTCTTCGCCTCCCAAGTCTGGCATATCTGGGTTTCCCTGGTTGTAAATAATTTGGTGCCAGTTTGGAGGGCAGTCTCCTTACCTTCTCCCTCAGGGCTCCACTGCTCCATCTTCCTTTTTATCTGGCTCTTCCCAAGACTGTGAAGAAATAAAGAGCCTCTTACTGAAATATTAGGGAAACCTATTTTGCAATGGTAGCTTAACATAGATGAGGGAGATTTGGGGGTACAGAGATAATGTTCTGAAGTGCTCATGTGAGCTCTTTTGTATCGTTTCCCCAGTTTAGCTTATTGTTATTGCTTCTTTGCCTTTTTTTTTTTTCTCCCTTTTTTTTCCTGGATAAGAGCAGTTATAGTGAAAGGAATTACATGTCTACAAACCCAGAGAGTCTCACACATGCTTAGGGAAGTTTAACACATATTTGTTGAAGCCCACTGGGTGGAAGGCACTGTTAACTGTGCTGTGGGACCTTCAGGATGTTCAAGGTGTGGCCTCTGAGAACACCATGCGTGGGGCAGACAGCCAAGCCTGCCGAGGCCTGCATGTGAATGCAGCAGGCCTTTCACATGTACCCTTTCTGCAAAAAGCTAAGAGTGCCCGGAGGAGAATTGCTGAATGTTTCACTTCCTTATTCTAGAGATTGTCTTTTGGTTAGAAAAGTTAAAAATGTTATGTCCTATTTTTGGTGTGTAGGCTTGAGGACATTGTGTCCATATAAGTGTTGTCACTGAAAGCATTTATTAAGCACTTGCTGTGTGCTAGACAGTATGCCAAGGACTCTCCATGCATTATTTCATTTTAACCTCTGAGCCACCCTTTGAGATTGAATTCTTGGTAATACTAATTAGGAAATATGATCTCAGAGAAGTTAAGTAAGCAGCCTAACTTGTCATAGTCAGCAAGTGAAGGAGAATGTGACCAGAGAACCTGCTTACTTAACCAAGCAGTTCTCTTTATTTCTCCCATATTTTTTTATTGGTGCATTATAATTATACATAATGGTGGGGTTTGTTTTTACATATTTGCATATGTGTAAAATATAATATTTAACTCCCAAGTAGTTCCCCTTTTCCTTTCTTCCTCCCTTCCCCTGGTCCTTTTCCTCTAAAGTGATGATCTCCCTTCAATTTTCATGAGATAGCACTCTACCTTTCTCTTCCTTTTTCCTCTCTAGCTTCCACATGAGAGAAAAAACATATGAACCATAACTTTCTGAGTCTGGCTTATTTTGCTCAATATAATGTTCTTAAGTTCCACCATTTCCCTTCAAATGATATAGCTTCATTTTTCTTCACAGTTGAATAAAATCCCATTGTGTATCTATACCACACTTTTAAAATCCATTTATCCACTCACAAACATCTGGGCTAGTTCCATAGTTTGTTGTGAATTGTGCCTCTATAAACATGGGTATGCATGTATCGTTGTAGTATGATGACTTCCATGCTTTTGGATAAATTCTGAGAAGTGGTATAGCTGGGTCATGTGGTGGGTCCATGCCTAGTTTTTTTTTTTTTTTTTT
>JAJEJO010003026.1:0-57500 GCA_020662805.1 Glaucomys volans
TGTGTGTGTGTGTGTGTGTGTGTGTGTGTGTGAAATTCTATTCTAGTTCCTCTTTCTCTCCTTGAACCCCAAATGTTTGCCCATTGAGAAGTTTATTCAATGCAATTGTGAAGAGGAGGACCCCTTTCTCCTTTTCCTGTTCAGGAAAGGAGTGACTCCCCAAAATCAGCCTAAAAATAATTCTTTTTCCTCAAAGGCAGGTGTCACATCTCCTTTGCATTTTTCATAGGAACTCCGCCTGAAAGTAAATGTTCTTGGCTGGCCTCCAGTATTCCCTTCATGGTCATGGTCATCCAGGTTTCAGTGCCTGCCTGAAAGAGGTAACCCCCACCAGCACACTGACAAATCTTTTCCAAGACAGTCTTTATGGAATACTAGCAATATGTTTATAAGTATTTGTATTGGTTATGTGTGTTTAAGTTCTCTGCTAGTAACATCTTCACACCAAGTTCCTCAGTGAATGTGGATTTCAATAGGAAATGGCACACCATCCCCTGGAACAGGTCATTTGTAACCTATGAGAAAACTTAGATGACCTTGGATGTTTTTTATTGTCATTTGTCAGCAGAAGTCATATTCTTTCTAGAAAAAACCAATGGGTCCTAATCTTGCCAAAGGGAACTACAGAAGCAGACAGGGTCCATTAAAATGTTCTCTCTCTTCCCCTCCCACCCCCAGATGCTAAGAACTCAGAAAATACCTGGGAAACAGAGGACAAAAACTTGATTGTGAAATTGCAACACCTCTGCATTGAAGACTAAAAAATGTTTTATTACAGAAGGAGGTGGGGCAAGTTGTTGAGCCCTCCCAAGTCTAGAACACTTTATACTGATCTGTACACATGAACTGAGTGAAGAGTGTTCAATTCTAAAAACTTTCTGAGATAACCAATTTGCCTTTTTATTTTCTGACCTTCTACCCAAATAAAGCAGAGCTTCATAACCCTCCTTTTCAATTTGGGGAACAAGGGCTGGGAAGAGGCTCTTTGCACTGAAAAGGCAGCCATATTTGCTCTTTTTTCCCCTCTGTGCAGAAGTAAGCAATGTATTGATCTTTGCAGAACCTTTCGAAATGGCACCCCTGAACTGATTTTTCTCTAAAAAGATTGAGACCTACAACCTCTTTTGTGTTTCTCATTCTTACAAGCAGAAAGCCTAATTCAATCTGAAGACTTGGCTCTTTCATTGTTAACGTTGGAGGGTCCTATTTTTCTCTTACAGACAGACCTAGGCAGATTGCTGCAGTTCAGGGCAGAAAAGCGCTGTCTGGATTTGCAAAGGATTCTCTGAAGGTTTATGCAAATTTTTGCAGCAGAAACGTTTGCTTGTTGCTATAAAGCTTGAATGTTTACAGATATGAGCCAATTAGAAAGGCAACTTGGGCACTCGTCACTGTTCCTCTGTCTACATGAGACACCATGATGGGAGGGGTGTGGAGATGTCTAGCCATTTTAAGAAAAGGTGGCGAATGTGTGTAATGTGTAACTCCTTGGGTCTTTATTTGGAGACAAATCTATGCTGTTTCCTAACTACAGAAGAAAATATATATACCTATGTTTATAACTAACATTTTCTGCATGTGTACAACCTATGTATATGTACAGATTCATATTCTCAAATGTGTTATTGCAATAAAGTCATTTTCTGTACACGAGCGATGATTTAGCATGGTTTAGGGGACCAGTGGGATCAGAAGGTTCATTTACAGATCAGCACAGAATGCCAAGGAAGGGACATTTTTACCTTCCCTTCCTTCTTCAATTTCCACATCCACCCATGCACTAGGTCCATCACCTGATAAAAGTCTTGCTCAAATCTGTAACTATAAAAGTGATATCTGGGGAGCATTTTTGAGAGATTAAGTTTTACTAATATGTAGAAGAGTCCCTTAAACCAAGGGCAACTAGAGTTTAGACAAGCACAGTCTTTGGGCAGTTTATGCCCCAGGCTGCTCCCCAGCCATGGCTTCAGCCCTAGGCATCCTTCTCTGTTATAGTCAGTATTTTACACAGCAACACACAGTGCAAAACATTCTCAAATCCAGCATGTGCATTTGCAGCTGTCTCCTCACATCCAAGTGTTTTAGCCTCAGTCACCCATGACTTAAAACTGTCTTTCCTGGATTAAAAAGCCTCTTCCTGGGTGGAAAGCCAGGTAGGTGGTGCTTCATCTCCAACGCAGAGAGGGCAAGTCTGGCCCCAAACTAAAGCATCATCTTTTCTTACCTGTGCAATAAAAACTACTCTGGAAATTAAGATGTTGTCACTAATCTATCCCCAGCACTATGCATAAATACACAAATGTACCTCTTGAAAAATAAATGGCTAAAAAAAAAAACTCAGAGCTTTTCAACATCTAGCTAATGAAGATGCTTTCCATTTTTCAGGAAGAAACAGTCCTTTTCTTAAATTTCTTCCCTTTCCCTTCCCACATTCCCCCACCCCTGTAAAATGGCAGCTGCAACAGCAGGCTCCGATGGGAAATGGATATCTTGTTAATAACAGATGCCAAAACCCAGCATCAATGGGAATCAGGGGAATTAAGCTGTGGCATAACCTGGACTCTGGGTTGTCCCCTACCAGGCCTACAATTTGAGTACTTTGCGGAAGTTCAAAGCATTCACAATATCTTAGCAGGATTATTAGCAAGATGAAGCAGAGATAGCATAGCCAGCCCTCTTGACTACGAGAGAGTATCCCCCCACCCCAGCTTAAAAAAAAATTGCATGGGATGTGTGTTACCCCCAACCCTTTCTTATCAATCAGAAGCCTTGAGAAAGTCGCTGCCTTATGAGCACTGGCTATTGTTTGTAACAGTAAGAGGGATATTTGCGGGCGCTCAAAGACATTAGCTGTAGAAAGATTCATTTCTTTATTAAGGGGCTAGCTATGTTCTGGAGCGGTTGTTTACACTCGAGTTTTCTGCATTTGCTCTCCGGGTTTGTTTCAAATAGGTGAGGCCATAGTTCTGAAGAACAGCAGAGGACCATATCAACCGTAATCTGAGATGCCCATAGCAAGTTGGCATAAAAGGAGCATGCGAACAGAGCAAAGGAAATACAAATAAATATGGCACATACTCAAAAACCAGAATTTCAGTGGTGACCCTAATGTAGAGACTAAGCGATTTCAGGCGATTACAAGTGAGGTTCACACGAAAGCAAGGTGACTTGCCAGAGTGAAAGGTTAATGAATGAAAATGTTACAATTGGTTTTTCAAGTATTAATTCACTCTAGATTATTTGCCATAATTTATATGGACTATAGAAAAATGATTAAATGTCAACTGTGACATTGTCCTGAAACTTTTGTCACTGGCCCAACACTTTCCCAAAGTTCAAGGAAGCTGCCAGAGCCTGGACTACATATTATACTCTTTAGCTAACATGTGCTTTTCAAATATTTGGCCCAGACTTTTCCCTGATATATTACATCGACAAAATACTCAGAGAAACCTTTAACTACTTCTAGAAGTAAACAAAAGGCACCTGAACCATTCATCATAAAAGCATAAAGAAAAACATAAATAATACATTTTAATCAAATAATATAAAGTAAAAATTCTGCAGGCATAATTTTTTAAAAAATTAATAAACTTAATTTACTCACCATAAAGATTTAAGTTGTTCAAGTGCACTTGTTTGATTAATAAAGCATTTCATATTCAATTATGTAGTGCTAATAATTAGGAAGTTTATGTTGTTGAGGCAAATCACCAGCTCAGACATTAGAAACTACCATTACAAAAATATAGCTACAAGGTCAGTATCAAATTACCCTTTCATAGGACAGTTCAGGTATTGCTTTTATGCAATACTAGAAACTTTGTTTAAACACCCAAATCCCTCTTAAAGCGCAGAAACCTCAAGAGCAGTGACATGAAGGTAGCTTGAAACACAGGTAAGGTCCTTTCCAAAAAATAAAATAGGTGGTGTCCACCAGCATATGTTGACCATTAGTTTTAATAGTCTGTGGTAAAATTTTAAAGGTAGAAGTTAATTTGTCGGGCCTTCTGCTCTGTCTTCCTCCAGCTCTTGGACTTCCTTTTTGGTTTCCCCGTCCTTCACCTCCTGCCGGGAAACGGGAAATTTGTCCTTGTTGTTCTCCTTTTTCCATTTCATTCTCCTATTCTGAAACCAGATTTTTACCTGTCTCTCAGTGAGGGCGAGGGCGTGGGAAACCTCAATTCTTCTCTTCCTGGTCAGATAAGGGTTAAAAAGGAATTCCTTTTCCAGCTCTAGAGTTTGGAAGCGACTGTAGGTTTGTCTTCCTCTTCGTCTACCAGGAGCTGCTGGTTAAAACAAAAAGGTGGAAATCAACGTTTAAAAAATTGCAGTGGTGTCTCTGCAAACTGCTGGAGGTTTCTGAAATTTGTCTAACGGGTGAAATATACAGAGTGCCCTTAAGCTCTGTATATACAGGGTGTTGCAGGCAAGAGAAGCAGAGACCGGGTCTTCACAACTATTCTATCCCCATCATCTTTACGTGGTTTCTACTTTTTAAAAAATCTTATTACTTTATGAATAAGCCACTGTGGCTATACAAGAAAGAAAAGGAGAAGGAGGGAGAGGAAAAGGGGAGTTTTAAAGCTAGAACGTGAGATGAAAGCAGATTTCTCCCCTTCTCCCCTCTTTTTTTTTTTTTTTTTAAAAAAAGCAGCCCAACCTTGTGGTCTCATCCAGGGAAACATTTGAGAAGGAGACGAGCTCTGATTTAAGTGGTCTGGGTCCTCGCCAATATTACCACTGGACGATTTACAGTCAGGATATTGTACCAGCTCGGCCTCTTGCTGGGTCGTAAAAATCGGCTGTCTCTGTAAGTTATCGTATCCGTAAAACTTCGCTGGCTCCCCGTGACAGGCAATCCCGCCGCAGGGGGGAGGCGGCGGCGGAGGCGGAGGATGCGGAGGAGGAGGTGGGGCGGCCTGGTAGGCAGCGGCCGGGCTGCCCCCGCCCGGGTGGAAGTAATCCGGGCCCGGGCCCCGGCCGCCCCCACCGCCGCACCCGGGCCCCGTGGGCGGCGGGGACTGGTGCGGGTGCGCGTGCGCCTGCGGGGGCGCGTGCGGGAAGCCCGCGGCGCTGTTGCCATAGAGCTGAAGGGCGGCGGCGGCGGCGTGGCGGCCGCCGACCTCCGGCGCGAAGTGACAGTCGTAGTAAGTGGGATTGATAGCCTCGCCCGCCGCTGCCGCGGCTGCAGCCGCCGCCTTGTACTTGGAGTACAGCGGGTTCACGAAGTACGAACTCATCCGGGCGGCGGCGGCCGAGGACCGACGTAGGACAGCACGGGCGGGCGACGCGGAGCAGTCAGGGAGCGCGCCTGGGCTCGGCCGCACTGCCGCGGGGGCCTCTGGGGCGGCCGCTCGCGCCGCTGTGGCCGCCGGACTACGTCGCGACTGCCGCCCGCCCGCCCTGTGCGCGTCGCCTCTGAGGCCCAGCAGCCCGGGTGCTCGGCTACTGGGCACTCATGCCCGGCTGGGGCGCCGCCGCCTCGGCCTTGCGCCGCCTCCCTCGCGGGTCGCGGGGCCTCGCCCAGCCCCCGCGCGCCGCCGCCCTCCCAGCCTCTCCTGGCGCGCACCGGCTCGGCTGCAATATAATCGCCGACGCCCTGGATGACCTGCCCCGCTGCCTCCACTGTTTCCTCTCAGGCACCAGGCGGCCCTAGCGCACCGGGACAAGAAAAAAGTGCGCCCGGCCTGCGGGGATACTTTTTTGGCTTCGGTTTACAAGCCCTGCTCTGGAGGGAAAAGAGGAAAAAAAAATAAAACCTTTGCCCGCTGCTACCTCTCACCTCGCCCCCCCTGCGCCCCCCTCCCGCCGATCTCGCCGCCGCCGCCTCCGCCGCCGCCCCGGTGCGCGCCGGCGAGGCATTTTCGCACCCCACCACTGCGAGGAGAAGTAGCGAGATGGGGGCGAGATAACCGCGCGGAGGGATCCATACGAAGGCGAAGCGAACTGTGAGACCGACAGGACGCCTCACGCCATCCCCGAGATGCCTCCGCCAGCCTTAAAGGGGGCCCATAAAGCCGCACTGCCAAGGGCTCTCTTTGCCTCGGGGCCGAGGGGCCGCCTGCCATGTCCCGCTGAGAGGGGGCGCAACAGAACCTTAGACTTGGGGAGGCAGGGAGGATACTCCCAGGAGGCTGCAGAGCAAGTGATTCCCTCCCGGAGCCCATGGAACAGTCCTATGAAGATTGGCCTTGAGTTTTGTATTTCTGAACACAAAAGCGCCGCTCAGGAAACATAGACAAGCAGGGTTGACAGACCGGACTGTGCATTTGTTTGGGTCTGAGTGGTCTGATTAAAGGTCACAAGTATGGTCCCAAATCTTGGCGTTATCAAAGGAATCAAAATCCTTCTTTCCAACCGAAAGGGCCTTGGTGGAAAGGAGACGTACATTATCCTTGACGCACTGCATACCTGGCTGAGGCTCCTAGGCTAATTGATATTTAATGAAATTCATGCCTATGAATATAGTTTCCATCATTTCACCCTTGACAGACGTCAGTACTAGGAACACGGGGGTAGACTGTAGAATGTGGGAAGTGGGTATTAATACTGCTGAGGGAGTAAAGAGGGGAGCGGACAGAAATGTTCCTAGTGGAGAAAGAGGGCTCACGCTGTGGTGGGTGGCATTTCCTGGGTCAGGACATGAGGCTCCCAGGTCTCAGCCCCACGCCTGCTCCAGCAGACCTGGAAAGACTGTGGCTCGGGATAGAGCACCTGGGACCGACACTCGCGAGTACCCCCTGGGGCCTCAAGGCTGGCATTCGGATCACGCCGGTTCCAGGCTGCTGCAGGTGGCCGGGTCTCCGGCTAACTATACTGTTAATTCGCGAAACCTGTGAAATCGTTGAGAGTGGGCTCGGGCCTTAACTTAAAGTTGTTAATTTTTTCCAAAAGGAAAGAGAAAGCTCAACCTAGTTTGTGAGTAGAGGAGAAGCAGCCGTAGTTATGTATGAATTGTTGAGTATGAATCGGTAAAATATTCCTGATTTTAGCAGCTCTCTACCGAGTTGCTTGGCGTTACACCACCAACCTCCTCCCCACGCTTTTTTCTTCTTCTCTCTTCTCCCGTTTTAATAAGTGTAAAACATTTAATAAATGACATTTAATAAGTGTTCCAATAAAGGTAATGGCTCTCCGCTGTGTATTATTTTTTTTACCCTCTCCTACTCAGCCTTGTTCGTGGGATCTTTGGATGTTGAGCCCCTTTCCTTTCTGGATAATCCAGTGTTGTGAGGACATGAGGCTCACTGGCCTTGGGAACAGACCTCAAAGACACGCCCAGCCCACCAAGGACGATCTGGTTTAAGCTAAAACACACCACGCCGGCTTTCCAAGCCAAATGTAATGCCTAAAAACCCCAGATGGCTTCAAAGTCGCAGCAGGCCAGTGATTTCAAATATCCTGGCATTCCTTGTGGGTTGGCCCAGCTTGTGTGATTGGGGAACCCGAGGTCGGTCTAGTGAACTGAATATCATTTTTACAAATGGAGAAAATTAAGGTTGAAATGGAAAGGCATAGCAAGATAATAATGTCTGACTCAAAGATTTCTACCGGGAATGGCTGGAAATGGCGAAGGTACACAGATTGTTAATGAATCTGGAGATAAAGTCCTGCTTTGCCGAAATTTTAAATTAGTAGGGAAGGCAGAAGACTTCTGTTATGGAAGTGGCAGGAGGGCGAGGAGCTTTAAAAAATTTTTTTTGGTGTTGTTTTCGTTTTGTTACTGCCAAGGATCACTAGATAGCTTTCTTTAAATTCAAAGGGGAAGGAACTGAGTCTAAAAGTTAAGGATTATACTTCCATCTTGCAAATAGCCGATTAAAAGACTATGTTCAATAAAGTCTTGGCGTTAACTCTGTAATGGTGCCTTTTTATTTCACTGGAGTGTGTGTGTGTGTGTGTGTGTGTGTGTGTGCGCGCGCGCGCGCGCGCCCGCGCCTACGTGCCCGCTGGTGTTTGAACCCTGATAAAATGAATGGGTTTGGGAATGGAATTGGGAACAGGCAGAAGAGATAACCCAAATCTCAATGACATAAAAGGCTATTTAGAACTGTTTGATTCCTGGGGTGGGACTGGGGGAACTGAACACTACTAAATGCATTTCCACACATTCAGGCCTAATTTAGAAAATGTTAAAGCCACATTTTCTCTTGGGACAATACATATTTTTAAATTTTATTTAAGCGTTTTGTTTATAATCTGAATAGAAAAAGAGTACAATTAACTTAGTAAATAAAATTCTGTGCTTCTACACGTTTTCGTTTTGATAGAATGCATTAATTTAGCATAGCATTTTGTAGTTTCAGCTGTGCCATAGTCCAAATTTTCTGAAATTCTAGCTGAGCCAAAATTTTATGCCTCACAAACACGGATGGAGAATTTAGCAGTGCACATTGTTTGTTTTTGGTTAAATTTATCTTAATTTGGGATTAAAAATAAGATTGTAAATATTTTTAATCAAAACCTTTCTGCACCGCAACTTCAGCTTTACGAGATCAGAAAATGGAGCAACAGCGCTCTCTAGTGGTCAAATGCTAATCGAGCGAACCGGGTTCACCCTCGCTTTTCTCTCAAACCAATTCTATCAAGTCTTACTCATTAGTTTGACTGGGATTTGGACCACTGACACGAGTAATGCTTCTCTATTTGATTGTCAACAAGTCGACAGAGCCTCCTGAAAGCTGTGAATATTTTTATTTGTGCTCCCAAGGGCCTCCAGTAGTGTCTATGCCAAAAGTTTCTAGCCCTCTTTTTACACTAGTGTCTATTGTACTAGACACTACAGGTCCCCATTCTGTAATAGCCCAGCTGTGCCTTTTAGCACAATTACAGATTAAACAAAAATCAACTAGAAAAAATCTAGATTTAACAAAAAACAACCTTTAAAATGTCAATTTCCGAGAAGTTTTATTTTCCCCCAAAGGAACCAAGCCATTCGACAACTAAGAAATTATAGAAGTCAGGAATTGTTATTTTTGTTTTAAAGCTGCTGTTTTCAGCATTAGATAATGAATATTTGCTATTTTAACTTTATAAGTTTGATGTTCTGGGCCCATTTAGCTGGGAAATTTGGAAGGAGTGAGGCCACATTGAAAGCTTTTTGCTGGATTTCTGAATGGCTGTCTGGAAAGTCCCTGTTGGGCTTATATTCCTTTGAAATCCTATGGGCAATAATTCGATTTTAAAGATTTATAACAAAAGTCACAGTCAGATGGAAATTGACTAAACATTCCACGTGAATTTTTTAAAAAGTCACAACTATTAAATCAGCTTAGGTGTTTCCTGATAGATTAATCCCTTTTTTTCACATTTTCAAAAATGCTTTCTGCCAGTTCAGGTGTAATGTCTACTTTTGATGTGAATAGATAGATATTTCAATATTTTTGCTGTGAAGTTTGGAGTGAAGAGCAAGATACTTTTTTTGTAAAGAGGCATGTAACTTCATCTTTTCCCACAAACTATACTTCTGGAGACTCTTGTCCGAGTAAATGACCTAAGCTCACTAACCTTCCTACTCTCAAAAGGGTGTTGTTTTGCTTTTTTAAAAATTTTTTTATTTTTTTAAAGAACCAGACTGTGGCCATAGTCAAAAATATCATAAAGAGGTAGTCGCCATAAGTACTTCTAATTCTCAGCCCATTTTAAAAATCAGAAATGCATCACCTTCTTCTTCCTACCTCTCATTTTTATTTCCTAGGTGCTGACACCTCACCCGGGGGGCTCCCAAGCCCCTGCCTTCTAGGTTCAACACAGTCTTGTTTATATTTTATTGTCCAGATTTTAAGACCCAGTTTTGTCTGCATTTTTCCTTTCCTCTCACAAACATCAAAATGAGATGGTTTCAAAGCGAAGCGCCTGGCCTGTCGTAAACTCATTACCTCCAGACGTCTCGCCGGCTCGATGGCTTTATGACACCTTGGCTCTTCCTGTTTTCAAAGAGCTCTAGGTATCAGGCTGGCCGCAGGGGCGGGGGTACGCAGCACCTTCTGCCAGATCTGGGCCTTGGCTTTCTCTCCCAGCCCCCCTCTGCTTTCTCTTCGAGTCCCCTCTTTTATCAGGATCCCCAAGATCTCTGCCACCGCCCCCGCCTTCCGTCCAGCCCAGGCCGCCCGGCGCCGCCGCCTCCTCTAGGGCCTGCAAAGACTTTGCTCCGCCTGAACCCTAACTTACAATGACCTTCATTTTAGCCTCTGAATGCGGACCTCAGAGGGCCAATCTGGGGGCTAAACATACACAGAAGCTGGGTGGAGGGAAGGGGGCGGCGGAATGAGGGTGGCCGGGAGGAGTTCCTTGACCATTTTGATCCACTAAGGTCACTTTGGGGCTCCTGTGGGGAGGGGCGGAAGCTCACAGCTTAACCAGCTTGGACCTCCTGGAGCCAGCCAGCTCCGCCGAGCTGGGAGAGTAGCTCAAGAGTGCAGAGTTGGCCTTTCCCTTGTTTGGAGACCAGGGTCAGCGGCTGGGGCTCCATGGGCTGAGGGAGGCTTGGGGTGGGGTATGGCAAAGCCTAAGCAAAAGGGTGGTTGGTTCCTGGGGCCCGCCGGCTCCTCTGGGCGTTGCAGCGATGCTGAAAACGGGGCCCAGAGCACAGAGTTCATTGAAGCGCTGACACCAAGATGAGGAAGGCGCCAAGACCCCCCCAGGGGCTGCACTGCAGGCCAGGTCTGCCCATACAAAGGAAGTTCAGAGGAACATCAGAGAGACCGGCCAGTTGGAAAGGCCCCGACTAGTTAGCAATGTCTCCCAAGGATGGAGGAGAAATCTGGTGAGGGTGATATTTTGTAGAGACAGAGAAGGGACAACGTTCAGGGCCAGCATCTGGGCTCCATTTCATCAGGTTAGCATTTATTGGTAGGAAGCATTAACATTTACAACTGGTCCTCGAGGAGGAACCCAGAGGGCCACAACTCGAGGCAGCCCACGTGAGCCCAGCCTTCCCAGAAAGAGTAACTGCTCTGAAACACTGAGAACAAACCCCAGACCCACCCTGCTTCTCTCTAGGCCTCACTCGAGGTCTCAGCCAAGAGCCTGCAGGGTCCCTGTTGAAAGTGGGCTTTCAAAACCCGGTGGGCAACCGACCCACGCAGACGTAGGCCTGGGTGAGCAGCCGGGGTGTCCACAGTGTCTTCCTCTGCCTTCCGATTCTCGGGATTGGGGGCGCTTGGTCCTGTTTGGCTAGCGCTGCGGGAGCTAAACTACAGCACTTTTCAGAAACATGGGGGACATTTACACATGAGAGGGCTCCTCAAGCCGGCGTGCACTCACAAAATACAGCATTTCCTAAGGAACCGATGGAGCAGGAAAGGGAGGGAATGGAATAGGTGAAACCCCAAAGCCACTTGGTTTCTCCAACACAGAATCGAGCAAATACAGAGTTCCCCAAATACCTCACAGAGACCAACCACAGTCACTTCTACAAAAAAAAAAAAAAAAAAAAAAAAAGTCTGAGTCGCTGGAGAGTTTCTGGAAATCAAGCACCCACAAAGAAAAACTCCGTTGCCTTTGAGCGCTCCTGCCGGTACCAAGCTGGGTCAGTCTCCTTTGGGGCATTTCTCCTTGCTCATCTTTTTCATTTTCATTCTACGATTCTGGAACCAGATTTTGACCTGTCTCTCTGTGAGGTTCAGAATCCTGGCCACCTCATAGCGCCGGTCCCGGGTGAGGTACATGTTGAAGAGGAATTCCTTCTCTAGCTCAAGCGTCTGGTATTTGGTGTAGGGACAGCGCTTTTTCCGGGTGGAGCGAGCGTGGATCCAGTTCGCTGCGGGGTTGTCTACGAAGAGGGGGGTTTACAGAGGGGAGCGAGGGGCGGAGGGGAGGCAGGGAGAGACGACAGGGTGGGGAAGAGAGGTCGTTAAATTAATTTCACCAAGGATGGCCGCTTTTCACAACTTGGGGGGAATTATCATAAAAAGCCTTAATGCCCGCGCTGTTTACCGTACAAACCGCGCGCCCAGGGTAGGTGGTTATGGGAAGCTTTTTTATGGATGCGTGTTGCTCGCCTAGGCATGGGTAGGCGTCTAGACGTTTTTATAGGTTAGTAAAACTATCAGTTTTGCACATTCGAGCCTTACAGGTTTCAGCAATAAATCAGAGGGCAATTTCTTTTGCACTTACTTGGGTCAAGTTGCTGCTGCGGCGGTTGCGGATGCTGCTTCTCCTCCTCCTTCAGCGGGCAGCCCGGGCTCGGGTGATCACTGCAAGCCGAGGGCTCCGACGAACCGCCTGCCCCAGGCCCAGCCCGGATCCCCGCCCCGGGCCCGGTTCCCCCCGCCGCCGCTGCTGCCTTGTCCCGCAGGAATGAGTTGCACGAGAACTCGGTGCCGCCGCTCCCCTGGGACTCCCGGGCCGCAGAGCACTCAGTCCGTTTGGAGGAGGAGGACGAGGAAGTGGAGGAGGAGGAGGTGGAGGCTGCGGCGGGGGCCGGGGCCGCTCCAGTTTCAGGCTTAATCCCGTAGTGGCGCCCGTTGGCTGGGCCACCGGGACCAGGGCTGGGACCAGGGCCCGGGGCGCCGCCTCCGCCACCGCCACCGCCACCACCACCGCCCGCGCCACCGGGGAAGCCGGGCAGTGGCTCCATCCAGGAGCGCACGTAGCGGCCGGGTTCGGAGGCGGCAGCTGCAGCGGCCAGGGGCGGCGGGGGCACGTACGGGTGATACAGGCCGCTCATCGCCGCCGCCGCCGGGGGTTGGGCGGGCACCGCGGACCACGAGGCGGAGAACACGGCCGATTTGGGGGCAAAACTACACGAGGCGAACTCGGCGGCAGAGGCTGCCGGACTATCGGCCACACCTGCAGGCCGGCCCTGCGCGCTTGGCCCCGGCGGCCCGAAGCGCGCTGCGAACACCTCGTCGCCCTCATGGCCTATGAGCGAGTCCACGTAGTAGTTGCTGAGGGTGCCACTGGAGGACATTTTGAGGCGCCGTGCGCTCCCACCCAAGGTTACACTGCCCGCCGCCGAGCCGCTCCCCGCCGGCTCCCGAGCCGCCGACTAGTTCGCAGGCTGCAGCCTCCACCATTGGTCGCGCGGCCCACGTGATCATATTTACCAATACCGGGAGTAAATCAGTCCGCTAAACTGGGGGCTGCTGTGATTTAAAAAAAAAAAATCATCATCAACATAAGCGTGATAATTAGAGTCCGTAGGCCCAGGTATATGAGCCCGCTCGGCTTGGCCCGGCCCGGCCCGGCCCGGCCCGACCTGACCGGCGCTGGCTGGGACCAACAGGCCCATCAGCCGCCGGAGGCGGCGCTGGGGACTATTTGTTCATCTCCTCTTGCCGCTCTGGGTCCTGCAGTTTCGACCACGGCTCTGGTTCCCCAGCTCCTGGGCTCAGAGCGTCGGGTCGCGCGTCCGCGGCCGCTCACCTAGCACTTTAGCCAGAGCCCGAGCAGCCTAAGGCAGGCGGGCCTTTAAGGGCGGCCCCCTGGCGCCCAAGGGGGAGTTTTCTCCCCTCGTTTCTCTCCCTACCTAAACCCACCCCCTACACACACACACACACACACACACACACACACACACACAAAATCTCTCTCTCTCTCTCTCTCTCTCTCTCTCACTCACAGCTTGTCGTGTTGTTTAAAACAGGTGGAAGACCTCTGTAATGATATTATGCCTTTCAATAAAAATTTTATGAGGTGTATTTGATTATAGATTAATGTGTCCCTAATAAAATGGACGGATGGAGCAGCTCGGAGAGCCCCCTCCCCCTACCACATTCACACACGCCCGCGCAGCCACACACAGCCTCGACGTGAGGTTAGGCACACTCTGAAGCCGAGACCAGACGGGAGAGTTGAGGCGGCCTGACTCGAGAACAGGCCCAGACTGGTTCGGTGTCCGCGATGGCCATGGTTGGGACTTCTGTCAGCCCTCGGAAGGGCCGGCGGGCGGTGGAATCTACCACGCAAACAACGTAGGTCAGGGTGCCACGTCTTCTCTCCGGCTGCTGGAGAGGCCCTGGAAGAGAACACGCAACAAAGGGAAGAACCCAAATGCCTGTGCGGGCCCACTCTCACCCGCCGCCCTGTCCTGGCTTCAGTGAGGCCTGCGGGAACCGCGTCTCCCAGATCAAGGCTGTTTTGCGCCTTTCTCACTTAGAGGCCTCCAAATGGATTCCCGAGATAAGTGAAAAATTCGAAGGACCAAGTCCTTGGGCTACTCCCTTCCCAATTCTTTTTCTTGCCTCCAGAGGTAATACTGGGCAGCCTTGAATCTGAGGGAAATGCCCATTGTCACTCCCAAATCCATGGTACAAAGCCTCAGAAGCCTGGCTGGGAGCCGAGACAAAAGCGGCCCGGGTGTCACCGCCGGCGGAGGGCATATTCCTTGCTCTACAAGTTGCCCAGCGCACCCCTGAGGACTCCCAGCCCACCTCCAACCCCATAAAGAAAGGGGGTAAATAGCTACTTGTGGTCTGATTGATTGTCTTTGCCAATGGCTTTCTGATTTTGTTCCAGAGGGAATGCCCTTTCCTGTAACACAGGTTTTCCTCCCCGTCATGGCCCCCTATCAACAACTAATGGTGCACCCCACATCGCTGAGAGAAATGGGGAAGTTAAAAGTACACTCCATCTTTTGCCCAACCAATATAAATCCTGGACAAATCTATTCCAGTGTTTCTAATCTAGCATAGATTCAGATCCCTCCTTCTCCCATCCCTAGGAAATGATGCCTCTAAGGATTCTTCTGTCTGGTAATTGGGATGGTTCCTAGTCTGTGGGAGGAAGTATAAAACTGAATAAATACTGAGTGTCCCAAAGCCTCCCTGACTGAGGGCTCTGAGTCTCAGAGCTCCCAAATAGATTGTTCTTAGTGGGGGGAAAGGGAGGAGGATGAAAAGGAACTGTTTTGTGAAACTCCTTTGAGCTATTGGAAACCCTCTGAAATTGCAGCCAGGACCTGGAGCAACGAATTTTCTATCAGCCTTCTCCTACAAAGTTTCTCCTCCCTTTTCCCTGACAGGACTAGATAAATCTGGGCTCTATGTTGTGGATTCTGCAGATACTAGTGGGAATTTCCCAAGCCATGGCTGTAAAAGGAACACTGGACTCCATGGAAAGTCATGTTCACTTGCATATTCTCTTTCAGTCACCTTTTCTATATCTTCTTGCTTCCTATAGTGGTTCCAACTGCATTTTGTAATTAAATACTGGGAGGTTTGACTAGAGAGAATCTTTTCATTTCTTCCTTTAAAAAATTTCATATGAGCCAGTAAAAGGTAATGACTGAGCATAAAATCCTTCTACAAGGAGAGCAAAGCAAAGTGGACTGGAAAAACTCAACCATCCTTCCTTTCACGTGGCCTGGCTATCTTGCACTTGAGAGAGGGGTGAGGTTGAGCAAAAGTGGGGGGGGGGATTGGATTCGATGCAAGCTAAACTGGTACTTGTCCTTGCTCCTGTAATGGAGTCCCCGGTAGCTTCCAGGTGGGCAAGACCAATTTCAACCTAGCCCCTGATGATGGCTTCCCAGCCAAAAATCACCAAGATTTCACTGAAAACATTAAAAATAACACAACCAAAACCCAAACAGAAAAAAAATCACACACACACACACACACACACACACACACGGGCAGCTGAGAGGATAAAGCAACTTGTGGCACAAGCTTACTTACCAGGCTCGGGCTAGAGGGAAGCTCACACCTTTTGAGAATGCAATTATATTACTATGATTGGGGACTAGGAGAGGAGAGAGGACCCTCTCTTTCCCCACTTATGAAAAATACAAACCCAGGGGATTATCACTCTTCTTCCCCCACCACTGCCCAAGTCTAGCACCCTAGGCCTCCTTCAGTTTTTCTCTCCCATTTCCCTTCTCCTGCTCCCGTCACTCTCCTACCCTACTGCCTCCAAAGCAGTTTAACCCAAAGAGAACCTCCCCAAAGGCTTTCATTTCCATCATAATTTTTTTCCATTTCAGAAAGCAGAGGGAGCAAACTTGTTTCCAGAATTTATTGCATTATACATGCGACCAGAACATGCACAGAAAGGACAGGTTGCTGTTGTACTTCTACCAAACCACAGATGCACCACAAGGGAAAGGCTACAAGGCATAAGTTGTCAATATTCCATCTCACCAAGGACAACTGCTAAATTCATTTGTGAAAAGATACATTGTAATGTGCTTTTTTTAGTCCCCTCCCCCCAAAGCTTGTGGGTTTTCTTAATCTTTGTTAAATATGTGTGTGTGTGTGTGTGTGTGACTTTAAAAGTACTGGATGTATTCAAAATGCCATTAGTTTATGGATTAACCACACACAGAGAACTTTTGTGTTAGAAAAAACATGAAAAAGTCACAATGCTGGATAGATGATGGATGGATGGGTGGGTGGATAGATGGTTAGATGGATGCTCTACAGTTCCAATAAGTTAAGACCCAAATGAAAATGTACAGTAATAGTTACCCTGCATTATGATGCAAAAATAATAAATTACACGTGGTAAGTTTTTTTAATATATATATATATATATTCAGGGATTACAGATCACTTGCAGCACGAACAGAATGACCCCAAAGTCACATTCTAGCAGGAAAACAAAACAAAACAAAAACAAAAACAAAAAAACAAAGAGCAATGAAGGTTTTGTTTCCACCTTCCCAGTCCTCCAGCACTGGGCTCTGGAACGCGGTGCCCCTCTCTGATCCTGGCCTCCCACCGGCCTCGGACCTAAGAAAAGGTGAGGTTGGCGGTCAGTTCTCGGATCCGGTTCTCTCGGCTCATCTTCTTGAGTTTCATTCGGCGGTTTTGAAACCAAATCTTGACCTGCCTGTCGGTGAGGTTAACGCTCTTACTGATCTCTAGGCGGCGCTCGCGGGTGAGGTACATATTGAACAAGAACTCTTTTTCTAATTCCAGCGTTTGGTGCTTAGTGTAAGGGCACCTCTTCTTTCTGCCACTCTTTGCAGTAAGCCAATTGCTGGTTGGAGTATCAGACTTGATTTCCTCTAACAAAATTAAAGGGAGAAGAAAAAAATCAAGAATTTTTTTTTTTTCTCTCAGTCTGTTCAAATATACCCTTGGCCATGACCCTGCTGGCAGGTAGTCCGCCTTGGGCAATCAAAAACCTTACTCACAGAGATGGACTCTGCAAGGGATTTTAAATTAAATTGATGCCAAATTTCAAACTAAATGCCCAAAGTGACACAATGGGAAGATACAAAGATACTCTGCATCAGTGGTCTCTCTCTCTCTCTTCTCCTCTCTCTCTCTCTCTCTCTCTCTCTCTCTCTCTCTCTCTCTCTCTCCCTCTCACACACATGCATGCACACACAACTTTCTGACTCAAACAGAACATTAGTATGAAAGTAAACTTTCCAATATCTCCCAGTAACATTCTCAGTGGTCAGCTCATGACAGAGCAGAAATGGAAGAAGCCATAGCCTGGACAAACCTTCCAACCCCATTGCTTCCTTAGGTCCCCAGGTCTGTTGCTTCTTCCCCCACCTATCCTAGGCAGGCAGAGAGCTCCACAGCCAGGTTTATAGGTGCTTAGTCTCTAAAGATAAATTAGAAAGCAAGGATACCTTCTCTACCCTGTCTGGGCATTGTTGCATTCCCCCCAGAATTTCCTGAATTCTCATGCCTTCTTTCTCCCACACAAAAGCATTCCCCCAGAAATGTAACCCGCACTGTGGCCCACCTCTGGACACTGGGAGAGAGGCTCAAGGGGTAGGGTTCTTTCTCAAAAACCCAGATCCCTGGCTCTTTGCCCTAGTCCAACCCTAGGGCTGGCCCTGGGAAGTGGGCAATGCGATTCTGTCCTCCCCCCATCAGCCTCTGCCCTCTTTGGAGATGGATCGCAAAGCCTGCGGCACTTTTCCCAGACAAAGCCAAGGTTACCTAGCCCAGCAAAGGCAGGAAACCCTGTTTCCCCACCCAAGCACCAAACGGCCCAGCCATCTCGTTACCCTAACAGATCCCAAGCTCGCAGGATGCGGGGTGCAAACACTTGAACACGAACACGGTCCCTTGAACCACCTTAAAATGATCATTGGGTGTAAGGCAAAGCTGGGATTCCAAATATGAGCTGGAGAAAAGAGGCTCTGGGGCCCTGTTTACAAGCTGCAGTTCTCCTTTGCCTCTTTTGTTGCGTTTCGGGTCTAGCTAAGGAAAAATAAACCCAGCAAGCCTTTCCTCTGCCCAGGCGCCATCAGCGTGGGGCCAAGACTGGCGGGGAGGGCCGGGCAGCGGGAAGAGAAGTAAGTACCATCTCAAAGCTGAGATCTCCCCTCGACAAGCCGGGCGGGAGCAGCACCTGCAAGTCGGGCAACCGACTCCGCTGCCTGGGCTCCGCGCTGGGCACCCGAGCGCTCCCTCTCCGCTGGGTTCCCGGACTGCGCGCCCCGCTGGGGTGGCAACTCTGTTCATACCGACCTTTGCTTTCCTTCTCCTGCACTTCGGGACTGGACACGGAAACCTCAGCCAGGCAGCTCCTCTCTTCGGGAAGGCCGCCTTTGGCCTCGGGGCTCTCCACCTGGGAGACTTTGGTGGGCTCCTGGCCGCTCGCGGTCTCATTCATCTTCTTTTCCATCTGCAGCTGGGCAGCCGAGAGCTGCGGCTTGGCCGCGCCACGAGGGTTGAGCTGGAGCATGACAGTGGAGCTGCCTTCGGGGCTGTTATTGTACTCTTGGGTTTTCCCGGTGGCGTAGGTCTGACTCAGTCTAAAATATCCAGGGACAGGAACCTCAGGGTTCTCAACGGGACAGGACTCGGGGACCAGCCTCTGGTACGAAGGGACCTCGGCAGAAATGAGTTTGTTGCGCTTATCAGAATACATGCAGCAATTGGATTCTTCTTTAATGTTGGTGGTGAAAGAGCAAGTGGGGACTTGCTGTGTAACAGGTTGCTCTATTCGACAAGATCTGTTCGGGTCTGTCCAACTGTCTACTTGAGGTATATAAGGATGCACATTCATACCCATATTTTGGTGGTTCACTTCTCTTTTGGCCAGAGACGGGAGCAGTCCACAGGTTTGCATTCCATAGGTCCCCATGTCTGCGCTAGGTGGTGGCATGTACATGCTGGCGCTGCTCGAATAAAAACTGTCACTCCTGCAGGCACTGATCAAGGAATCTACTAAAAAAGTATTAGCAGCAGGAGAGCTGTTGGGAAAGGACATTTTGGGGAGGAATTTGAAGAAGAGAGATTGTGTCCTTTGTAGGCTGACATCTCTAGGAAAACATTCCCCGTGTAATTGTGGATGCCTCTGCCGACCACATGACAACCAAGCCAATGAGATTTGAAAATGGCCTTGAGCCGCAGCCTCCTCGCAGGTCACGTGCTCCAGAGCCCGGCCGGCCGGCCGCGTAAGCACGGACAACAGCGACATCTACTACGCGCCTGCGATAGTGCGCGCTAGAGACGACCTGCCCAGAGCTCTCCGCCGCCCGCCCGCCTGCCTCCCCGCCTCCCCGTGGCTCCATCGGCCTGCCTGCCCCACTCGCGTCCACCATCTCGGCCACTGGGCCCCGCCGGCGGAAGGAAAGGCTTGGTCTTGAAGGACCTTGGGGAGGACACGCGCGGGGAGGGAAACTGGAGCTCTGTGGCGCCAACACACAGATGCATATTCCTGCTCACACACCCAGTCAGAAACGCGCCCAAAAGGGCCGGGTCCGGAACAGGGAGTTGGGGCGCGGGCTGGTTAATTTAGTGCCGGGCAATCGGCGAAGGTGAAACATATTACCCTGGTCCTGAGACATCTCACTCCAGGGGTCCAAAGGAAAGATCCCGCGTGCAAAGATGCGGCCACCGTGTCCCTGGAAGCAGAGGCGAAAAGGGCCGCGAGGGCCGAGAGGCCACACAGCTGGCCGGCCCGGAACCCTAAGGATGAGCCCCGCCTGGCGTCGTCCTCTCCCTCGGCCTTCCAGTCCCAGCTCAGAGCCCCTCCGCGCCCCTGCAAGCTAGTGGAGCCTTGGTTCTCAGAGGAACCACACCCTGACCTTTGAAGGGTCGGGCCGCTGGGAGCTTTCAGCCTGAAGACAGCCCCTGGCCAGCCGTTCCCTAACTCGAAAGCGTCCCTCCGGCTCCCGGCGGGAGAACTAAACGGAGATTTCCTTCCTCACACACCCTGATAATAGAAGGCAGAAAGGAAGGAAGGGAGAAAGAAAATAATTTTTTAAAGGAAATGGGAAAACTCTGACCCTCAGACTCCAGAAGTTTTAGAAAACTGACTGGGCCAGGCAGGAGAGTGAGAAATGCAAAGGTGTCATTTGGTTCTTATGCAAAGAAAAATATGTTTTCCTTTTATGGATTTTGTAAAAGCATTGGTTTCTGACAAGCGCAAGGTACAAAAGGTTGTGGAATTTATTAATACATATTAAGAAGAATCAGGGCGATCAATAAAATTCTCATCTACATTCTTGAGCTACTTGGTAATTTTCTTGCTTCTGAAGGTTTTTAAAGAGTTATACCCGCTGTTGCCACACACGGGAAGATATTTTATTAACAAATCAATCGAGACTTTGTAAAGGATAAGATTAATAGTTAAGATTTAGCATAATGGCGTTCACTTTATGAATTATTGAAAATTATACTATTGATTTTTCCCCTTCGCTACTAACCAAGAAGGTCAATTTTTGTTTTAACACAAATCGTCAAATATTTAAAGCTATACTTTTGTGTCAAAAGTTGAGTTTTATAGTTTGGGACAATTCCTAAAATTATTTGACAAGATTTTGATTGGGTAAGAAAGAGAACAGATGGGGGAATCTGTCCTGTTTCCTCTAGTGAGGGAAAGTTCTATAAAGAGGATATGGTCTGGGGTTGTGGTCTAGCTCATTAAAGAACAACCACCGACCACTACCAGCATGGAAACTCAGAGTTTTATGAGAAACTTGAACAACTTCCTCCCTCCTCTAGTTGCAGGCGGGTGAGCCGCCCAGCGGAAGCCCTGGCCTCGGACAGCAGCAGGGAGCTTTAACCTTGATTTCCAAAGGCTTTCCTTGGGTGAGGGGCCCTGCCAGCATGAGGGAGCCATCCTTCCACCTTCTGGATCCCCTTCCTGGCAACCAAGAAAGTAAAGCGGCCCCGGGAAACTGATGACCATGAACCAGTTCTCTGTCCGGGAAGGCATCTGTGTTCTTTTCCCTACACTCACTCAGGCATGGGCTGGCCTTGGATTTCAGGCCCAGAGACTGAACTTGTGGGTAAATCGGGTTTCCGCCTCAGCAGAAAATTTCTTTGGGGTCCAATGCTCATTAAAGCACCTCAGCATTCTGGGGACCTAGTAGCCTGCCTGCTGCTTCACAAAAATCTTTTCCAAAAAGCCCTTTGTCCCCCCTCCCCAAAAGGAATTTCCCCTGGCCTGATGAAAACAGGCGTTGGACATTATTTTCGGCCTTGGGACCAATTCGCCTGTCCCCTCTCAGTGCCCTCGCCCAAACAATAACCCCTTTTAAAAAACTCCGCAGTGGCAATGAGACAGACCTTTTAAACCTTTACGCAGCTGTTCAAATACAACATCATTGTCAGGTTAAAAGCCTGGCGACTCTAACTGCTCTGGCTGAAGCACCCTGGCTTAGGCGGAGGTTTAAACATTACCTTTCCACAAGGATGGGTATTTTTAAGCTTGGGAATGGGAGTTAAGGAAGGCAGGAAAAAAAAAAACTTTTGACTCTAGGTTGCTAAGATTCTGTTCAAAGATAACAGCAACTGATCAGCACCCCCAAATTTCCTTTCTCACATTGTGGAGATCCTAATCTGATCACAGCTAGCCTTGCCCAGAGCTGAACAAAGTACCCGCTAGCTACACTTGCTTGCGGCAGGCGCCCTGTCTCCAGCTTGGCGCTTCAGCCTTGGGTCCCTTTGCATCTGGGCCAGGAGTGCTGCCCAGAATTCGGTGGCTCAATTTCCCCTATCTCTACCAAGGCAAGACTGTCCAATCTAATCAGGAATTTTATGCCCATCAAATACCTTTTCATAATTCTTATTTAATACATGAAGAAAACATCCAGGCTAAAAACAAGCAATTCCTTGCAGGACGGGTAGGTCTTCTGTGAACCAGGACAGGCAGGAGCTGCCTTCTGCATTTGGGAGCCTTTTCGCTTTAGCTCCCTGTGGTTTCAAGCTCAAAGTCTCCCATATTGAATTCGATTTTAAGTTAAGTCTTCATTCATAGGGGGGAAAAGTGTATATCAGATAGAGTTTTAAATCTATTCTCAAAATGCTATTTTTTTCTTTCAAATGTCTACCTTCAGACCAGTTCCTTGGGACCAGAGACCATTAATATTTTAGAGATTTTTATCATTAAAAATCAAGAAAAACAATAAGAGAACAATTTTGTTCCTTTAGACAGGCTGAGATGAAGCAAATGGAATTAGAAGGCAGTGGCTTTAAAGGCAGCCTTTATTTTGCTTAGAGTGTTGATGTAGTTGCTGATTTCGATCATGTTTAGATCAGTTGGGATAGTTACCATTAATAATAAATCAATATTACATCATAAAGGAGTTGGATGCCCATATTTGTTCCAAGACACCCTTCTCCCTGGCACAGTTATTTCCAGAAAAAAAAATAAAAGGGTTGCCTTAGCAAGAAATTAGTATTTGTAATTTTTTAAAAAGTGGCTTGTATCTGCTCTCTTCTGTCTCTAGGAAGAAAAGTGGAAGCCCTGTGCCTGATAGAACCTGGGGTCTCTTAGAGTCGCCTGGAATTAGTCCTGAGTGGCCTCTAGTCAATGTCACTCTCTGGGGACAGAGTGGATGGGGACATATTAAAGGAGACTTCCCCTGGGTAGCCCCATCAGGTTGCACTGTGCACCTGGCCAAGGTGAAAAGAAATCCAGAGGGCAACTGAGGAGACGACCACCAATGCAATAAGGGGTCCACGGAGACGTGCAAAAGGGCTGGCGGCTCTAGAGCCTCTTTCTGTACAGACACAAAAGACTCCTACTTCCGCGCATTTTCCCTCCACTTCAGAATCTGAGACTTTGGTGCTTCAGCATCCATCGGTACCCTCCGTGAGCCCCTCACGTTCTGAACGGTCGGGGGAGGGGAAGGTCTTCAGACTGCAGAGGTTCTGGTCGGACCCCCGGGCCCATGTCAGGCCTATGTTGGGCGCTGCCCGGAGGAAAGGAGCTGCAGACCGCTGAACAGCCCTGGTCGCTGGCGGCTGCCAGCCAAGACCAAGGAGCCCCCGCACAGCCAGATGCGCAATTGCTGGGGCCGCCTACCCAGGAACACAACGACATTTGGGAAGAGACTTCTTACCCCACGCAGACTGAAGCCCGGGTTAAGCCCCAGAAAAGGTCGCTTGACAATAGCTAAGCAGGACCAGTGGCCAGACAGGCGGAGCCCGGGATACCCGCGGGGAACACCCACGCCTCTCCCTGGCGCCTTGCCGGGGAGTCTTGGCGCCCCAGGCTCCTGGAAAGCCAATGCCAGCTCCCGGAGGCGGGGGAGCGAGCGGACAGGCGGGTCCCAGAGCCTTAGGTCCAGTGCTTGGAAGGCGGGAGGCAGAGACTGCTGACAACAAGGCCAGCGCTAATTCTGAGGGCTGCAAGCCCCCACAATGAACTTCGGGGGGAATAAAGAGGGCAGCCGTCCTCCCCTAGAGCTATCCACATCCTGTTGCCCTGTCCTCTCCTTTTTGGACCGAGAGTCAACGGGGTTACAGGCACTCCCCAATGTTAGGGGGCTTTACTAGGCGGGGAGGGCATGCAGTTAATTGCTTCTGAGAGCGACGCCAAAAACATGCCGAACACCTCAAGGCCAGAGGGCTACTTGGAAGGGTGGCTCGGGTTCTGTCAAACGCAACACCCGGTTTGCCTCAAATACATTTCCGTCCCACAACGCCTAGTAGTATAAACGTTTTCCCGAGAGAGCCCGCTGCCTCCTGCAGCCGTGTCAGTCCAGCTCGGCACCGGCACTCCAACTCATACTCCTGCCCGCGCCTCCCGGTCACCAGGACTGTGCCAGGCACGCCACGAGGCTCCCTAGACCAGAACGACATTCTCAATGCGTCTCATTTTTTTTTCTAAGTACACACTCAGCTAAATCGCCGAAGACTGAATCTGTCTTAAACAAAAGCCTTTTAATCATTCCAGGGATCTGAGCGCTCACAAGACCGCATGTGGTTTTGGAAAGACGGGGAAGGAGGATCCTACCGTGGACATCACTTTCCACACTCAAACCAACAAGAAAAATGATTTTCGCTAATTTAATAAACTCTCAGCGACGATGACGAATTTCAAAATACCCAGGTTTATCTCTTAAAATATCTTTTCTCGACACCATCAGATTATAGCAAGGTATCTTTTGCAATAGCTTTATCTTCAAGGAGACAACGATTAGGCGATCTCCTATTTCAGGAATTTAGTTGCTCCCTTTTCTCTGTCTCGACACAACTTCTTACACTTCAGAGTTGCTTAGAACAAACAGCAAAACACCTTAGCTGCCGCCTGTTTCTAACGGGCCGAGAATGCTTATTGGAAAGATAAGGTACCGCAGCCTCTCCGCCAAACGCTGCTTCTGGAACGTGAGCGCGCCCTCGTGTGGCTATCCAGTCCCCTGCAAAGGCGAAATGGTATCTCTCCGTTTGTCTTACCTATGGTGGCTGGCGCACAAACTTGCTACATTTAGATGCAGTGAAAAAAAAAAAAAAAGATGGAAAGAGAGAAATAAACTAATGTTAAGCTCCTAGGAAGATCATACTTATAAGGCATTCACATTTTAACTGATGCCCCAAATTTCAAACAAAGGAATCCCCTTCCCAACGAAATCATTTGTCCGCCTTGTTTCTATTGCATCTTTCACTAAAGGCTTTTAAAGACCATACAAATATATTTTCTTTTGTTCCATAGCTTAGAAAGTGCCATAATTTATTTGACGGTTGGCAAATGGCTTTCAAATACAACAAAGGTGTAAGTCTGAACAGAACTTACTTTTTAAATGCCTGCTTTTAATACTGCGGTTCTTCATTAGAGCAAAGGGAACCATTTCTTAAGACTCCCCAAAACACATCTAGCTGTAATGAAAGCTAATAAGCATTTTAATCTAAGTAGTATTTTCAAAAAAAGAAGTCAACTGCTACTGAATTGCTCAAATATTTGGAGGGAAATTAAGGTTATTGATCCTGAAATTAGAAATTTTCTTAGATTTATGGTAAGCACCCAGTATGATTCTGTGTGGTCATAAATGTGTGCATGGGTCAGTATGTGTGAGCATGTATGTATGAGAGTGGGTGGCAGTTGAAAATCACAGAAGAACCTTAAGGCGCCTAATTATTCAGAGAGGTTAAAGGTGATGACCTTGACATTTTGGAAGTTCAAAGGCATACACTTATGCACTTATGTTTTTCCTTTCTCCCCAAGAGCCTTAGCAATTAAATATTGCTGCATATAAAATGCATACTGCCTGAGAAGATGCATGAGGTGCTGTGCATCTTATGGATTTATATTTTGACTTTGGGCTTATGAGAGGTTAAGAATCATAAGATTCACTTCACTCTTTTCAGAGAAAGAGAAGCTTTTCTCACTTCTCCAGTTTATTGCACATTGCGGAAATCTCTTTTGGGCCCACCAGAAGGTGTATAATATAACCCAATTAAGCTGTTTAGAACTTTGGCTTTTATGGTGTTGTCTAGACAGTTCAAGGTTTTGTAAACAGCCTGGCCTGGCCCTGCAACATAAAGTGCAGTGCAGCCCTCACCACATTCTTTAACTTAAGCGATAAATGCGGTAAGAAGCAGGTCTGCAGCTCTTGGCCCTCGTCCAATGAGGGGGGCTTACATTCCCTGCTCCAGGCCCACTATGACACTAGCAAGGACCCCAAACCCTCTCCACTCACTAAACCTCATTTTAGCACCCCCCTCATGTACTCATAGAGGAAGGTTCTACTTTTGGTTTCTTCTTTTAAGGAACCCTGGCTCCTTGTCACCTTGTTAAGAGATAATTTGGATTTTCTAACCAGTTTTTAAATTTTGTTTTTTCTTTTCAGAAATTCCAAGTTCACTAGTCTAGATGTGGGGGTGGGGATTCACTTCTTAGGTTCCTGCTGCTCCAGCCTCACTGCCTGAAGAAGACAGCACCAGCATGGCTGGGTCATATCATTTTTGAAATTCATTGCTAACATTTGTAAAACCAATGCTCCCAGGGGTGGGAGGAAACAACTCTTATTTTTAGAGACTTATAAAGTATTTCACTGGATTTTCAGTTGTATGGGGGAGAGAGGTTCTGGGCACTAAGATATCCTAATCAGTCACTAAACTTCTTCAAAGAGGAAAATTCATACAGTGTATTGAAGCTGTAACCTCCATTTCATTTTACTAGAAACCATTTATTCACACACAAAAAGACAGTGACTCATGCCTTGATATGACAGACCAAAGGTACATTTCCCAGAGTTTAAATAATCTGCATTCAAGGAGGGGGAAGGAAGGGATATCTTAATCTCAGAACAAAACGCCAGCGCCTTCTAGCCCCTTGACCTAACTCCCTACAGATCCCGCTGGGTCCCCACAAGGACTCTGAGAGGGGGAGGGGGAACAACAGCACATTGGCGGTAAAATTGTAAAGGGACGTTTGCATTTACCATTTTCCCCTTATTAGGATCCGCTCGGCCAAGTCCCAGGTCCGCAGGCTGCAGTGGTCGCTGGGAGGTCTTGAGTTGACCGTGGGAAGTAATCGTGAAGTTCCACAGAGAAGAGGCGTCATTAAACCCAAGGACATTGGGCCTGCGGAGGGCAGGCTGGTGGGAAGGAGGGTGGGTCAGTGGGGTTCGGGGGAGGGGTCGCTTCCTGGAGCTCTCAAAATAAGGGGTTTCCAGTGAAATACTGCAGACGGTCTCTGTTCAGTTTCTTTTCTTTCATCCTGCGATTCTGGAACCAGATTTTGACTTGCCGGTCAGTGAGGTTGAGCATCCGAGAGAGTTGGAGTCTTTTCTCTTTGTTTATGTATACGTTAAAGAAAAACTCGCGTTCCAGTTCGCGGATCTGGTACTTGGTATAGGGACAGCGCTTTTTCCGGGACCTCTGGGGGGCCACTGCAAAGGAAAGAGATCAAGGGGTGAGAAAGGCCGCTGTCTGCGGGCCCCCGCCCGCCTGCCCCGGCCACTGAGCGAGGGCCAGGCCCTGGCCCCGTTAGGGACGTCCCCTACAGTCGCTGAAAGGCCCAGCCTGCGACGTGAGGGATGATATATGGGCGGGCACAGGAGAGTGCAGGCGTGGACCTATGTTCACGCCCGGACACACACACACACACCACACACACACACACACACACACACACACACACCAGCCTGGCACGGAGATAGGAAAGAGGAGGGCGAGTCAGGCTTTTAACTGGAACCCAAAGGGAGTGAGACACGAGCGCGCCCGCGGGGGCATTTGCTCTATTCCAGCGGTGCGCGTCAGCCAGCGGCTTGGATGAAGTCCAGTGCAAGGATCACCCACCCCCTCTCCCTTAAAAGCAGAAAGCTTGCGTGCCCTAACTCACCAACTGGCTCAAAATCTCACTCCCTCTCTCCGTGGTCTTCAGCACCCCCTCACTAAAACAGGGGGAAAGCTCTCTGCTGCGATTAATGTCCTCCTCGAAGTCTACCTTAAGCCCACCTAAATTGGTTTCCTATCATAAACACGCTTTACAACGACCCGGGAAATCTTATAGGATGTATAAACCCCTTCGAATGCTTATAAAGTAGCACATAAAACGGCGCAAGCAGAGGGAGGCCCCCGCCGCCGCCCCCCCGCGCCCGCGGCCCCCGGGCCCAGCCCCTCGCCCTGCTTCCAGTTGCCTACCTGCACCACCGCTCTTCTCGGCCCCCGCCTCCCCCGGGGGGCCCTCGCCATCGCCGCTGCTACCTTCCGCTGCCCCCTTGGACTCCGAGCCCGGGGTCGCCTTGGCGCAGGGACTGCCCCCGCTGCTACCAGTCCCGGTCTTGGGGTCACCCTTGTCAGAAGCACCCTCGGGTTGTGGCGGCGCGGGCGGCGGCGCGGGCTGCGGCCCGGCGAATGGGGGTCCGGGGGCCGCTTCATAGAACTGATCGAAGCCCTGCGGCAGGATGCCATTGCGGCCCACTGCGCTGTAGAAGTTGGAGGCGGCGCCCGCTGGGCCGTGTGGCGGCCCGGGAGCCGCGCACACCGGCTCCGGCGCCTTGAAGAGTACGTCTGGCCGGCGACCCGCCGGCGGGAGCAACTCGCGCTGCATGGCCGCCTCCTCGGCCGCCGCCGCCGCCGCCGCTGCCGCCGCCGCAGCCGCGTAGTAGGGAGCGTAGCCCCCAGCGGTGCCGCCGCCCCCGCCAGGGCCGCCCCCGCCGCCACCGCCCCCCGCACCGCCGCCTCCGCCGCCGCCGCCACGGTATGGCCACTTGGCGCGCTCCAGGCCGTAGTCGCGGAAGGCCACTTCGCGCACGGGCTGGACGTGTGGCGCCAGGTTAGAAGAGTAAGGGAAAGTCATCTGGCAGGACGACGGTTGCGAAAGGAACGACGGCTTGCTAGCGAAGTCCGACGGGGCCACATAGTAGGCGCAGCCCGGCAGGTACATGCTGGCTGCGCTCGGGCCGCACTCGTCAAAGTCGTTCATGGCTCCGTGGCGTGCACGCCGGCAAGCCCCGGGCCGCTCCCCGCGCCGCCAACCTGAGCCATCGATTGCACAAGAGGCTTGGGCCAGGATCAACTAAGCAAAAATCCCCACCGGGCGCTGACGTGCAATTCATCTTGATTGATTCTGGTGGTAATTATGTCACGTGACGCCATGGAGAGAAATGTCCTTATATCTATATCAGTGCTCGCCAACACGCCCCGGGACGGCTCCTGGCGCCGAGACGCGCGCACGCTGGGGGCGGATCGGCCTCCTTCTCCCGCCAGCTCTCCCCCGGCGCCCCCTGACCAGGCTGTGCCGCAGGCCGGTCACCTGCGCGTCGCCGGCGGCTACCACCGCTGGGCGCATCTGCCACCGCCCGAATGGGCCGCCCGCCCGCATTCGCCCGCCCGCGCGGCTTTAAGTACAGCGGACCTAGGCCGGCGGGGAGGAGGAGGGAGGGGGAAGCAGGGGGAGGAAGGGGGAAGGGAAAGAAGTGGTAAGCGAAGGGGGGAGTCCCTGCCCTGGCACAGGGGACTAGGTGTGAGGGTGTGAGGTTCCCACTCCCACCCCCTTTCCTGCAGGCGTTCCCTCCCCCGCGATGCCGCCACCCTCTGCAGCTCACCCGCCAGGGAGCTTGTTGCTTCTTGTTCAAGGGGCGTAATTGCGCCACTCTCCAAGGCTCAAGGAACCCTGATTTACATATTTCTCTGCCCAGCGCATTCACCTCGGAGTAACTTGGCTCTCTCGGGTTCTGACCCAGGGGGCGCGAGTGTTGGCCTCAGAAAAACCCACGCCAAACGCCTCCCAGGCTCTCGCTCAGGCCAAGGCCTCGGTGCCCATTCGGTCCTCTCTCCTCCTTTCTGGTTTTCCCCTCGTTCCTGTCTCCCTCCTTTCCTCTCTTCACTCTTAAGTCTTCTCGCGTCTCTCTCTCCTGTCCTCTCTCTTTTCAATCTCTATTTCTTTTTCCTTTCTTCGTTTTCTTTCCCCTATCTCTTTTGGTCTCCTCATCCTTTCTCCTTTCCCCTAAATTGTGTGTCACTGTCTCTGTCTCGCTGTCGCTTGTCTTCTCTCTCAATACTAAAGGAAGGAGGGAGCTTAGCCAGCAGGGACGCCCCAAAGCCCCGGCCTCCCTAAAAGCTGGGGGGTGGGTGTCGGATGAACAAAAGGATCTGGTGTCCTACCTTCACTGTGCCTGACCTTCTGCTCACCCACCAGGAGAGACAAACACCCAGGCATCTCGACCCTCCTCACCCCCACTGCTTTAAGGCCTGGCCTGGGTCCAGTCTGCTGAACACCCAGACCCTTCACTGCAGTCGGAGCCCCGCAAAGGCCTGCTCATCCATGGGGCTCTCCCCGAACCTCCTCTGGCGCCCTTTGGTCGGCATGGTTACTCCAACCCACCGGGAGATCTACTGGCTCTCCGAGGGCTCTTACTATCTCCTTCCTGGGCACTGAAGCCCCTCGGCACCACCTGGCACTGAGGCCGACTCTCCAGCTACCCCCCACCCCAATCCACTCGCCCCAAGGCTTCACGTTCTTCCAGCTTCAGCAATCCTCTCCTAGCGCAAGGTTCCAGGCACGCAAGGCCTGGCCTCCCACAACCCAGCGGGCGCTTTTCAAAGGTAAACCGGTCTCTACCCAAACGCAAAGCCCTGAACCAGGGCAGGAGACTGATCCCATCCCCAGGATTTCTCTGCCCTAGCAACACAGCACTGAGGCCTGGGCCTCAGCCCTATGCCCAGAGCAAGCGGTGCTGGCTGTGATGCTGGTTTTCTTCCCGCCGGAGCTGCCGAAGTGCTGGTGCTGTGCTCTCTGTCCACCGTGCCGACAGACAGAGAAAAGGCGGGTGGTCTAAGCTAATATCTATTTTCTAGCTGATGTACCCCCCTTCCTCTTTTTCTCCTCCCTCCTTTTCTCCCTTCCTCTCATTCCTCCGCCCCTTCCACATCTGATTCCCTCCCCCAACACTGCGCAAACAGGACAGTGGCTACTGGAGGGCACCAAGCCTTTCCCCACCTAGAACTGTCCATCCTGTGCCCCCTCCCGGCAGCTGGCACCCCAACCCAGATTCCAGCAGGCACCCTTCCCCTGAGCCCTGATCCCGGCACACTTATCTGCTTCCCTATCTCCATCCCAGCCCCAAGCCTCTCCTTTTCTGGCTCCTGGTCGACGCCCCTGGATCTCTCTTCTAAAATGGCTCCCCGGACACTGCACACTGGCCCTGCTCAGGACCCAGGGCAGTGGCGGGGGCCCCCCAATATGATCTTCGTGTGTCGGGGAGGAATGCAAAAAATCCTCGCACTTTCTCTCTGCTCACCGCACGGAGTGGGGCTCAGGCAGTCCGCCGCCCCCAAAATGAAGCCTGCTGGCCGCCGAAAAGGGAAATGGAGAGGACGAACCATTCAAGTTCAACGACATGGCGACGGCGGCTCCGGCGGGAGCCGCGCTTTGGCAGCGGAGGGTGCGCCATCTGCAGAGGCGCCCGGACGCATAGGGGAAGGGGGCAATGGGCCCCCTTGGCGCGTTAGCACAGACTCTCGCCCCCACCCCGACAACCCAGGGCATTCGTTCTGGGCCCAACCCGATTTGCTCTTGGCCCCAGCTCCCTGCTCCATCCTTACCCCGAAACAAACAAACAAACAAACAAGGAAAACCACAGCCTCTGGACCCGCGCGTTCCCCGCTCTCTCAAGAACCTACCGTGAAGACCCGGGCGCTGTGGCCTTGTCTTTGCCTATGCAGCCCCACCCGAAACGCAGAGAACACGCCAGGCCTTCGGGGCGCAGCTAGCAGCTCTGCAAACGATAGCTTTCCGCGCAGCGCCGAGACGCGATGCGGTAATTTTGAGCCACCCAAGATAAGACACTAACTTGACCTTAACTTTGTCAGGGCGCCCCTGGTATCTGGAGAACGTGAACAGACACTGTCTGGCAGCTCTCGTAAAAGCTGACTGGGGAAGGGATTCTGAGTCATTTCATTTATTGCCACTACAGTTCTGCAAGAAAGCTTTTCCTCCCTGCCAAACTTTAATTATTTATGCTCTTTTAGGAAACGAAAGAAGGGAAAAACACCCAGAGCCAGTCCCTTCCTTGCAGAGCCTTAGAAGAGGACTCCTGAAGTCAAGGAACAGGAGAGCAAAAATGTAGGGAGATCACCTTTGTCCAGGGACTGTCGTTCAGGCGCCTTGCCCCCCTCCCACCCCACCAGTACTGGAGGAGGGGGGTGGATGCAGCTGGGAGAGGCCAGTGATGGGGCACACATACACCTCCCTCCCCTCACCAACAGACATGAATATTTACAACGATTCTGGATTTCTCCTCCATCGGCCCGCATCCCGGAAGCCTCCCCAGCCGCCTCCCTTGGGGAGAACCCCCAGGACTTAAAAGCTTCCGTGGTCGACCCTCTGAGCTAGGAGCCGATTGAATACCAGAATAAACAGATCCCCCCACCTCCTTTTTAAAACCCTTTTTCTTGGTCAAAAGGCCCGCGTGGACTGCAGCATTTTGGAAGACACATTTATCTTTCTGCGGGGGAATGTTGAGCACTCGTTTCAGCATCATTTCTCTCTGGCATTTATTTCTTAGAAATTTCCTTGTGATTCCAAATCTTTGCTGGGGGACTTCAGCTAGGGAAGGAAACACCGTGGTCTTTGTATTTGTGTGGATCAGCAACGGGATACATATGGAAAACACTGCTGAACCAACAGATAAGATTTTACACTTAGAATAATTTCTCTGTGGGGAGTGGTCTTCATGAATATCACCCCCATCCCAGATTAAAGGGAAAGAACATGATGATTTAATGCTATATATTTTTAAAGAAACAGCCTACATGTGTTATCTTAGAGCCTGGATCTGAATAAGCCTGGTTTCTTCTTCCTTACCCCAGCTCTCTGGACCTGAGGTCTGAATGTGGCTTCCGCCTTTGTTCAGTTGCTTTCAAGAAGGCAAACCTCTGAATACAGACTCAGGCTGAGAGACCAGGCTCTGAGTACCACCGCCTCCCAGCGCACAGTCAGGTGGGGAAACATTTGTAGTTACGTTACAGGCCTTGGGCAGCTTCTTGTTTCTTTCTTTCCCATTGTGTATATATAATTTTTTAAACACCAATTAAGATATTGTTAAAAGATAAATCAAATTTGCTTCAGGGAAGGGGAGTTACAATGTTGAATACTCAGTATTAGGAATTGATCTATTTTGCTAATTCTTTCCCTAACGGAAAACGAGTTTTCTCCTCCACCAGTTAGGAATTGGGGGTTTGCCAGGGAGTACCACACAGGCTCTGGTTTTACAGGACTGAACTAGAGGCTCCAAAGGCATAGGGGATCTTGAGGCCACATTTCTGCCCCCTGAGGGCCCACTGGGATCCTGGTAGAGGTCCTCCAGGTATCTTCAGCAGGCGTGGCCTGTTCCAGAGAAGCCTGACTAAAACTTGGCAGAGAGATGTTTTGTTTTGAAATCCGAGGAACCTGAATTTGGCAGCCCATCTCTTAATAGCAAGCTTCAAAGTTTGAGAATTTAGGCAAAATATAGAAACCCCAACCCACAACAAGCTGAGTCCCCTTGATGTTCAAGATACACTCAAATCTGTCCAGGGTCATCTTCCCCCTTTAGATATTTTATACATATTCTGTTCATAGGCTTTTATAAACCATTTCCGGAATGCCTCAGAAGCCATTTTCCCATTTAATGAACAGTCAACACCTAAGGTGAAGGAAACCACAACCAGTGGGGGAAAAACGAATTTGGTGGCCCAAAAAACATTAGAAGGGAATCTGCAGCATTTGCAAAAATTGACATCAGCCCCTTAACAGTTTGGCTGGGGCCTGGAAATTTATTTCCACTCAAAAACATTTCTGTTCTAATATATACAAGAAATTGTTTTTGACAAAATCAAAACAAAATATTCATGACAATTATTAGCATAGAAAATGCAATTAGTCTAAATATCAAGCCTCCCTGTAAGATGCCCTCCCAGTTACAGGCCCTAGTCCTCTGCTGAAAAGAAATCATTGGACTTTGGGAAAGGAATCATGACCCCTTCGCCTGTCCCGCATCTCACTAGGAGTTGGGAGGGTGGTACCTCCCAGAAGGAGTAGAGTCAGGGACCATGGGAGTTTGGAGACGGGGAGCCTTAGGTACATTAAGAATAAGGTTGGAAGCCTAACCACACCCAGAACACTGCCTGGGATTCAGGAACTCTGGCATCCACAAGACAAGCCGGGTAGGGCCCAGGTCTCCCTAGGCTCCAAGTAGGACAGGCTGGATATGTCTCAGAAGGGGCACAGTACCTGGGCCTTTGATGGAGTTGGTGAGTGATGAACAGGGTGAGAGAGGAACTTCTGGTCCTCTCTGCTCTTCAAGAGCAGGAACCAGGGACTGAGAATCGGAGAGGTCTCTTTCCCAGCCCCTAAATTTTGAGGAGGAGTTTTTACCTCTCATTGTGGTGGCACGCTAAGGTAATTCAAGAAAGATAACTTTATCCACCTTAAAAGGAAAGCCATATTTATAGTCTGAGTGTAGGACCCCTCCTCCTCTTGTTTAATCCCTTCTCCTCCCCCTGGATGTTTCCCCCTCCTCCCTGTGCAGCAAGCCTCAAAATTGATCAGCAACTCCCTAAGCAGAGCTCAGTTCTGGGGGTTCAGTGATAGGGTGCATGGGCCTGGTTTAGCTAAATGTGAAGAGTGGGAGAAGTAGTAGAATTTTGCCAATCTTGTCAGGAGAATGTAGTTTGCTCTGGAGTCTCAGCCTCTCATTCCATGTCTGGGAAGGAAGTCTTTAGCCCATTCTACCCAGCTGGAGGGCCCTGCCCAGTCTGCATTCTGAGATTTCTCCCAGTTTGTCTGGCCACCCAGTCCCTCCCCACCCCCGCAAGTCTGAAGGTCTAGGGCAGCTTTTGTCCTCCCAAATCAGCCAGGGCAGATGGAAGAAGGGAACCGGCCCTTTCCTTCCTCCAGAGTGGAGATCTTGGCTTTGCCATAAAGGCTTCAGTTGCAAAGATGTATCCACAACTCTTTCCATTGCGGCTGGATCCTGAGGTTTTCCTATGTTCACTTCCACTACGAGCTCTAGCTAGGCGTCTGCTAAATGCAGAAAGGGCTGGAAAGAGGGAGGAAAGGAGAACTAACTATTTGGAAACAGAAAATCCAAGTACAAGAATTCAAGAGTGAGCCCTGGTCGCAAATGACCCAGACAAGAGCAAGTATAGGTGAACCAGGCACCACAACGAAGCCTTAAGGCCAAGGATGCATTGCAACATCCAAATGCCCCGCAGGAACTTATCAAAAAGAGGGGAAAGCAAAAAGGCCCATCTGGCGTCATCTCCAAATCTACTGGCCTCTGGAGCTGTAGACTGAGTAGGAGGGTACCCGGGACCAGCAGAAGAAGGAGCCAAAGGAAAAGCCCCAGCCCCCAGCACCTCCTCCTCACGCACGCCAGGCCTCGGTCCAAAAGGGCAGGCCTGGCTTGGCCGCCGCCACACAAGCGGCTAATAGAGCGCCAGCGCCTGCTCACGCAGCACCACGCGCTTCTTCTTCATACGCCGGTTCTGGAACCAAATTTTGACCTGCTGGTCGCTGAGGTTCAGCCTGTTGGACAATTCCTTGCGCTTCTGCCGGTTGATGAATTCGTTGACAAGGAATTCGTTCTCCAGCTCCGCAATCTGCTGCTTTGTGTAGGGCTTCCGCTTCTTGCGGGCCCTCCCAGGGGCCGCCCCCCACGGCAGGCCTGCAACACAGCCCCAACCTATGTCAGCTCGGCCGGCTCCCGGTCGACTGCCCGCCCTTGGCGGTTCCCCTCCCCCTACAACTCTTCCCTGCTCCCCACCTCCCATCCCGGCCCAAACCGGCCCGGGGAGTGTGGGCACCGTTTACCGTCGGGCAGCGAAGGTCGCAGGCAAGAGGCGACGCCCGCCGCCTGCATTGTCATGTTCAAGTTGAGCGGGCCTTTGGTGTCCTCCTTGAAGCCGGCGGTGCAGGGGGTACCCTGAAGCAGGGTCGCGGAGCCTGGAGCCGCACGGCTCATACCCGCGTAGTCGTACTTGGCCGCTTTGAGAGCAGCTGCTGCAGGGGCCAGGCTAGAATCAGGGGCGAAGGGCTGCCGCATTCGGCCGCGCTCCTCGGGCCCTGAGGCCGCTTCCGGCGTATAGAATTTGACTTGCTCTTCGGGTCCATCCTTGGCCCCCGGGGGCTGTAAGCCAAGAGGCCCAGAGCCAGCCAGGTAGGGCTGCGAGAAACCGCCAAAGGCAGTAGCGCTGGCAGGCTGCGCCGGAGCGCAAGAAGCAGGCGTGGCGGCCCAGGGCAGCGCGCCGCGCGGGTATGAGATGGGGGGAAGCGCGGCCAACTGGCCGCCATTCGGCCGCAGGTTGGAAAAGTAGAAAGAGTCGGGCGACTGCAGATTCAGAAGCGAACCCACATAGCCCGCTCTGTAGAGACTGCGCTCACACATCTCCAACAAAGGGCTTCGGCTGCGCTCGCAACAGTATTTAGTTACAACCGGGAATAAGAGGACAGGCTCAGACGATTGGACGAAACTTTGCCTGCAGGTTCTTCAAAGTCGGTCATTTCAGCACCGCCTACATCCCCCGACCCGTTTTTCCCCCCCTTCAGGGTATTATGATAACACCAGTAATGTTCGATGGCGAAGGACGAGGCTGCGGGCAGAGCCAAAGCATGTTGAACAAGGCGAAGCTTCTGCGAGTTTCCGGGCCTGGCTTCAGGAGCTGGAGACTTTGAGCGGAGGGTGCCTTTGCCCATGTCCCTTGGGACCCATCCTAACCTTGATTGGCTTTGCCACCCTGTCTTCCGCTGGCTACCTGGGCCGGGCTTGTTTCTACCGGGTTTAAGTTGCAGCTTTAACATTTCTCAGTAGCAGAAGCCTCTGGGCTTGTCTGGAGAGGGCGCGGTCTGGCGCGGTCACTTCTGTCCCTGGATCTGAGCAATGCCACTACTATCCCAATTCCTTTCATAGAAAGGATCTCTCAAGAGGCCTCAGAGTTTCTGGCAGCAAAGATTCACTGCAGGAGCCCTGGGTCCCAGGCTGCAGACAACCTGAGAGATTTACCAAAGACAGAGAAAGGTATCACAAACTCTGCCCAAATTTGGCACCTGGAAGGGAAGATGTTTCACAACACTCCTGGTTGTGTGTCCCCACAGCCAGGAACTCTGCTCCTAGCGAAGTTGCTGTCCAGGTCCCTGGAGACTGCTACCAGGGAATCCAGCATCTTGAGCAGCCAATCCTGGCCAAAGTCTGCATTCCTTTTATTGCCAGGAGTCACCTTGGCAACTACACCCTGAAAACCAGTACTCCGAACTGTTTATCCACCTCGTGGCAGACAGTGCAGGACAAACTCCCACTATCCAGTGGGGAAAGGCAGAAGAGCCAGAGCCACCTGGCCCGGGAAGAGCAGGCGCACTGAGGCAACCAGCTAGCGGTGTTCCTTGCTTTGCGTGTCCAGGGTCTTCGGGCGCGGGCGTATTCAACGATCTGGCAAACAGAGAAGCGGGAAGGGCAGCAGTTCTTCGCGGGGAACAGTATGCTCAGCCCCGTCTGAGGCCCTCTTGTCCAGTCTTGCTGGAGGTCTTCTCCTGCATCGAGTATCAAGAACCCCCCCAGAGACCCCTGACGGGCGCCAGATCCAACCTGCAGCAGGACCCGCGGTCCCCGAGCCAAGCTGGAATTGGTTAGATCGCCAGCTCCAGCACCGAGACCACACAGGCGCCGCCGGAGGGCAAGGCTGACCACCGCGCTGACTTTATTGTGTGAGTTATGGCGACCAATTGGGCGGCTCTGGGGAAAGCAGTCGGCCTCTTCCTCCTGCTGTAGGGCGGGTGTGTGTGGGGGGGGCGGTGGGTGATGGAGGTGGGGAGATAGGGAAGTGAGGAGGTGGGGAGAGGAGGTGGCGTTGGGAAGGTGATGGGGGTGGGGTGGGGTGGAGGGAAGTCCTGGGGCTCCTTGAGGGCACTGTCAGAGTTTCTTTAGGAGTTTAGGCATAGACACACTCCACTCCCCGTTCTTTCATGGGAGATGGGGATAGGCCCAAGCGGTAAACCCTGTAAGAGGCCTAGGGGAACCAGATAATGGGTCCCTAACAGTTCTCATCTTGGGGGACTTGCCCTGTTTTTCAGGAGGTGCAACCTTCTCAGGCCGGAAAGCTCCAGTTCCAAGAGTCCCTACAGTCTCCTCACCTCTGGTCTCAACGCACTGAGACTTCCTGGTATTCCCAAGCCCAGGGGTGTCTCTTTCGGACTCTTGGGGCAGCCTTACAACGGGCTGGTTGCCCCTTAGGACTAAATGCATAAAAGAACTAAGTGAGAAACAGAAGACTATAACATCTAAACTGCTCTATTGCTTCTTGCCCAGTCACCCAACTTCATCCCACAGGTTTATGACTTTCGAGGTCTGGCATGCAAAGTCATGCAGGGAGCTGGGAGTTGAAGAACCGAGGGGGAGGTGGTGGCGGGAAGGAGGCTTGGCGGATGAGCCAGAGAATGGGAAGGGAGCTTTTGGTGGAGCTAAACTACAGGCTCTGCCAATGCCGCCGACCGCCCAGGAGATGGCGAGCGCGCTCCACGCCTGGCGAGGAGCTTCCGCACGGTCAAGATCAACAGTGAAGGGCGGTGCAGCCGGCCTGGGGTCGCCAATCCGCCGGGTCATGGCCCGCTGCCAGGCCCTGCCGATAACTTCTTAAAGCCAGAGATCATCCTAACAAGGCTGAATCGAAGAGCAAAGCCAAGGGACCCAGCACGCTGCCAGACTTGAAGAAACACTGCGGCCGCCTCTTTGTCTGGCCTCGCGTCCCGTCTCCAACGCTTCTTTCACTTCCTTCGCTTCTTGAATCGCTCTTACTCGCGGGTCCCAGAACCCCACCCGCAGGGCCAAAAATCTGTCAGTTTTCTGAGCAGCTCTCCCTGTGGTTTCTATCTCTAACAGAAGGAAAAGCCTCTCCTTAAACTCCCTTTGCCTTCCGGGCTCCCCGTGGGCCTCCCTTCTAGGGCCTTGGCCCCTTACCCACTCCTCTCCTTCCTCCGCAATTCGGAATATAAAGGAACACATAAAAATAACAAAGCCTTCATCTGTTATTGATTTAGCCGTCAATCAAAATTCTACCAGAGAGCATTTGGGCGCAGTTTTAATCTTCAGTAAACCTCCCATTTCTCTTAGGCGGAGGGAAACTGACATGCAAATTTCGGATGTTCGGAACGTGGAGGCAAACCTTCCACTTGGGAAAGCTGAAAAATGGACCTGGGAAATGCAGTGCGGCCTGGAGTCTGGAACAACAAAAAAGACGTGAGGGGAACCAGAGGACCGCGATTGGAAGAAGGAAAATTAGGCCCGTTTCTGATGAAAACACATCTTGAGAGAAATATAGCGAAAATCTTAGTGACCCTTTCCAAAGTGTAACGTCGGAGACTATTCTCAGGGGTTATTTTACATACTGAATGCAGAGTCTATCTCTGTTTCTCTCCATTTCTATCTTTCTTTCTTATAAAGAAGTTGACCCTGCAATCGGCGGTAATATATGGAAAAACAAAATCAAGCTGGGCCAGAGAAAACGAAAGTAGTTTCTAACTTGAGGTCCCTGCGTTTTTTTTCCCGCAGAACCATACCCTGCCAAGAGTTTACATTTTGTGTGAGATATTAAAAATCGGTCTCTAACTAACTTGCATGTTAAAAAGTTGGCACCAATAAATAGTATTAGAAGCTAACAAGGAGGAGTGAGTGCCTCGATTTTCCTGCGGCCTTTTCCCTGAAAGGCAAAAAGGCCTCAAAGAGAAAGTCCCCAGTTCCTAAAAATTGTGCCTAGAAGTTAGAATATATAATGGTGTTTCTAGTTGTCAAGTGTTGTGTGTAGACTGCCTGAGAAAACGACAGGGAATAAGCCTGAAATGTTTCTTTTTCGATTTCCAAATATGGATATGCCTTTCTAAATATCAAAGGTATTTATAATGGGCCTTTCTGGGCTGAAATTTCCAAGTGAGATTTCCCATAATCAAGCACACTAGTATACATGGATTTCTAAAGTAAATAAAACTGGATTGGGATGTCCAGTGGTAGAGTGCCCTGGGTTCAATCCCCAGTACGAACCAAAATAAATAGTAAATAGAAATATTTAAATAAATTTACAATGAAAGAAGTAAAATTTTATTGGAGAGTTGTTAAAGCTAGACTGGGAAGATACCATTTTAAACATTGCAAATGATATCCTTATTTAAAAAATCACTACCTATGTTAAGGGGAGGGGTTGTGCAGAAGTAGAACATGGAGGTTTCTGAGACCAGAACTGGTGCTGAGTTTCCTTCATCTATAGATAACATCACAGTGTTCAGGAGAGGATAATAAATAAGAACAAACTAGAGGCAAAACAAACTTGAAAAAAGAAAACAAAAGTATAAAGACTCGAGGAAACAAGAGAGTTCTGTTTATTTGCATCTCCCTAGGAGTAAAAAAAAAAAAGTGAATTTTAAATGCCTGAAGCATTACTTATGTATTCCAGCTCACAGACATTGTATCTAAAAAAATAATCTCTCAGTTGTATAAATATGCAGCACTTTAAAAGTAGTTAATTTGCATCACTTTCAGAAACATCCCTTTTTTTTTTCTTCTTGGACCTTACATTTACACATTTTAAAAAAAATTGTTAGAGGTTATAAAGCTCTGTGGGAGTCTCAATACATTTGTTCAGACAGTCAAGTTCTTCATTGGGTTTTGAATAGAAGTTTCCACCCATGACCACATTGGTTCAGTCTCTTTCCAGGGATTGAGGAGACAGCCTCAATCCCAGTTGCATAGACCTGAGTCCAAGGAAAGGGGTGCATTTACACCACCATGGATCACTCTACCCATTGCAGTTATTTAAACATCTGCATATAGAGTGTGAGAAATGAAGGCATCCATGAAGACATATTATTTTCAAATTAAAGATTATAAAAGCCCAAATCTACAAAGTGTGTTACAAGTATACAATTAAAACAGAAAATAAGACCCAAAGTCAGAAAGATTGTCCTCACTTTCATATTGATACAAATACTAAATTTAATAAGGTAGCTGCTTTTAAAGCCATCACAGTGCCTTTAGCCTCCTGTTTTCAGACTTTCTGGGTGACCCCGGGGGCACTGACTGCCAAGAGCTGTTTCTACTTGCCTCAGGGCAACTGCTGGGAACTAATGATTCAATTAACTAATCACAGGATATGAATGACTGCAAATGTTCTAACCTTATGGATTATGAAGATAATCAGTGCTGGAAACACAAATATAAAGTGATTTTAAAAATAAAGACCTTAAATCAGAATGGCACTTCTGAAATTCATTTGGGGGATAATTAAGAAATACTGAAGTCCTTTATACTGGCCTGAAGGGAGAAACAGAACATTTAAAACATCATTAAAAAATAAGCCTAGACAAGAACAAAACCAATAATAAACAAGTAGAAAGAGAACTACAAAGTCAGGTTGGGAAGCAAAAGGTTTTAGAGCCAGATAAGGGTCAAAAGAGAAAAACAATTCACAAAATTTGCCATCATTGTTAGGGGATGGGAGGAGGGGAATTAAATACATATTCAAGTCTTTCCAAAGGTCTTTTGGTGACAACTGAAAGTATTGAAACTGTCTGTGGCCAACTTGGCCCACATCAGGAGACAGTATCTTTGAGCTTGGAGACAATTTTCTTGTCCTTCACTCTTCGGTTTTGAAACCAAATGGTCACTTGTCTCTCAGATAGGTTCGTGGCAGCAGAAATTCGCCGCCGCTTGTCCTTGTTAATGAACTTGTTAATGGCATACTCGTTCTCCAGTTCTTTGAGCTGCAGTTTGGTGTAGGGTACCCTTTTCTTCCTTCCCCGTCGGTAGACACACATGTCCGGCTGATTTAAAGCCACATCCCCTGGTACAAACAACAGCATGGGGAAAATTAGACTGGGATATTTGGAGCACTTAGCTGGGAACTCTGTGTGTGTGTGTGTGTGTGTGTGTGTGTGCGCGCGCGCGCGCTCGTACACGCGCGTGCGCACGCACACATCAATGCTTGGAGGGATGTAGAAGAGAAAAAACAGGCTGTTTATATTTTATTATTATTTACACAAACATTTTTTACACGTTATTAAAGAAAGACTATTCGCACTTCAAAACAAAGGCTAATTTGATGGATCATCATGGTTTCTCAAACCGGCATCTTAACAAGCCGGTGATTTTATGGCCTGGTTATTGGGGACGCTCGTAAGGACAGTTTCTCTACAAACGCCAGTTGCCTACATTCAATCACACACAAACACACGCACACAAATTCAGATATTTTGCTCAACCTTTGATTCCTGGGGCCCCTGTGTTTGAAGCTTGAGCGCTCTAAGAAGTTTTAGTGGTTACCCTGGGGCAGTCCTTGAAAAGTGGGGGCTGAATTCTGTGACACCTCTTAGGAAAGAGGCCTCTTCAGAAAAGAGATGGTCCTTAGCAAAGGGCACCCAGAGACCCTCGACTTTAAGAGAAAAACTCCCTTGCACCGCACACATGAAGGAAAGGATTGTGATAGAGGCTGTTTAAATCGGAGAAAGATTTTACAGCTTTCGCAAGAACTGGACAAACTTTTCCACCCTGGTCAGGTGTGCAGCACAGGCATCTACTCGCAAATAGGGGAGTACACTCCTAGTTCTTTTCTCTTTTTCTCTCCCGTCCCTGCTGTCTTCCCCTTTTCTCCATTGCCCCTACCTGGAAAGGATGATTTCCAAAAGTGGGACCCTTGTGGCTGGTCCTTGGCGCAGTACACCTGGCTGTTCCACCCGTTGGCCAGCGTCCAGGACTGGTAGCCTTCCATAGAGATGTATGCCTCGTGCCGAGGCTCCCCAGAGCCGAAGGTGGACACCATGTCGATATACCCAGGCACGTGTTGGTAAGGGCTCGTGTAGCCCTGGTAGAAGGACACCTCCTTGGCTCGTGTGGGCACCTCGTTGGTCGGTACACTACTGCTCGCCAGGCCTGACACGTCCATATATTTCTCCACCGGGAAGCCTCCCAGAGAGGCGTGCGGGGACGACTTGAGAGCATTCTGCTGTAAGCCCACGCCGTGAGACATACGGCAGCTATAGTAGCCGTTGCCGAAGTGGTAGCCGTAGCCCAGCGCCGGAGCGCCCGGTGGCGCTGCAGCGGCCGCAGCGGGCGCGGGCGCTGGGCACTCTTTGGCTGGGGGAGCCTCTGGGCGCGCAGCAACCACAGCCGAAGACGACGACGACGAGGCAGAGCCTGTGCGCTCAGATGTCCCCGGGTATGCAAAGCTGGAGGCCGCCGCCGCCGCCGCCGCCGCCGCCGCTGCTGCCGCTGCCGCCCGCCCTGAATGTGTCCCAGCAAACACTGGCGCGGAAAGAAAACCGCGGCACTGGCCCGGAGCCGCTGCCGCCGCCACCGAAGAAGAGGAAGAGGCCGGGGCGGCCCCGGCGGCCCCGGCGTCCGCCCGCAGCCCGTCCATGTCCCAGCTCCCAGAGCGGCTCATGGCCCGGCCTGGCCCGGCCCGGGCCCTGGCCCTGGCCCCGTGCAGGACACCATGGCGCGGCGCGCCTCCTCCCTCCTCTCCTTTCTCTCCGGTTCGCTCGCTCCCGCCCTCTTCCTCTCGCCCTCTCTCCCTCTGCGAGCCTCCCGCCTCCCGCCCGCCCTCCAACAGGTTAGCTCATCGCGGGACGTTTATAAAAACGAAGTTCAGGTTGGGAGGGGGCCTGGGCCGGTCGGGGGGCCGCCTCCCGCCCCGAGGGCGCCGGCCGGGGGCCGTGCCATTGGCTAAGCGGGGCCACGTGGGGGTGGGGGCGCGGGGAGCCCGACTCCAGGCTGGGGCCTGACTGGACCCACCCACCCGCCCCCACCCCTCCTTAGCCCCTTGCGCGGCCCACCTCTCATTCCCTCCCTCCCCCAGACCCAGGCGTTTGCGCCGCAGCCACCCCCACGAGCTGATTGCGCGACGGCCCATCCCAGGCCCTGTCTGCGACTGAAGCGGGCGCCGAGGCCTGCGCCTTGTCTCGGTTACCGCTGTTTTTGCCACCTCTCCTCAACTCCCCAGAGCTGCACAACAAAACGAAGACGAAGGACAGAGATGGTCAGAATGACGTGAAAATAGACCAATTTTTTTTCTGACCCTGTTGCTCAATCTTTCGTTAGACGATCTCTAGACCCCAAACTCGAGGGAGCTAATATTCTCTACCTTGGACATTGTTAACCGGCAAAGACATTTCATACATATACGTAAGAGTCATTGGAACAGACCCTTCCTCTGCACATACTCAATCACCACCCAGAAAATACCCCCGAAGCGCTCCAAGAGCGGCACAGACAAGGAAATCAAGCGGAGGAAAGACCAACCTCATCTCGGTGCGGCGAGCCTCGCGTTCTGCCCCAGCGAGAAGGTTCATGGATGCCAGTTCTACATTTTTACACTCAGGCCGGCCAGGAATCTCCTCCGGAGCTATGTTTCTCAGTTCTGGCACGGCCTTTCCAGACTGGCAGAAAGACCCTGTGAAGGGCGCGGGAGAAGAAAGTCACTCTGCTGCCTGCCGCCTGTCGCTAAGCTTCTGCGCCTCACCCACAAGCCTACCGGCCTCTTGGATTTTGCAGCCACCACCCACCTCCGCCCTTACGCCAATTAATTAAAAACTTCACTTTCCCAAGGACTTTTGTTTCACTTCCTTTTCCAAAATGCCAACTGCAGAGAACTAAGAGGGGCAAGTTAAGAGGACACTTTTCACAAGCTAAGTAAGGGCTTGTAATGTGCGCAGCCCAGAGCACCTAGGTTTGACTCTTAGGGGCTGAGGTAGGCTTCCAGCAGCTCTGGTGGGGCTAGATCCACTTCTGGAATGCTGTTGCTCCAGTGTTAGAGACCACTCTCCTGGGATCCCTCTTTATCCTCTTACCATTTCTCTCTGCCTCAGAGCCCCAGCCCACCATCCCCTGATTTTACCAATTAATACCCAGTATGGGTCCTGTGGCGGATTCAGACTTCTGTCTTAGGAGCAGTATTAGTTAAGGGGGACCAGTGGTGCTAGGGTGGGTGTGGAAGCCCTCAGAGTGAGACAATTTATTTCTGTGGCATCAACTCTCCAAGCCAGCCTATCTCCAAGAAAATCACTCTCCTAAACCTTTGACTGGTGAGGCTCACTGGTCATCCAGTCCCACTGCTCCCAGACGAAAGACTGGTCCTGAGTAACATGAAGAAGAAGGAGGAGGAGAAGGAGAAGGAGAAGGAGAAGAAAAAGGAGGAGGAGGAAAGAAAGAAAGAAAGAAAGAAAGAAAGAAAGAAAGAAAGAAAGAAAGAAAGAAAGACCCAGCAAGGCTCTTCTGGGCCTGGCCTGGCATTTCAGGGTGGGCTGCTGGTGTTGGAAGTGTTGACACGCAAAACACAGTAACCATAAAAGGCTCAAATAAAGGGGAAGTTATGAGAGAGGTGCTGGAAAAGAAAAGCAAGAGAATTAGTTTGACCTTTTTGAAGTCCTAGACATGTTCATGATCAAATTCAAGACAGGGACAGACTGAACTTTGCAGAATTGTAGATAATAGAAGTTTGCTGATGAGAACAATTTTGACCACTTGGGAAAAAGTAAAAGTTAGCAATGGAAGCTGGGATTTTTAAAAGGCCAACTAGGACAGGTGACAGGGTTGTGGACTTTTTGGAAGGGATTGGCTAGGGATTCACCCAACAATTTTAGAACCACATCACTAATCATAGGCCACCTAAGACACATTTTGCTTCTTGTTCTTTTTCTCAGTGCGGGAAAACATTGAGATACTTTAAAATTTTCTCTACCTAAGAAATAAAAACAAAAACAAAACCCCAGATTCATTGAAATATGTCTAAGACATAACTGGAAACAACGAATTTCAGTTTCTCAAAACTAAATATTGGTAGTTTTGTGCTCTTGGGTTTTAGTACCATTTTTTATCTGATAAATATATTTAAGTGATCAATTATATGTTAAAACTAAAGAAAATGAAATCTCGGTAGGGAGAAAGAATCCATCAAGTTGCTGCTTTCAGGCAGACCATTGCTCTTGGCTTAAATTTCCATGCAGTGAATTAATTTTCCTGGAAGGAAAATTTGAGTTAATGCTTAGGTTGAGACTTCGCAATCCAGCCCTGCTTCCAAAAGCCCTGTGGGTCCTTTGCAAGACTTGAGGTTTCTCTGCCCATCCCAGAGGGTATTCCGAAATCAGGGAGATTTTGGATAATATAATTCATTCTATTCTGATTCATGCCTCCAGATAAGTTTTTAAAGGTGCTACCCAGTAGGAGGGGGTTAAACCTAGGAAAGGGGCTTTGACTCAACCTTTTGTGGTCCTCTTAAGTCCCAGAAACCCAGGGCAGCTACTGCTATTGGATCATAGGGCCATGGCTAAGTACTAGGTAAAATCGGGACTGTTATGTTAATGAAGTAATGACGTACGTACATAGTTGAATTTGCAGAAACATTTCATTTTGCTTGTATATCCTATATCTGAACTGATTTCAGATTTAAATTTAATGGGAATCATTTTCTTTGGTTGCCTTGAAGCACAAACTGAGCCCTACATCTCTCTGTGTGTGTGTGTGTGTGTGTATCATGTTAAGATTTTAATAACGGAAATAGGTTTTGTTAACGAAAGTCTTTTGCAATGACAATTGACTCCAAATTCTTTCATGTTCTTCCATGAAATGTTTTGCTACATTTCCTGATTTGGGTTAAAAACTCATAACTTTCTTAGTTGCCCAAAGTCCTACTTTATTCTCCTAACACTTGTTCCTCTTCCTCCTCTTTCTCCATAAACACCTTTTTTGGTCATTAATGCTGTTATGGAAGTAAGCCTTGCTTTTCTTCCTTGTAGATGATCTTTCAAATTATGCTCCTGTCCTGGGTTGGAATGGATGAACATCTAATGTAATTTAGATTTTTTTTCTGTGCTGCAGATTGAACTGAGGGTAGCTTTGTTTAAGTTGCTCTGCTTGCCAAAACAGCAATGAACTCAATTAACCACATAATCAGTGGCTATTAAGACCAGGATGACAAGGTCCTATCAAAGTGGGATCCTGGGGACTCCTCTGAAAGCATTTACCTTGATGGCTACAACCAGGAAGTGCAGGACACCCTCCTAATTAACCAACTTGTAAGAAGTCAGAGTTTGTACAAAGAGACTTAATTCCAAATAAAGCTGGACAGTGTTCTCAATCAAATCTGTGTCCTGCCAACTCTGGAGCTAACTTCTCTCCCCAGACAATACCCAGTCTCATTCAGGCTGGAAATTTCAAAAGAACAAACAAACAAGCAAAAAAGCAAAACCAAAACCAAAGCACAAGTTGGGATGCAGGAAAAGGGGCTCTAGCAATAGCTTGAAAGTGGAGTCCTGCATTGGGGTGGTTGGTATATCTAAGATGTAATCTGCTTGGGTTTAACAACAAAACCAGACTTTATTAAATGAAAATCGTTTGTAGCAACACAAAGACCCACTCCAAATACAAAATGTTACTTATGGAACCTGGTTTGCCTTTCCTAGGGCAGTGGCCCTCCTTTGGGCTTGAGAGAACTCCTCTAGTCTTGGAGGGAATTAAACAAGGATCTTCCCTGGCAGAGAAGCACTAATATCACTGCGAAAGGAGAACGGGAGGGTGGGGCCACAGCTGGAGGACCTGGTGACTTCTTGTCCCTCCCTTTTAAAAAAAATAAAAATTGGGGAAGCGTTTTGTTGTTTTGTCAGAGATCTCTCAAGGTGTGGAGTTGACCTATAGGAATACACTTTTCTAGCAAAACTAGTGCTCGCTTAACCCCAATAAATGCTCATTATGCGATCGTTTGAGGTAAAAGAAAGTAAGTCCATCTACCTATTTCCATTTCGCAGAACTCAGTCTTCACGGAGAATCCACCTCGTGATCACCAGCAAGGCAGTGATGAAGGCTAGGAAAGTGCCTAAGCGTGAAGGAGGAGTCCAGAAGCTGGAGGACGGATGCGAGTGGTCGGGCTCCGCTTCCCTGACTGGAGGTGCGCAATTCCCCACGCCTGGCACTAGATGTCCCTGCAAGTTCTCCCGTCGCTTCTGAGGGCAGAGGAGCTCAAGGCAGGCGGCGGGTCTGTGTAGCCCCAGTGTACAGGGAAAAAGTACCCACTCAAACCCTCAACTATAACTGCCCCCGGTGTGTCTCGGGATCTCAGGGGAAGAGGGAGACAGAAGCAACTAAACAGACCCAGATGAGACAGCCAACCAAAGGCTTGCCTGGTCAGGGATGGAGCATGAAGTCACTAGTGCCAAGTCAGGCCTGGTTCGTCAACCCCTCAGTCCTCCCTTATAAATCGAAACCTCCAGCCTTGGGGACTGCACTTAGCCTAAAGAAAACATGCTCATGGGCTCCCAGCCCAGACTATGACTGTTCTGCTATCCCACCACATTCTGTGGCCCCAGCTCTCAAGACAGCATGCCTCTCCACTGGATGGTGGCCCCAGCTACCTGGAACCCTTGACTAGGAAGAGGAGAGCCAGGCCCAGGCCTCCACGGGTCTGCTGTAGCTCTGGCTTTATCCACTCCACTCCCCTCTGGCAGCTGAAATAGATTTTTATTACCTGAAGTCTCAAGCCAAAAATATTTATTTACCACTTCACCCCGGAGGACCCGCAGCAAATATTTAGTCTGGAGGCCTAACACCTAACAAAACAACCAACCAACCAACCAAATTAGGCTTTGTTCATGTCCTTCATTTTTTCAAGCAAAAAGTGCTTTTTAGACTATATGAAGAAAGTCCGTCCTGCACTTCGTTCCACCCCCATCTTAAAAGTTCCTGCCAAGCTATGCCTCCTGGGTTGGATTCTTGTTGTATTGAGTGGGTCCTGCGCTTTGGTAGTGGGTAGGAGACCTTGAAGGAACCACAGGCTGCATCTAAAAACTTGGAACATTGACAACCGTGGTCCCAGACTTAGCCTCTAGATTCTGGGAGAGGGTGCAGGAAATTACTGTATTTCATCAATAAACATCAACAGTACTACGCTGGTCTTCTCTTTACCGTTTACGCAGGTTCAGCGTTTTTAAAGTAGGCCTGAATTTAAATATGACAGGCAAGACATGAGAAAAATAAAACAAAAGTTACTCAAAACTTGGAACTACTATATATTTTTATATTACTGGAGATAAATTTAAATCATGAGCAAGTCGCTGAACCTGTGTGTCAAAGAGGGAGAACGTAATAATTTCAAAGTTGCTTTGAGATTTAGAAGAGATAATAATACTTGTAAGAAGCACCTGCAAGTGCTTGAATAGTAAGAACGTTATATATATTAGCCAATATTACAACTACTAGTGGGTATGGAATCTAAGTAAATTAAGGGGCATTGAATATTGAAATGGAATATTCACTGTGCTCCACGAAACATTGCTAAATGCAGTTTAGTGAAAAACAGTATGTTTCTTTTCCTGTGAATAGTTTCCATGCCATGGTCTCGAATACACTTTTTGGAATAAACGTGTTAGAAACGCAAATATTAGTGTTATTTAAAAGGTGCAAAATAGTTTTCAAAACCACTAATGAATGAAGGTGCCGCCAAAAAATGGTTTTATTCCTTTTCTATAGACTGAGGCCGGGTTTGGCGCTGCCTTTGGAACCAGAGGCGCCAGGTCCCAGAGGAAGCAAGGAAGTGGGAGACCGTGGGCTGGGCGATAGAGGAAGGGGTGGCTGTCCACACCCCAGCCCCCAGCGGCTGCTATGTTTGAAAAGCCTCTTACAACCGCCGAAACCGCGAGGAAAACAGATGGGGGCGCCAAACGACAGCAATAAAGGCATCAGCGGATTTCCGCTCAGGCAGGGCCTCCACTCGCCCCCACCGCCACCAGGACCTTGGCCCCCCACGGATCCGAGCCTGGACCAAAGTGCCCCATTTAGTCCCCTGAGCAAGCGGGGGACTGAGTAGCGAGACATTCTTCCTAGATCAAGGGGGCAGCGCCTGCCAGGACTCTGGATCTGGTTGTTTGAGTTGGGGAGCGGTGGGGGCGTCTACAAAGCTGGACTCCCAACGCGCCAAAGGCCCAAAAGTCTGCGCGATGAGAACGCGAGAGCTTGGTGTTGAGTGGTAACTGGGACAGAGGCGGAGGTACAGGGCGGACAGAACCCTCGGAATGTTGCCGAATGGTCACTCTACGTTCCCAGCGGTCTGGTCTCTGCCCCCAGCCACAGCGTGCCTATTGAGCTTTCCGTTTATTACCTTAAAGAGGTGGAATTGATTTTCTAAGCAAAGCTCGCGATGTTGAAGTAAGTTGGCGCCAAGGGGAACAGTAGAGAAACTTTTGGCAATGACTATATGTGTATATATGTATATAAATATTCTTCACACCTCGCCTCCGCTTACATTCCTGACGCGCCCCCAACGGGCCTAAGGTTAAAAGGAAAGCGCCAACAGACAGATGGGCAAATAGACCTTGGGTTTGCCCCAACACACCCCGATGTGTTGGGTGTGTCAGAGGGAGGAAAGGAGGGGGCCCAGGTTGGGGTCTGAGTTGGCTCTGGGGCGGGGATGCAGGACCCGCGCACAGCGCCCAGATTGCCAGGGTCTCCTGGCCGCTTTAGAAGCTCAGGAGCCGGACTTCAGTGTCCTATCCCTGTTCTCGCCCTGATGCCATGGGCGGGCAGGCACAATGAATGCATCCAGAGGTCCCGGCAGGGTGGGGCACAAGCGCGGGAGGAGATGAGGAGCGGCCTTGAGTGAAGATTGATCTTCGTTAAAATGGTTGCCACCGGCGTCATTATGACTATCAAAGTTATCGCCAAAAGGCTCAGCCGCCAACCTCAGGCCGCAAGGAGCAGCAGCAAGGTTGGTCGGGAACTCTCCTCGCTCGGACTCAGCGCTGGGAACACCCAGGGCCACAGGTAAGGAAGGGGCTAGGGTGGAAAGGGAGGAGGGAGGAAAGACAATCAAGGGCAAAATGAGGAAGGGCAGAGGCAGAAGGCGGCTAAGGCTCCTCTGTCCCCTTTTAACCTCGAAATCCACTTAGTCACAAACGATCATATTTGAGAAGGGAAGCGGGGTAACAGGCAACGTTAAAAAGTGGATTCGGAGAGGCCGGTATGGTGCTGTAAATTGCGACTATGTTTAAAGTTAGCTGTCGAATTCTGCTTTCAGGTCGTCCAGTGTAGTTCACTAAGCCCAGGGAAATTGAAGTGAGAAACCTACCCATCAGCAGTAATATAAAAGTAAAAAACAAACAAACAAACAAACAAAAAAAAAACCCCAAAAACAAAAAAACTAGGAACTTCGAGTTCAGAACAAACTAGGCAAACAGAAAAATCAGAGAGGATCTAATGATTTCGGTTTGGAACCGCGGGTCCAACGTACTTGCCTGGCCACGTAGCAAAGCAAGCGTTTTCAAAACTCTACAACTCTACAGCTCTCCTCCCGCTCGGTCTCTCTCTCCCTCTCTCTCTCTCTCTCTCTCTCTCTCTCTCCCCCTCTCCCCGCTTCCTCCCCCCCTTCTGTGGGAGGAGAACACCCAGGCTGAGGCGAAGAAGTAGCTAGGCAGAGAACTCAGCTTCCTATTTGTTAAATAAAATACATATTTGGTTCTGAAAACAGAAAGATAAGTAATCCAGACAGGAGCGGCGCAAGGTCTTCTCCTTACGCAACTCTTCCTGCATCCTCCCCCTTGTCCCCCCCCCCTTACGCCCCTAGCTTGTAAACGTTAAAAAAAAATCTTCCTGAGGATCTACTCTGGAAAATCAAAGCATTATCTATTATTTAACACATATCTGTGTCCGTGGAAAAATGAGGAAGGCGCTGCATGATTAGGACCTAAGGGGCAACCCAGCAAACTGAGAGCGTAATGATGCCCCTAAATGAAGGGGGAAATGTGCCGCGGCGCGCTCTATTAATCAGACTGTCAATTTCACCCCCGAGGCCAAACCCCCGGGCGAGCAGAACTGGCTCCGAACGGGCAAAGGACCGGAGCCTTCTTCCTCACTTCTTGTCTCTTCTCGTCTTCTACCTGGATCTATTTGTCTGCTCTGAAGCCGCCTTCATTACCCACTGACAGGAGCGTGTATTTATTTGCTTATAAACCTGTTACAATAAATGATTATTCGAACGGCGTCATTCGTACCTTAATGACGAGCGGGCGCTACTTTTTGATGAATGACATTTCGGGCTCGGAAGGATGTATGGGTCATTTTGACCAGTCATTCCCTCGCTCTGGCATCCCACAATTTTTCCGCCTCCCTCCAAAAGAGATAATAATATTTAGAGGCACTTGCTGGGGCTGAATGAGAATTAGCCCTAGGCGCAGCCCATCATTAGGACGGGACAGCCGGGCCACTGTGACATTTTTTAGAAAGCTGAGATGATGGAAAGAATAAGAAAAGAGATGATTCTGATGGAGAGAGGGCTCCACAGCCCTACGGCCAGCAAGAGGTTCTCCAATTTGTCTGACTCCGCTGGCAGTGCTGTGCTCGAGGCCCTGGAAAATTCGCAGCACCCAGCTCGCCTCAGCCCGCGCCTACCGTCCGCCCCCCTACACGGCGCTCTGGGAGACCTCCCCGCCAAGGGCAAATTCGAAATAGACACTTTGTTCAACCTGCAGCACCCGGGCAGCGAAAGCACCGTCTCCTCCGAAATCGCCTCCGCTACCGAGAGCCGCAAGAAGCCGAGCCATTATTCAGAGGCGGCCGCCGAGGCCGACATGAGCAGCGACGTGGAGGTAGGCTGCTCGGCGCTTCGCTCCCCCAGCGGCCTCGGCGCTGCGCCGCTCAAGGAAAACAATGGCAAAGGTAAACGCTCAGCCCGCGGACTCCGCAGTTCGGTCTTTCTTGTTCCTCCGCGGCACTCACTAGTTCTTCGCGGTGGCTTTGCCTTTCTCTGACCCTCCGCAAGCAAGCTGTACCGAACTTGCGGGTGCAGGACGCATGCTAGGGACTGCCCACTGGTTCCACTCCTTAAGCCTTCTCGCGCGATGCAGGCCTGCGGAGCCTGGAGTTCCAGGCCCGCTCGCCCTGGCTCCTGAGTCCGAGAAAATATTTGGGTGCTGGTCTAAGGTAGAGCGAGCCGTCAGACTCCTAGCCAGAGGCTGAATTGTTTCGGGGAAGGGTACCCTGAACTGCTGCTCTGATCTCCGCCACCCTTGAGCTCTCAGGGCCGGGTGGAGGGAGTTGTTTTCTGGGTAAGTCAGGGAGTCGTCTCTCCCGGCGCCTCTGCTCGACCACTTAGGCCCCCGGAAGAAAGAGTTGAAAAGTAGATTCCACCCCCAAAAGGCTCTGGTTTTAGCTGAGGCTGTTTTGCGAAACTTAAAATGTTTTTAACCAAGTAAAAAACAAACAAAAACTGTCAAAGACAGGTTGGAGGCTGTACCGAAAGCCACCCTGGGGTCTCCAGACCATCGCAAACCCAGAGCTTCTCAAACTGCGCCCCGAGGTAGGCATTTTCCCTCGGCCAATTTTCCTCCTGAGTGGAAAAATTCTAATTACTAAAAAATCCCCCAATTCCATTTCTATTATTTGGTTATGAAAGGCTCTTCAAACTTTATTGATTCCATTAACGGCAGCAATTTGTAAGCATGACAGACCCCATCAATTCCAGTAGCGACTTTCCTTCCTGACACGACTTCCCCGATTGCAGGGCTCTAGGCCCCCACAGAGACCCATGCACTGTCGACTGTTTGTTTGCCAGGGTACGCGGAGAGCGGCTCGGCCGCTGGAACCACGACGTCAGCATCGGGCTCAGGCCTCGGCAGCCTGCATGGAGGCGGCGGCGGCGGCGGCAGTGGCGGGGGTGCGGCGCTGGGCGGCTCCGGCTCTGGAGCAGATCAGGTGCGGCGCTACCGTACTGCGTTCACCCGTGAGCAGATCGCGCGCCTGGAGAAAGAATTCTACCGGGAGAACTATGTGTCGCGGCCGCGCCGGTGCGAGCTGGCTGCTGCGCTCAACCTGCCTGAAACCACCATCAAGGTATCGATTCCTGCGCTCGCCTGCTTTGGTCTCCCCCGGGGCGTCTGGGTTGATTTCTCTTCCCTCTTTCTCCTTTTGGGGTGGCTAGATTCAGAGAGGGCCTTGGAATCCTCGGGGGTTGTCACCCAAGGCGTTGGCTTATTTCTTCCTCTTATGCCGAATCCTAACTGGCTAGCCGGCCTGGCTGACCTGGGAAGGCCCCAGAATGGCGGCGCCGATGGCTCAAACCTGCCCTCGCTTCTGCTTGATTCTGCCCAACGCCTGCCCAGGTGCCTCCTCGCCCATGCCGGTGGTCCCAGTTTCCCCTATGCGGCAAAGCCAACTGGTCTTTGTTCCTCTGGCACAAACCCGAGGTGAAACTTCATTTGCTCTTGATCTTAGAGATTTGTTTTCCACATAAATCGTAAATACATGTTGAAAAGGATAGTTTTTTAAAAAATCTATTGGGTTGAGAACGTAGTTTCCTAAACATTTTTTTTCTCTCGGGAAAAGGTCAACCTCCTGGGGAGAAAACGCAACGAAATTGTGTGTGTATGTATATATTATTATTAATTTTATTATACGTCTGGGAGAGAGTCGGCAGGTTGGGCGACTTGGTGAACACTTAACGGAGCAGTCAACTCTCTAGAAAAAGAGCAAACTTTATGGGATAAAAGGATGTGGAGGCCCTCCTCCAGTTTGATAGGGCTTTCTTTAATTTACGGTTGTGACGAATGTCTTTATTAGACACTGTGTTAGGAGGGGTAGAAAAGCCCCCTTCCCAGTTTATAGGGACATTGCTTTCGCCACTCATTTAAGGCAAATGATTCTCACAAAATCATCCCTTCAATACCCTAATCGGACCCGTGCCCCCAGGGGCAGGTCCTTGCAACTCCGAGGGCTCAAGACCTGGCACCGCGACCTCTCAGAAAAACTGCGCCACAGCCTCTCTTTAAAGGCTGTTCGGAATCCCCGTGCAAATCCTGGGATTGAAAGTCCGGTGCTCAGCGAGGCTGGACACCGGTGGGTGGCGGGAGGGAGAGGAAAGGTTGGGTTTGGGATGAGAATATGCAGCAAAAACTGAGAGAGCAACAGCCCAGGAGCCGCAGCAGGCAGACAAGAGATAAAACTCTCTTCTCTGAGGAAGGTGTGCCTACGGTGATCTACACATTGCCGTCCACACCGTCCGGACTGGGAAAGCTGAGGGCACTTGGGGCTGAGCCCAGGGTGAGAGGAGAAGGCCTGACCATTCAGGGCCGGGAGGGGCGGGGAGGCTCGGGGCGGGGACTGGGGAAAATGGGGCGATCCCTAACTCGGGCCGCGGCGCGGCTCTCCCCGCAGGTGTGGTTCCAGAACCGACGCATGAAGGACAAGCGGCAGCGTCTGGCCATGTCCTGGCCGCACCCAGCCGACCCCAGCTTCTACACCTACATGATGACGCATGCGGCCGCCACCGGAAGCCTGCCCTACCCTTTCCACTCGCACGTGCCGCTGCACTACTACCCGCACGTGGGCGTCACGGCGGCAGCAGCTGCCGCCGCAGCCTCTGGCGCAGCGGCCGCAGCTTCGTCGCCCTTTGCCACTTCCATCCGTCCACTGGACACCTTCCGCGCCCTCTCTCATCCCTACTCACGGCCGGAGCTGCTGTGCAGCTTCCGCCACCCGGGTCTCTACCAGGCGCCCGCGGCCGCTGCGGGGCTCAACAGTGCTGCCTCAGCCGCTGCGGCCGCAGCCGCTGCAGCGGCCGCAGCCTCCTCAGCGGCGGCGGCCGGGGCGCCCCCCAGCGGCGGTTCCGCGCCCTGCTCATGCCTCAGTTGCCACAGCAGTCAGTCCGCTGCAGCGGCTGCAGCAGCAGCCGCCGCAGCCCTGGGCTCCCGAAGTGGAGGTGGCGGCGGCGGCGGCGGCGGTGGCGCTGGGGCCGCGGGGGGCTCGGACTTCGGCTGCAGCTCCGGGGCGCCGCGCTCGGAGAGCGGCTTCTTACCCTACTCTGCGGCAGTGCTTAGCAAGACAGCGGTGAGCCCGCCAGACCAGAGGGACGAGGCGCCGCTCACCAGATAACTACGTCGTGCCGCCAGGGGGCCGCGCCTGTAGCTCTGCGTGTGCCCGGGAGTCCCCTGTGCAACCCCTGCCCTCTCGGCGCGCTTCCCGCTGCTACCGCTGTCGCCAGGGGGCGCCCCGGGGTGCAGGAGGTCGAAAGGAACCTGCCGCGAATTGGGGGGAAGGAGGCAGGGCGAAAGCCTGGCGGGCGTCCCCCCAAATTATTTCTATTTTTGTATTTTTCACCCAACCATTTCCCCTCTTTTCCCTCGTCTAAATGTTTCCCGCCATCTGGGTCCCACTTCCCACCTCTTTCTGAGCTCTTGGTCTCCCCGAAGACAATCCCCCTGCCCCCAAACCAGTTCTCCTGGGTCTTGAGCCCTGGCTGTGCGTTCTCAAGCCCGGGTTACTCGATGGAACCACGTGGCCAGAAGCAATGGAGAATCACGACGGAGAGAGGAGAACAGTGTGCGCTAATGCTTGTGGGAGGTGGAGTCACCCCCCCCCCCACAAGGTTTATGCTGCTGCTCTTTTCCTTCTAAACTTTCCTTCTTTTCTTTAAATGAGGGTGGGAGGAGTTGGCAAATTTTCTCTCAGCCTGAGCTTGTTAGGGGCTTTGTCCAAGGAGAGCGGGAGAATGGAAGTGTGAGAAGGCCGGGAGGGCAGATGGAGAATGCGGATGGCTGCGGTGTGCTTGTGAGATAGTTAACTGTGTGCGGGAGCGAGGTTCGTAGGGCTAGTATCAGCCTTTCCCGAGAAAGACAAAGCCCAGGTGGGGAGGGTGGAGGTCGCGCCTCATCCTTCTCGGGCCACCATTGTTCCACTGTTTTCTCTTTGGTGTTTGGTTTCAGTGAAATGAAAATATCTTGCGTATTTTATGCAAAAGGTGATGGCCAGTGAGATTACCAAACTAGGTCAGGGAAGGGAACGAAGAGGAAGGCCAAGACTGACGGATCATTATAGTCCATTGGATAGGCATTTTCAGCTCAGTTTTCTAACTACCGGGTTCCACTCGATCTGGGAAATACTTGAATCTACAGTTATATGGTATTATCCTAACCATTTCCTTAGACACTTTTCTAACTTCGAACTCTCTCTACACTCCTCCACCCCTTCCCTCCTCGCTTTTCTTTTCCTCGGGTAAAATGGTTCTTGGCATACTTCTCACGCATGTCTATTGCGCCTTCCCTCTGCAAAGCCACCGCTGGGTTGCTGAGACCCGCTCTGCCAACCCCGGCTACAGGAGGGGTTTCCTTGAACTTGAAGAAAGGTACATCAAAACCCACCAGTGTTAACTGCCACGTCAATTTTGATGCTAATAATGTGCAGATTATGACGAAAATTGCCAATCATGCTCTCTGATGGACCTCCTTTGAATGTGGAATTGGAGAAAAGTTCCCCGCACGGAGACCTGCTGTCAAGTACTAACAACCCGCTAAGGGAAGTCATTAGGAGAGACGGATAAGAGACTCGGTACATAAAACATTGTTCTTGGTGCATAGAATGTATGTTATTTAATGTTATCTCTGTTACCTGAAGTGATTTCGCAGAAGAAAGCCACGTTCTTATCATCTCAATTGCCAATTTTCATTTTGGTAACTTGGACGCCCTGGGTAGACTTTTCTCTGTTAAGTTGATATTCCACCAATGTGAACAGCCTCATTAAATCAAGCCCAGATATTTCCATAATGCTCCCCGCAGAGGCACTTCACTCCTCACATAATGAGATTTTCTGAAGAGTTGAAGCCCTAAAATAACTTGCTAGTGCATGTTCAGGCCCAACAAAGTGTGTGTGTGTGTGTGTGTGTGTGTGTGTGTGTGTGTGTATTAAAAGGTAGGTATGCTACCTACATGTGTATGTTTATATATATGTATATATGTGTATATGCATATATATATTCATGCTCTTAAATACATATGTAAGAGATACACACATATCCATATATACACATTGGTATTTTCTGTGCTTTATTTCAAATTCATTTCCTGACATTTTAATTTTAAAGACACTGGATTTAAAAATTTTATTTCTTAAAAATAGGCTTTCAGTAAACTTTTGAAA
>JAJEJO010003026.1:62500-72773 GCA_020662805.1 Glaucomys volans
TGACCCATTATTTCCACGCCCCTACTAAGATCGTTGGTGAATCTCTGCGGGTTTTTTGCTCGGTTTCGCAACTTTTTTTGGGGGGCGGGAGTTATAACCCAAGTTCCACGCTGGAGTGGAAGCAATGGGAGGACAAGGTTGACCTCAAGTTTTCCCTCAACCCAAGCAGACTGGTTTACACACCCTGACCGTGAGGCCTGATTCAGTTTCTCCCATACAAGGTCAGAGCACATGGGCAGAAGATTTTGCTGAGGAGCATGAGTGATTAAATCGGGGTTCCACTGGGATCTAATAGTCTAGTGCTCTCCCTTTTGATCAGAAGTGGGGAGTAAACAGTTTAGCACTCTCAATTTGCCAGATGCTGTTAAAAGCACAGATATTAGCTCATTCGATTCAAACCACATTCTCGGGAGGTGGTTTCTATCATCTCCGTTTTACAGAGGGGTAAACTGGCTGCGGAATGAACTGTTTCTCTAAGTACAGAATCGGCATGCACAACATTACGCTGCCCAGACTCCGAGTTCGTGCTCTCAGCGCTCGGCTAAGCTACTCTAAAAACTCCACTACAAAAAGGGAAGTGCGCAGGTGACACCGTAGCTCCATGTGTGTGGCGGGGTGGGGGTGGGGGGCGGGTAGATTTGCACCCCTGGGGGCAGATCTGCAATGGTGTTGACAAAACAGGAAGCAACCTGGCCGGGTTCCGGAACTATTTCGCCTCTCGGGCAGGCAGAACACGGAGATTCAGGTGGCTGCAGTTGGATATGCAAAGATTGTCAGGGGTGCAGTGGTTTATTTCCTTGCAGGACCCCATTTTGGGGCCCCTCCCAGGCAGGCCTTTCTTCTCTTTGGGTGGGTCAGCTTCGTGGGGGACTGCCTGGGTGTCCCGGCAGCTTCAAACCCGTGCTGTCTCACACTTCTGGTGTCTCAGGTTCGACTCTACCTTGACTGGAGGGCTCTGAAGCCGAGAGATGCCTATCCCGACTTTCCCCTGCAGAGCTCTCATTCCGCACCAAAGGCAGGGAGTTTCTGCTACTGCAGTGCTGAGTCTCCCTAGCACAGCGGAGGCAGGGTTAATGCGGGATTCCGGGAAGACAGCTGGTATCCACGCTCCAAACAAGCACTGGTCTCCAGAGCAGCTTGCAGGGGGACTCACGACATAGTCTCCCTGCCCCTCCCGCCCAGACACCGGCAACCAGGACCCCAGCTTGGAAGCTACCGGTTGCCGCCCTCTCCAACCAGAGATGCTTTTTCTTGGGGTTTCCAATAGGGCTGGGGTGGGGGTGGGGGCTGGAGGGAGAGAAACCAGGAGACGCAGAAAGAGAAAAAAAAGCTTCAAGGCGGGTGTCCACAACGACTGTTGGTCAGGGCCTTCACCTGCACAATCAGTGCCCCACCTCTTACCTATTCCCAATACTTTCACCCCCTCTGACTGTACCAGGTCTTCTGAGGTGATGCTACTTTCAAAAGCAGATTCCCCCAACTCAGATGCCCAAGAGTAATGAGGGGCCGGCAATGCCTGTCCTGCTGCGTTAGCCACCTCTCAATGTGTCTACCTATAGAGCCTTGCTGACCATTTTGCAGGAGGCTCCAAGGGGTATGTGAAGTGACCAGCTTATGCTCATAAGATTGGAAAGGGCTCAAGCAAGCTCCTAACCTAACCCTCTGCCTCTCTGGCTACTAGGCTGTGTTGAGAACCAGGCCTATGCAAGGTCCAGAGTTCTGTAAGAACGCCTCCAACAACTTCCCTTGTCCTGTAACTCCCATTCACTCTTGGGGTCACCTTTCCAGTAGCCTTGATTTCTTCCTGCTCCTTCTCAGACACTGGTCTCATACTGGTTGAACACTGGTGGTGGGAAAGGGTAAGCACTGGGTTTTAGCTGGGGATCTCCAGAATTCTGAACAGCATAGAGGCTCAATGTTTGTTGACTGAATGAATGAATAAATGATGGGTACAGGAGAGGCCAAAGATTCCCGTAGAGCCCAGGGCTGCTGCTAGGAGGCTCCATTGGTGGGAGAAAAGCCTGGGCTAGAAAATGCCTGCCCCATCCTTAGTTGTAAGGGGAGAGATGGACAGCACTCCCCAGGCAGTGATCCTGCTCAGCATTTGGTTGTGAGGGGTCTTTGGTGAGGATCAGTATTAGAAAGAGGGATGATCAAGGGCTGAGGGCTACTGGGTTCTCTCCTGGGCCAGGTTTTCACAACTGTCTAGAATCCAGAACTTTGCAGCCTCCAGATCCACCAAGAGATAAAATCCAAAGTAAATGCAAGAGAAATGGCCCTGAGATGACACATATCTCTCAGCTTCCACTGGGTTTCCAGAGAAGAGAAGATGGGGCAGGGCAGATGTTTCCTAGTGTCACTGGAGAAGAGATGTCTCTGGAGAAGGATCCCAGGAGTTCCCAGAGGAGAGAGGAACTCAACTCAGGACCAGTGGGAATCTTGGCATATGTGTTGGAAAAGAATTTCAGCATGAGCCAGACAAAGGCATAGAGATTTTTTAGAAAGGTAGATACACATTCAAGGGAGCATATGGGATAGTGAGAAGCAATTCTGACATGGGCTGAGGGTCCAATATTTACAGAAGGGCTGTATCAGGGGCTGGACTGGAGGTGGATCCAAGGTGGAGCTGCACAATTTTGTGCCAGTTTTCCTGTGCTTGCATATTTCCCTTATTTTACAAGGACATGAGCCAAGGGCATGGGTCAAGGGCATGTTGCTCAAGATTTACAATTATGCTTTCTACAACTCAATGCCTTGTGGGTGTTTTCTGTAAGATTCAGTATTTCTCTTTTATCCTAAATCCTTATCTCACTAGAATTCAACCAGATCTTCAAGTGTGAAGTGGAAGGCCCTGGATCCAGAAAGGCCCTCAGTGATAGTGACAGAATAGTGCCTGTGACAGATTGATAGTGGAGGCAGTCCAGATGTTGGGGATGGGGTACCAAGGCAAGATATGGTTGGGGACAGTTTCAGACTAAGGGGTATCAAGGCTCATGACTTTGAGTGGTGTATGAGGTGATTAACTCAAGATACAGGTTCAAGTGATAAGGCTGGAATGGAGTCTGAAGATGGGGCCTCACGGGCAGTAGGCTTCAGGTTATATGGAAGGTGGGAGTGACGGGCATGCCCAGGCATGCAGGGTCTTGTTCTGAAAGTCTCTGAAACTTAGGGAGCCCTGGGGAGATCTTCCAGACTCAGGATCTAACTGGCCCCTCCTCTCTTCTAAGAGCACATCTTCTCTTCCACTGTAGGTACTCTCCCAAACTGAGAGTGAAGCTTCCTGGTTTGAAACTCTGCTCTGCTGCTCATCTGTGGTGCGACCATAATCAAGTTAGTTGTCCTTTCTGTGGCTATTTCCTCATCCATAAAAAAATGATATTAATAGCTTTACTTCAAGGGATTGTTGGGAAGATTGTGTCAAGGTCACACTAGGGCCTGGCATTAGAGTGATGTCTGTGTCTTAATTCTTTCCATCAGTAGGAAGGAGGTGTGAGTCTGCTGATTGGGCCTTGTTCCCTTGTTTTGCTATCCTCTTCATTGCTTTCTCACTGCTTTCCAAGTCCTGAGGCCTAGAGGCTGAGGCCAGTCTGCTAGAACTTTCCTTGGTCCAGGGCTGAGGATGCAGATTATCTGCTCATCTGGTGCCTGGGTAGGACAAGGTGAGAAGTGCTGTGTGCAGCTTGTGCTGCTTCCAAAGAAGCAGAAAGGAAGGAAAATACTGCATCTTCAGCATTCAGTAAAATCAAAGCACTATATTAGGCAGGGAAAAATGGGGAAGGGGGAAGGCATGAAAAAGTAAGTTTTCTTCATTGAATTCTCACAATAATCTTAAGAGTTGCTTATTGCCTTGTGTATTATCATTTCAATTTTATAACTGAGAAAACAGAACTAAGGGTGGTTAAGCAAGTTGCCTAAGGTCACACAGCTAAAACATTCAGAGCCAAGATTAGAATTCAGAAGAGATGAGTCTGTTCCCAGGCTCAAGATTCTCAGCCTGCTGGGCATGGTGGCACCTGCCTTTAACTCCAGCTACTCTGGAGGTTGAGGAAGTAGAATTGCAAGTTTGAGGCAAACCTGGGCAACTTAGACCCTGTTTTGTTTTTTTTTTTTTTTTTTAATTTTTTTAAATCCTCATCCTGATCCTATCTTCTGCCCCCTGCTTGAGAGCAGGGACCCTGAAAATCCTCTGACTAGTGGGTGACTTTGAATATAGGAAGGAGCAGGGAATCCAGCTGAACCCTGCAAGGCTCATTCTGTTTCCCTTACCAACAATCTTCATGAGTCACCATCCAAATTTAAAGCAGGGGATCTTGGGATCTTTTCTGGCTCAGATATTTGATATTTTCTCCTCTCTGCATTTGGGTTTTCTCATCTGTAAAATGTGTATAAAACTGTTTCATTGTGCTGTAAGGCTTACAGGAGACAATGAAACCTATTAAAGTTTGCTTGAATCAATAGCCATTATAGTTTCTGTTCCCAGGAATATTGCAGAAAGTCCTTTGGGCAGGAGATAAGCCTCTTACTGTTTCCTGTCTGAGCCTAGTTGTCCCTTTTGAAATTCAAGGGGTAGACTGGGGCCTTGCTTAGTAACAGTTCAAGGAAGGTATTGGGCTACCACAACCGCCCATCCAGCAGTCCTGGCATCCAGCAGAGTGACACTGTTGTTAAAGCACTGTGGTCCAAGGTGCTGGGGGAGGGGGTGCAACTGCGGTGGTTGGAAACAGTGCTGCTCCCTGGCCACCTGGTAAGCCTCTTGGGGGACCCACAGAAACACACCTTTAAAGGGTCTTGGGAATGCCAGATGCGAATTCCTCAGACCAGTGGGGAATGGGGAGTTCCAAATGGGGAGAGGGGCTTATTCCAGAAGGCTGGGGACTCTAGTCAGTGCACGGAGTGCATCTAGGTGCTTCTGCTGACTCAGTTACTCTGCACTGAAAACACACCTTCTTTATCTGCTCTCTTTAGTAGTCTCTCCCACTGCCATACTGGGGATTGAACCCAGGAATTCTCTGCCACTGAGCTACTTTCCTAGCCCTTTTTATTTTATTTTGATACAGGATCTGGCTAAGTTGCGCAGGATGGCCTCTAACTTGTGATCCTTTTGCTTCCGCCTCTGGAGTCACTAAGATTACAGGCATGTGTCACTAAGCCTAGCCTTAGGCGGCTTTTGAAAGCCTCCCAACAAATTTGCTCCTGGCTGGCTTTACAAAAATCAAGTCTTACTTGCCAGTGTCCTCTTAATAGGTACTTGGCGCTCAGCATGAAGACTGAACCCACATAAACTTTGTGTACGGAAACTTCCACACTTTCAAAACCGAAAACCAATGATGACCACTTATGATCCTGGCGGCCTCGTGGTGTAATTGTCGCACTCCTGACTTCTGTACTCCACTCGCCGCTCAAACCTGCACTTTCCGTAGCGCACAGGTGTAGTTACTGGGGTTAGAAGGGCAGCTGGTGGGTGGGTAAGGAACGCAGACCTAGACCTTCAAGGACTAGTCCCTAAAAGTGGCGAGCTGCCCCGCCGAGAGTCCCCAGAAAACCTTCCATTTCTCCGCGCGTAGGAGAGGTGTGCACAGTATTGCGGTAGCAGCGGCCGCCAGGCGCCTAGCACTGCACAGAGCTCTGCCAGGAGATTGCTTCGCAGACCCTGAAGGGAGTCAAAAGCCGTGGGCCCAAGCAAGGTGCACCTGGCGCGCAGACGGACTGCCCTGCTGCTGGTCTTTACAGGCTTCCAGACAGGCACTACTCAGTCCCGGGCGAAACCGAAGCTAAAGGAGCTTATGTTTACCAGGTAAAACCAGGGAATGTCAAGGTATTGGGAGAGACCCTGGACTCCCCAGACTTTGGGCCGACCGTACTTGGCGCTTTTCTCAGCCAAAGGGTTGGGTCAGTTGTGCAGTGAGAATCAGAGAAGCAGAGTCTTAGCCAGACAACCTGCCGGACAGGGCTGGACCACCTAGACATAGCTGGCAAGGAGCACAGGGTCAGTAGCCCTAGCATTCGCAGGCCTGGTTTCAACGGGCAGGGACTGGCGGCTAGAAAAGCTTCACGGGGGGGGGGGGGGGGGGGGGGGGGGGGGGGGTGGCCAGGAAGCATCCAGAGAGTTCTCGAAAAGTTGTAAGCCTTTGAAGTGCGTGCTTCCCTGACAGTTGCTATGGAGAGCAGAAGTGCTCACGCGGCGCGGATCACGTGATCGAGGGTTGGCAGAAATTGGGATGCCCTTGCTGCCCAGATTTTCTGCCTAGCTGCTTATTGGAAATTCTTCAGTAAACAAGGATTTGGAAATCAAAGTTCAGATCCCAAGGAGAGTTTTGTCCTGGGATGTGCATTCCCAATGCCCTAATCTTCTTCCCCAGGCTTTAGCCCGCCATTGGTGGCTGCTTTGAGATCTTTCTACAATGTCAGGCCAACATTAAGGAGCCCTGTAGTGATGCAAGGTGGTCCTGAGAATGGCGGTGGAGGTTGTCTAGAGACGGTGGCCCTGGGCATACCCTTGACAAGTCTGCAGCCCCCAACTACACCTAGGTTTTTATATTTGTTGTGAGATCTCAAATTACTCAACCTTAGTGTCCTCTGAATAATGTGGATATTGTCCTGCCTTAAAGATGAGTGGTAAGCATTTTGTAAGCATTATGTAACAGAAAGCAGCGCTCCACAGAAAGCATTTACTCCATAAATTCTATCACCCTTTATGCACACATCAGGGCAGCCTAAACTTTCTCTCCTACATTCACACATGCAGTCAGCATGAGTTGCCCTGGACTCAGAATCTGCAATATGAAGCAGTATAGAGTGAGTGATTACTGGCAGACAAAGAGACTTAAAAATATCAGAAAAGGAGTCACTACAGTTCACAATAACCTATTATATATTTTATGAATAATTAGAAGAAAGGAATTCAGTTTCCAAACATAATGATCAGGAGGTTAAATACTCTGACTTGATCAGTTCATATTCTTTGTGTATCTGTGTATTATATATATATATATATATACACATATACATATACACATATATATATAATTTTATAGATATATACTTTTTTTTTTTTTTTACTTGGAAAGCAACCGATGTTGCATACTAGACAGGGATCTACCACTGAGCCAATTAGTATATATTGTATATATTAGCCAATTAGTATATCTAGTATATATTATATATTATATGCATGTTTTGAAATATCACACTGTACTTTGTAAATATGTACAATTTTTATGTTAATAAAAAATTTAAAAGTGTTTAAAGAGATGGAAATGTTACTTTCCTTGATTTGATCATTAACCCCTGTTTATTTGTGTTATCACACTCTACCCTATAATTTATACAGCTACATAAAAAAGATTAAAAATAACAGGAAGGCTACAGTTGAAAAGTCCTTTCCACTTCCATAACCCAAGGTCCAGGGTTTGCACCTTCTTGCCCCTTGTTTGATGTGAAAACCCCCTTTTGTAAAAAAATTGAGGTAGCATTAGCTGTCTTCACCTTTCAGAAACCTTTTTCAAAGGGCAAATAAAGCAATGAACAGATTTTTCTTTACATTTGGCCTAGGAAAAATGATGAGGTCTTAGAAGTGAGGGACACATGAAGTTGTCTTCTGGTCTCTGAAGCTCTGTAAGAGCAAATCCACTAACTTCTCTGATTTCTTTCCTCATCTGTAAAATGGGGATGATAATAATAATGCCTCCTTGAAAGAATCTTTGCAAAAGTTAAAGGAATTCATACATGTTAAGCTGAATGCAGTGGTGCACACCTGTTATCCCAGCTATTCAGGAGTCTGAGGCAGGATGATCAAGAGTTTAAAGCCAGTCTCAGCAATTTATTAAGACCATGTCTCAATCCAGTATTAATGTAGAAAACTGTTATGTATTAGAGGAGGGCTACTGATAAAACATGGTCAAAAGCATGTTATAATTTCAAAATTACTCCAAATATGTTAAAATGTCCTTCTAATTGGGAAGAAAATCCAGAACCATATTTTTTTTGGGGGGTGGACCATGGATTGAACTCAAGGGTACTCAACCACTGAGCTACATGCCCAGCCCTATTTTGCAGTTTATTTGGAGATAGAGTCTCATTGAGTTGCTTAGCCCCTCACTTTTTCTGAGGTTGGCTTTGAACTTGTGATCCTCCTGCCTCAGCCTCCTGAGCTGCTGGAATTACAGGCATATGCCACCGAGCCTGGTCCAGAACCATTTTTCTCATTATAAGCTATAGAAATCAATATTTGTATAGCTCTTCATTTTAATGTCTCTTTGTTCCACATATATGTGCATATGTTTGCATATACATGCAAATTTCCATTTTGTTTACCATTTTGTGTGAGGTTTTTAAAGTCAATCAAGCCACAGAACTATTTTTATTTAGTTCATTCAAAAATAGAGATAAAGATTTTTCTTTCTTTTTATATAAAAATCCCCAACCTGTGCAAGAAAATAGAACATCACCTGTAGTCAATTTTATAAAATCTATTCAGTTATTCTTTGGGTTGTGCTTTCTAACTTTAAAAAATACATGATTTGATCCTAACAGCTAATTTCCATTTCATAATGCAGTTATTGTTTAAACACTGACAATGTATTAGTCAAGGTGTTAAGGAAAGTTCTTTCTAGTTTGATCTCTTTTACATGGTGACTGAAATAACCATAAAAACTCAAAGTTATTTTACTATTATTTTCATGATTTTAGACCCCGTGGCTCCTCAGCGTTAAGTATCTATAAGGAAAATCTTCTACTTGCTCTGTCATCCCAGAACTGACAACAAAGATGGACAGACTATCCAGAGCAGCTTTGTTTTCTTTACTAGGCACAGGCTTCAACAGTAAGAATTTGATGCAGTGGGAGGGAGCTCACAGGGCTACTCATGTTGGACATGAGTGCTGGCTGGAAAAGGCTGTGCAATCACACATTACTACAAACAAAACATGTCACCCTTCAGTGATCTTAATGCTTTGTCCATTAAATGTACTCTCTCATGTAAATGGCAGTACATTTTACTGGTAAACAGATGTTCCCCACTATCATCTCAGAATTAGAAATCTGTGGTTTATGGTTTGCTTTTAAGCTCTAGTTTTCTTATTTCCCTTAGTAGTTTCCATAGTCATTTCTATTTTGTCTTTCTACCCACGTATGTGTTGATTCTATTTTGACTTTTTTTTTTTTTGCTATAAATCACACACAACTTTCTTCCTTCCTTCCTTCCTTCCTTCCTTCCTTCCTTCCTTCCTTCCTTCCTTCCTTTCTTTCTTTCTTTCGACATGGTTCTCGTACGTGATTTATTTTATTTTTTATTGTTTTTACAGACTGAATTTTGGTTCATTGTACACAAATGGGGTACAACTTTTCATTTCTATGGTTGTACATGATGTAGATTCACACCATTTGTGTAATCATACATGTACATAGGGTAATGATGTCTGTCTCCTTCCACCATCTTTTCTTCATTGCCCCCTCCCCACCCCCATTGCCCTCTACACAATCCAAAGTTCCTCCATTCTTCTCTTACCCCCCCACACTCTGCTCTATCCCACCCCCATTATGTATAATCATCCACTTATCAGAGAAAACATTCAGCCTTTGGTTTTTTGGGATTGGCTTATTTCACTTAGCATGATATTCTCTCCAATTCCATCCATTTACCTGTAAATGCCATACTTTTATTCTTTCTTTCTTTTTTTTGGTATTGGAGACTGAACTCAGGGACACTTAACTGCTGATGCAACCCAGCAGTTTTTTTTTTGTGTGTGTGTGTATTTTATTTTGGGACAGGATCTCACTAAGTTGCTTAGTGCCTCACTAAATTGCGGAGGCTGGCTTTGAACTCTCCACCCTCCTGCCTCAGTCTCTGGAGCCATTGGGATTATAGGCATGTGCAACTGTGCCTGGCTTGGCTTTACTCTTTTTTGGTTTGGGGAGCAAGTGCTCTGGGTACTATAATATATACCTTTGGGGCCTGTACAAATATTCACATAAAAAAAGATATAGAGCAAAATGTTAAAACATTCTATATTTGAAGTATTTTTGCCTTCATGCAGTATGAATTTCATTGAGAGGATAGTTTTAATTAACTGCTGTGTTTATCTCTTAGTTTAAAATATAAGATCCCCAATATGTCAGATTGTTTCCCAGAAGATGGGATCTAAATGCCAGATGGGACAGCTGGTCTGACAATAAGCACAAAGATTTGACTTTAAGCCAGGCACTGTGGTGTACACCTGTAATTCCAGTGACACAGGAGGCTTAAAGCAGAGGATCTCAAGTTTGAGGCCAGCCT
>JAJEJO010003026.1:72873-90738 GCA_020662805.1 Glaucomys volans
CTTTTTTTTTTTAAACAGGGTCTTGCTCAATAGCTGAGGTTAGCTTAAACTTCTAATCCTTTTTTTTTTTTTTTTTTTTTTTTTGGTACAGGGGATTGAACCCAGGGATGTTTCATCTCTGAGCTACATCCCCTGTCCTTTTTTATTTTGAGGCAAGTTTTTTCTAGGTTGCTGAGGTTGACCTTGAATTTGCTATCCTACTGCCACAGGCTCCCAAGTCCCTGGGATTATAGGTGTTCACCACTGTTCCTGACTCCAGTTATTTTTAAATTTTTTGGTGAATATTCATACTGTTTTCTATAGCTGCTAAACTATTTTACATTCCTGTTGACTGTACCAGGGTTCTGACTGTAACCAGTGTTCCAAATTCTCCACAATCTCTTCAACACTATCTTTTTTTTTAAAAAATAATGCCCTCCAAAGAGGTCTAATATCTCATTATAAAGTTGATTTGCATCTTTCTGATAAATAACGATGTTGAGCATCTTTTCATACACCTATTGATCATTTATATATCTTCTTTTTTGTTGTTGTTTTGTTTGTTTTTGGTTCCAGGGATTGAACAGAGGGGTGCTTAACCACTGAGTCACATTCCCAGCCTGTTTTTTTTTTTTGTTTGTTTGTTTTTAAGAGATAGGGTCTCACTGAATTGCTTAGGGACTCACTAAGTTGCTGAGGCTAGTTTTGAATTCACAATCCTCTTTCCTCAGTTTCCCCAGCCACTGAGAATTATAGGTGATTGCCACTGTGCCTGGCTTTATATAACTTCTTTAGAGACTATTTGCTCAAGCCTTTTGCTGTTATTAAACATATTTTTGCTATAGAGTTGCAGAAATTTTATTCATATTTTGAGAATTAACCTTTCATCAGGTATGTGGTTTGCAAATATTTTATTCCACTCTGCAGATTATCTTTTCGTTCTGTTAATTACTTACTTTGCTGTCATGCCTTCATGTGAACTATAACATGGGAATAACTTTTTAGTAGGTAGAGTTTCTCTTTATAGAAGTATCCCAACACATAAATGCATTCAGAATATAATTGAAACATCACCATTTTTCAAACCAAAATGAATTAATGGGATCCCAGCATTGAGCATCAACAGTGCCAACAGAAAAGAGACAGCTATGTGCCTCCTCAGAGAAGAACTTGATAGCAAGTATGAGGTTGTTTTGTCAAAAAATTTGAACTTCAACATGATTAAGCTTATAGATTAAAATAACAATTTACAAACATACTGAACAGGGGAATGTTTTAAGTAATATATCTGCAAAATCCAATCTGTGGGAAACTTTATCGACAATCAAATTGATTTAACAAAGACATTACAAAGAATAAAAGAGGATGCAAGACCTTTGAAATAAAAGATACAAATCAAAGATACAAATAAAAGATAAAAGATTGCAATATGAAACTAATCTGGAGTCTCACTTGAGTGAACCTTGCACAAAAAATTCAAGATATTGTTGCAACTTTTGGAAATTTGCATGTTGACTGAATATTTAATGATATTAAGGATTTTATTTTATTCTTTAAATGTGTTGGATTTTAGTTAGGTTCTTAAAAAATCCTTGAATTTTAGGGATATGTACTAAAACATGTATTGATGGAATGATATGATTTCTGTGATTTTCTTCAAAATATTGGAGGAAAGAATAGATGGGTATAGAGATGAAATCAGATTAGTATTGGTTGATAACTAGTAAAGCAGGGTGATGTGTTCATCTAATGCATTAGTAAATGTTTGGAATTTTCCATAATAACAGAATGTTCCCAAGTTTAACCAGATAGCAAAAGATATACTGTTTGTTTCACTGCTCATGAGGCTAAAAGGAAGAGGATTGACAACACATTGATGAGGAAATGAAGGCATTGCAAATCTTATATTTCTGATGGGCATATAAAATCATACACTACTTTGGAAAACTATTTGGCAGTTTTTTATAATGTTAAAAATACATTTATCTTATGACCCAGACATGCCACTTCTAGATGTTTACTCAAGACATGTCTTTTAATAGCATATATTATATAGATTAAATAGATTATATAATCTATTTATATAGATTTTTTGTTGATTGTTTCTTTGCAGTGCTAGAGATCAAATCCAGGGCCTCATGCTTGCCAGGCAAGTGCTCTACCACTGAGCTACCTCTCCAATCCATCTTTAAGTAGATTTTAACAAGAATATCCATAGCCAGACTGGCCTTGATGTTTCCGTTCCAAAGTAAAATTTCCCTTTTCATACACAATACTGTTCTGAATTCTCATCTCTCCCTGTTCATATCAGTGTAAATCCTATTATTTTAAAAGCCATCACAGTAATCACTTCCTCCAGATAAATTTCAGATCCAACATTCTAAACCCACCCCAGATAGGCTGGGTGTCCTTCCTGTGGGTCTCTTGACACATCAGACATACCTTCTTTTATCACTTTGCCACATTGTGGAAATGATCTGAAACATCTCCATTCCCCCACTGGACAATGAACTTTCTGAGCATGGGATCAAGTCTTACTCATTTTGTATATTGGCTGCAACCAAACAATCAATGGCTTCATTTGTCTTCTGATTTTCCCACTCTCTCACTGATCTCAGTGGACCAAACAGGAAGATTTATAACTTGTGACTGAAGGACAGATGTAGGAAATAGTCCCATTTGAAAGATGATTTCAATTCAAGTTACTTATCAGAGAATCACAGATTCTTAGACTTGGAAAGCAATCACAGATCTTCCAATTCAACCACCCACCCCACTATTCAAGACTCTTTAACATCTCTATGAGTTGTGGGGTTATCGACTCCTTCAAGCAGGGTATAATGATGACTGAAAAAGAGGAATCTTCAGCTCTCTGAAGGCTTTGCCTTTTCTACTTTCTTCTGGTTCAGGATATAAAAATAATGAAACAGAAAGTTATTTGTATTTGAACATACATATGTTTATGCACACACAACATACACTGCAAGTTTAAATCTGTAAGTTACTTAAGAGGACGAATGGCAGGTTATTACCTAAAATGTTAAGTTGGGGACTGAGACAATATCCAGAGAGAAAATTATTTAATTTGAAGTTAAAACCATATGTTAAAGCAAGGTACTCAGAGAAAAAAACTATATGGATTGGAAGACTCCATAGATGGATAGTGAGGGGCAAGGAGCTGCCAGCTGGAACAAGCAGTCTGGGCATCAGTCTTGCTCTGTGTCCAGAAGAGGGGACTATAAACCTTGGGTCAGCCATACCTCCACTACCTCTGTTTTACCATTGTATGTATGTATGTATGTATTTATTTATTTATTTATTTATTTATTTATTTATTTTTGGTAGTTGGGATTGAGCCCAGGGATGCTTTACCACTAAGCTATATCCCAGTCCTTTAAACTTTGGTCATCTTTTTCTAAAATTTTGAGGCAGGGTCTCACTAAGTTGCTAAAGGCCTTTCTAAGTTGTTGAGGCTGGCCTCAAACTTGCAATCCTTGCCTCAACCTTGCTGGGATTACAGGTGTGTGCTACCCAACCTGCTTGCCTTACTGTTATTAAGTATCATCCTTGAAGAACTGGCTCAAGTTAGTCTCTGACTTTTTTTTTTTTCCCACCTAAGAGAACTGAACACTCCATTTCTTCCTGAATTAAGACTGAATGCTTGACTGGGGATATAGCTCAGTGGTAGAGCACTTGCTCAGCATTATGAGGTCTGATCTGGTCCCCACCACTGGAAAAAAAAAAGAAAAGAAAAGGGTTGCATACTGTCTATATTTTCATGAGATCTCTTCCCCCTCCCCCACACTATTTAGAATGCAGAACTCCTCTTGGTATTTCCAGTATCAAGCAGAGTACCTGGAATGTAGCATGTGATCAATATCATTGAAAAAATGTAGCTTTAGGGAGTATTAGGTTATATAATTTTTAGAGCTGGATGGGGACTTTAAAGATTTTTCCATGCCTCACTCCTCCATTTTCAGTGGTTCTCAACTTTGACTTTGTATTGGAAAGTATTGGATTTTTTTAAAAATGGGAGCTACCAACAGAGCATCTGATTTATTAAAAAGATGCAACAAAATTTTAAATGAAACAAAATATTTTCAAAACAGCATCAATAGTCAGGTGCGATTACAGGCACACACTTGTAATCCCAGTTACTTAGGAAAATAGTAATAGGATCCAGAATTCAAAGCCACCCTGGGCAACTTAGTGAGATTTCATTTTTTTTTTTTAAAAAGGGAGCATATTTAGCTATACTTAGTTCACAATAGCACAAATGGGTGAACAGAATAATAATTCATGCTATATAGCATGTTTAATGAACTGGCAACAGAGAAGCTTGGTCAAAGGAAGGTAGAGGAACTTTGTCTTGTAAGAATTAGAACTGAGGCAGGTTCCACAATCACCAGGCATCATTCCATGTGTCTAGGTTTAGAAATGTACAAGATACTCCAAGTTTCTTCCAGTCCTGGTCAACCATGCCATGATACAACACTTGTGCTGAGTTACTCTCTGCACTTAGTAGTCATCTGAACAGGTTTTTGTGTGTGTGTGTGTGTGTGTGTGCAGGAATCATTTCAATCTCAGATCCTTGGTGATCTTCAGAGTCATTAGATACTTCTGCCCCAATTTCTCAATTTGGGGCATTACACAATCAGTTACACAGGGATACACTTGGCATACAGACAGTCCATCATTGACTAAGTCCAGTCTGGCTTGAATGGAAAATTGATAAAGTTGGTGTCAACCAGGAAGTGATAAGGTGTACCCTGCTGTGCATATTGGAAGAATAAGCAGGAAGGGTGTTGGGAGATTTCTCTTTCCTTCAGCAGGCTGAGATCTTTCTCTTATTGCAGGTTTTAATCTTCCTTTCTCTTTAAGCCTCTGATCTCTAAGACAAAGCAGTCCCTTCATGGTCACATGTTCTCTTGCTTCCCCATACTCACATAACACACTTGTTTTTTGGCAGTATTGGGGATTTTTATTTTCGTTTTGTGGAGCTAGAGCTTGAACCCAGGGCCTTCTGTATACTAAACATGTGTTCTGCCATGGAGTTACACCCTAGAATTGGGGAATTTTAAAAAGTCCTGAGGCCTGTTGTGTCTTTCCCACAAAGATTCTGACATAGTTGGTCTGGAGTGTGGTCTGTGCATCCAAGATTTTAAATATGTTAGGTTGCTGATTCCATTGTGCAGCTAAAGTAGCAAAACTCCTTCATTTCCTTTCTGTGAATGAGGAAACTGACTTCCAGAGAGCTTAACCTTTCCTGTTGCTATGCATAGTGGAAAGAAATGAACAAAGACCTCAGATCTGTCACCTGTTCTAACATACTTCCTATGGGAGTACTATCTGTCTTTGCTTCAAATGGACACCACCTCTCTATCTTGGGCACTGAGGAGCAGCCCCCAGTTCATAGGCACCATGAAGCCTTCTCACCTTCCAATTTTAGGACAAAATATTTTAAAAGACCTATTATAATTCTGTATCTAAAATATTACAAAATTTGTGTGTGTGTGTGTGTGTGTGTGTGTGTGTGTGTGTGTAAAAACAGTATCATATTCCTCTTTGTCATTTTATTAAAGGAAAGAATCTTACTTTTTTTTTTTTTGGTACCAGGGATTGAACCCAGGGGCACTCCACCACTGAGCCACATCCCCAGCCCTTTTTGTATTTTATTTAGAGACAGGGTCTCACTGAGTTGCTTAGGGCCTCGCTAAGTTGCTGAGGCTGGCTTTGAACTTGCGATCCTCCTGCCTCAGCCTCCCAAGTGCTGGGATTACAGGCGTGCACCACCATGCCCAGTGGAATCTTACTTTTTATGATACTCTATTTCCCCCTTTGGGACTTCATTAATACGAATAATTTCATTTTTAGTGAAAACGAAGTGCCATCTGTAAACATTTTGACAACTGAATTGGCCTTTGTATGTCAAGAATATTTACCTACAACCTAGAATACCAGCAGTTTGTTGTTGCCTCTGCCTGAGACCAGTGTCATACACTATTCAAATATTTCTCTAAACCCCCAAAGCCTAGCTAAGCACTCCTAACTCTTACCATTCTTCTAGATACTTAGACCATCAGGTTGACCCATTTACAGAAAGTAGAAGGAGCATGATCTGGTTATCTATTGCTGTATAATGATTGTTCCAAAACCTAGCAGCTCAAAATAGCAAGTATTTTAATATGTCTCATGATTTTGAGGGGCAAGCTGGGCTCACATAGGTGATTCCTCAGTCCCAAGAGACATCATATGAGGCAACTCAGCAATAATCAGATGGAGGTTGGGCTTCTCTAGAGGCCCTAAGATGGCTTCATTCACTTCTGGCCCATGTACAGGCATGGTTTGAAGGCCAATAGGCAACTGCAACCAGACATGGCAACAACATGTAATCTTTCCGGCATGCTGGTCTTAGGATTTCTTTCTCCTCCTCTTCTTCTTCTTCCTCCTCCTCCTCCTCCTCCTCCTCCTCCTCCTCCTCCTCCTCCTCCTCCTCCTCCTCCTTCTTTTAAAGAACTATGATACAGCTTGTTAATTTCTTCTTGTTTTTTAATTGTGTGGTAAAATTTACTATTTTTGCCACATTTAAGTTTCAGTTCATTGGCAATAATTACATCATACAAACATCTATTTCAAAACTTTTTCATTATCCAAACAGAAATCCTATAACCATTAAGCAATTGCTCCCCATTTTCCCCTTCCCAAGCTCTTGGTAACCTCTAATCTCTTTAATGCCTCTGTGAATTCACTTATACTAGGTACCTCATGTAAGTGGAACTAAAAATTGTCATCCAAAGTGTCTGACTTATACTGAGCATAATGTCTTCAAGGTCAAACATGTTGTAGCATGTATCAGAACTTAATTCCTTTTTGTGGTTGGATAATATTACATTATATGTATCTGTTATATTTTGTTTATTCACTAATCTGTTGATGAACATGAGTGTTCCCACTTTTTGGCTATTGGTGATAATGTTGCCAAGAACATGGGAGTACACCTATAGGCTGTAGTCCCTATTGTCATTACTTTGGGGGTATATACCAAGAGTAGAATTGCTGGTAATTCTACATTTAGCTTTTTTAGGAAACCCAAAACTGTTTTTCATAATGGCTGCATGATTTTACATTCCCACCAGCAATATGTGTTTCCCTACTGATTAGTAATGTCAAGTACCTTTGTGCTTTTTAGTATGCCTTCTTTAGAGAAATATGAATTTAAAACATTTTCCCATTTCTTATTTGGGTTTTGTTGTTGTAGTTGTGTGTGTGTATGTGTGTGTGTATGTTCATATATATATATATATATGTATATATTTATATATGGAGAGAGAGAGAGAGAGAGAGAGAGAGAGAGCGAGCTGTATATTTCTTACATGACAGTCCAGGGTTTTCAGAGACAGCATTTCAGAAAATCTAAGTAGAAATTGCAAGACTTCTTATGACTTTGCTTCTGAAGTCGCAGGACTTCACTTATGCCATATTTTACATGGTAATGCAGCTCATGAGGTCAGTCTAGATTCTAGGGAAGGAGTAGCAAAAAATTTGTGGTTATTTTTAATCTACCAAAGTACTAATTTTAAAATTAACAAAACAATTAGTTGTTTGAGTAGCAGTGACAGTAATAATTAATACTGCTACAATTCTGGATTAACACAGCTTCTTTTCTCCTGTAGTCTTAAAATGTTTTCACTTCTAAGAGCCTTCACTATGTGGGTGTGGTGGCGCATGCCTGTAATCCCAGTGACCCAGCAGCAGGCTGGAGAAAAAGACCCAGCAGAAGGCTAAGGAGGAAAGCCAGCCTCAGCAACTTAGAGAAGCCCTGAGCAACTCAGCAAGACCCTGTCTCTAAATAAAAAATAAAAAGGGCTGGGGATGTGACTCAGGGGTTAAGTGCCCCTGGGTTCAAAACCCACCATCAAAGGGAAAAAAAAAAAAAAACCTTCACCATGGCATTTGTACACATTTTAGAGATCTTTATGATGTGGAGAAGAGCACAATTATGTGATTTTTAAGAATCACCTAAAATCTGCTTTATAATAATGGCCTGAAGCAGAAGGACTAGTTTTTAATCTTGGCTCTATCATAACTGCCTGAATAACCTCACTTGGGGGGTAAGGTAGGTGTCATGTAATTTTTCTTTGATATAATATTAAGAGGATTGATAAATTGACCACTAACGTAGTTAAGAAGAAAAGAGCTAAACTTTTAATCAAATTCTTAATCAAATTCTTAAGGGCTAGAGTGTCTATTTACAATAAAGGTGATCCACAGACGTTTTTAAGGAACTTCAAGCTCTTTTCCACCAGACAATCACCAGATAGATCTAGGGAAGAGCAGAAGACAGTTGAGAGTCCCCTTTGGGGGCCTAGGCCAATAAGCAATGATCCTCCTATAGTATTAAAGGTAAAAAATTCATGCATTCCCTTTCTCCCTTGAGTAGGTTTGTTGCTCTTTGGAATTTAGTTGGTTGAGTTGCCTTCTGTCCTCAGATTTCTGATGGGTTCAAGAAAAATGGTGTTTTTCGTAGATAGTCTGACTTTCAGAAAGTATGTACATTATGGGTAGATCTCAAGGACGTTATGCTGAACGATAAAAGCTGATCCTGTGTGATTATATGTACATACAGCCTCAGAATAATTATAAAGATAAGAACAAGTTAGGATTGGAGTGAAATTCTCTTTAAGTTTTCTGGATTCTAAGCAGAAGTGGAACTCTAAATGATGTTTTATAAGCCCCCTTCTTACAGAAATTTTGAAACATTCAAAAAAGTGTGTGTGGTGTGTGTGTGTGTGTGTGTGTGTGTGTGTGTGTATGTGTGTGTTACAGTGCTGGGGATGGAACCCAGGGCCTTGCACATGTTAGGCAAGCACTCTACCACTGAGCTGTGTCTCTGGTCTTGCATCAAACATATTTTGTACATATTTTCTTGTTCTCTAATGTGAGTTTTTATTTGGAATGTATTTCTACATGTGGACTTAATGCATCAAAGGTTACACATAGTTTACATTTTGATAATATCAAGTTGTTCTTCAGTTTGTAAAAGTTAAATTCTCACTTATGTTGTGTAAGTGGCATAAAAAATCTTAGCCTAACTAAAAAAGCTGATGCCACTAACTCTACAGAAAAATAGTTATGTATCCAGTGGAATGCACTGAAAGACATTTTCTACACAAGAGTCTATTTGCCATTTCAAAAGAGCATTTCATAGAGAGAAGTAAGCATTGGTCTTCAGTGGTTCTTTCAGTCTAATATTTACAGCTGAAGCTGTTTGCTCTCTAAATGCAATTCACCAAAATTTAGTGCTTAACAACAGGAATAGCATTTCTGGTTTCCATTAGCTGGTACGTTAGTGACTGATGAGTGGCTCAGATGACTGATGTCTTTAGCAAAGAATGTGCTTAACTTTTGGCATTAAAGGAAAAGTTCCTAAATGGCATTCTATAGCTTCTTGGTTAAAAAAAGAAAAACTTAAGACAACATTTGCTTGAGTTCACATCCTGATTATTTTAAATTCTTCTTGCATCTTATGCATATTTTTTTCATTCAACAAATTCACATGGAAGTTCCTACAACATGCATGTGCATCCTGCTTTGTAGTAAAAGGACTTAAAAAATTAGATGTCATTCTTTTTCCTTAAGTACTTAAATATATTTACATCTATAAATATTTATAAGTATCAACTTCATCTATCTATCTATCTATCTATCTATCTATCTATCTATCTATCTATCATCTATCTATCTATCTATCTGTCATCTATCTATCTATCTATCTATCTATCATCTATTGGAATCTGTCCATCTTTTCATCATCCATTCACATATTCACTCAAACACTTATTCATTTAATAAATATTTGTCTTGAATGTCTACTCTGTTATAGTCATGCTGTGGACACTTGAAGTTGAATAAAAGATGGTCCCTATTCTCAATAGGAACATAGTGGGAGATAAACATGCTCAGATCCTACTGGGGAATTAGTAAAGACTTAAGAGGGGAGGTGGCTTTATAGGCACTTGAAGGTATGTAGGATGTTAACCAAGAGTCTTTGCTTGGTCAGAATTTAGTTAGGCTTCAAAAGCTTCTCCTAGGCCCATTTGTGCACCTCTTTATAAAATTCAATTTTAGAAAAAGAATCCTGCTAAGTCAGTTTAGCCAGAACTCCCTGTCGTCGATATCTGATCATCCTTGACATCTCTGCTCAGGTTTCTCATCCTCCATCATCCCCCAGGTGATGTCTCATCATTCTGGTCAGTTCTCAGCAAGAATCCTGTTAGGTTAGTTTAGCCAGAATCCCCCTCACCCCTGAGATTTCCTATTAGTAATTTTCTACTCAATGACCCCCCACACTGCTCCTTATTTGTAAATTTTCTCTTGCTTATGATGTATTCAGGGTTGAGTTCAATCTCTCTCTTCATTGCAAGATCCTATTGTTATGGTCCCTGTACATAATATGATGGACCTAAATAAAGTCTTCCTTACCATGCTTTAACAAGTATCATTTAAAAATTGTTTCTTTAACAATGTCAGTGGATGACCTAGGTTCTAAGAAGTTCATTCCAGGCTGAGGGAGTATGTTCCAAAAGGCATGTGGTAAAAGTGCCACTGGAGAACAGGTTAGGGGGTGTTGAATGGTAATAGCAGATGCTGAAATAGAAATTATTAAAAAATCTACTACAGTTAATAGTGAGAATGGGCATCCTTATAATAAGAGTTGTTAGGGAAAGCTTGTGGAGAAGGCAGAAGTACTTAAATAAGACTCTAAAGACTGGGTAGGAGTTGACAAGCAGACTGCTGGTAGAAAAACCACCAGAGGCAGAGAGAGCAGCATGCACACAGTTCTGGAGTTGGCCAGGAACCCAGTATTTTTAGGAGGCCAAAGGAATGAATCTGTGTGGGGGACAAGTAGTATCCAGCATTCTATTACATTCTTTTCTACTTAAAGATTTTTTTACATAGGCTAGCTTCTCACTTTCTCTGCCTAGGAACCTCTTTGCCAATACCAGAATGCTTTTGGTGGCCATTAACAGAAAACCAAAATTGGAAAGACCAGAGGGTGGCTCAGGTTTCAGTTCATAATGCCATGAGGGTTGTGTTTCATTGTGATTATTCTGATTCTACCTTCTCCAGCAAGCTGGCTTTTCTCTTTGGTAGCAAGATGGATGCTGCTGGCTTCCTGGTTGCAAGTCCTTATTCACATTCAAGGAGGCAAAATAACTCTTTATCTTCAAACAGAATCTCTGACTTTCACTGATTGATACAGCTTGGGTCACATGCCCATTCATGAATCATAAAGTTACTATAAATTCTAAAGATTGTCATGTGCTGAATGGCCGAGGTCATTCTGTCTTTGAACCAATTGCCACAGCAAGGAGATTTAATTGGACCAATCAGGGCCAAATTCATGAGGTCAGGGCAGGCTCTTTACCAGACAAACCTGCAGATACACTATGTGTGTAAAGAAATGTCTGGGCAAAGGGGAGCAAAGGGAGATAATGGCAAATTCTGTTGCACTGTTCCACTTTGTGCCAAGTTGACTTATTTTCTTTAGTTCTCATCATAGATGTCAGGTCTGCAGAGAGACTTTCCAAGATCTCCCAATCCAGATTTTAAAAGTTCTGTTCTAGTTCATGGCACTGTATAGTTTTCATTTATAATGCTTATCACCTTTATACATTTATTTTTAGGATTATTTGTTAAATGTCTGGTTCTTGCACTAGACTCCAAGCTATGTGAGAGCAGAGACCATGACTTTTCCTTAGCATGGGTTCCTTGCTGGCACATAATATGCATGCTACAAACATGTGGGAATGAATGAGTGGATTTGTCTTGACTCCTATTCAGTACTAAGAACTCCGGGCATGGGATGTAGCTCAGTGGTAGAGTGTTTGCCTAGAACACACAAGGCCCTGGGTTTGATTCTCCAGTACCTGCTCCTGGCCCTCATACAAAAGAATAAATTAGCCAGGTGCAGTGGTACATGCCTGCAATCCCCGATAATCAAAAGGCTGAGGTAAGAGGATTGCAAGTTTGAGGCCAGCCTGGGCACCTTAGGGAGATGCTATCTCAAAATAAAAAGGGCTATAGATGGCTTGATGGTAAAGTGTGCCTGGGTTCAATATCTAGTACACTCCCCCACCACCACAAAGAAAGAGAATTCTTAACTTCAACTGGCTTCAAAATTGACATGGTACTGGGGAGGCATGAGATAAAATGAATACTAAGCTTGGGCTATGTTGTAATGTGAGCAAAAACTGGTAAGTGCAACAGAAAGATACTCCAGGAATAACACAGATTAAGAGATTCAATGGTTTTGTAAATGATACTGTCAAATGCCAGTTCTGTGTAAAAGCCTTGTCATTTGTAATGATATTCATCCCTGCTCTCTTATTATCAAGGTTATGTCTCAGAGCACAGAAAATTTTAAAGGCACTTACACAGTCCAGGACTATCTTGCTCTTCTTCTAATAAATTACATGTACCAGAAATGCAGTCATGGAAATGAGGCAATAAAGACATTTTTATCTGGGCTAAAGAAATTATCATCAACCAATGGAACTTGTGTCATTCAAAATTTGCATTTTGACTCCTGGTTGTTTGAAATTTTATTTTCATATTGATTTTGGTTCAGTTTTCAAATAATGAGTTTAGGAAAAATCAGGTTTCGAGATTTCAAAATATTCATGCCACTAAAATGTAGATCTACTCTGTCTCATCAAACCTCAGCATTCTGGCCAAAGATATTTGGAGAATTAATTTATAGAACAACAATTAAAATAATTGAATTATTTGGTCAGCTTTAATATAATTTTTTCTTGTTATTTCAGTGGAAAAAACTCTCATTATTTCGTTGGTCCCAGATAGACAAAGAAGTGTTTATTGACAGTTATTTATTGGTTTTTAATCACTTTTTAACATAGACATATTTTTGTGCTATTGTACATGACAAAGTATCATGTTTCAATTTTTATTAGCATATGTAATGAAATTTATATTTACTTTGATTACGTACAGTTTTTTATCTGTTATGTCATTTTGTATTTACAGAGACTGAAAATTTCAGTTCAGTAGTAGTTGCTATAGAAATTCAAGATTTGAGTGATATTTGCTCCATAGGGAATCTGTTATCAGTATTTGATATGGAGAGTGTGGGCTAATCTATTAAATACAATAATTTCACTTTGTTAGGTAATCTTTGGGCATAACTATTTATTTGAGAAAATACTTAATCCAAAGGGCTCCTTGCTCCTTTTGTCCTTAACCATTATTTGTCCTTAGTATTGGTTATAATTTATAAGGTTCCCATTTTTGAAGAAATAAAGACAGTATGTACACTTAAAAAAATAAAAATGCTAAAAGCTGGGCATGGTGGTGCACGCCTGTAATCCCAGTGGCTTGGGAGACTGAGGCAGGTGGATGGCGAGTTCAAAGGCAGCCTCAGCAAGGGCAAGGCACTAAGCAACTCAGTGAGATCCTGTCTTTAAATAAAATACAAAATAGGGCTGGGGAAGTGGCTCAGTGGCTGAGTGCCCCTGAGTTCAATCTCTGGTTCAAATAAATAAATAAATAAATAAATAAATAAATAAATATGCTAGGACCTTACTTTACAAAAGGCATTTTTTTTTGATTGTGTAAGACATAGGTAAAGCAAGGAGGTAGATTTTTGTGTATTTTGAGAATTTGTTGGGCTGGGGATATAGCTCAGCTTGTAGAATATGTTGGTTTTTTGTATGTATGGTGGGGATCACGTTTATATCTCAATTTTATTTTTCTCATAAAACATTACAGATATACTTGAAATCATAACCTTCACAAAACCAAAGCAAGAAATTGGTATTTCTTGAAAATATTTTATTTTTGAGATGCTCTTGGCTGCTTTCCAAATCAAGTTGGGTCTTTAATATCTTGTTAAGAAAACCAGTTTAGCCTGGCAAGATAAAATTTAACTTTAGGACTGTGTCCCAGTGCTATGTTAGTGGTGACTTTGTGAAACTATGGGAATAACAAATTCAGTTTCTTCTATATTTTCATAACACAAAAATACTTCTGTGATTTTATATGTGTGTGGGGTTTCCCACAACACCAACAAAGTAGTCCTTCATCAGTAAAGACCAACTGGGTGTATTCTAGTTCAGTTCTGTTCTGATGCTGTCCACATGGAGATAATATCAGTTTCCACAAGTTGAGGGCCCTAAGACTACCCCTCACCCCTGCTTTAATGCCAATCACAAGCCCAAGTTTGTGTTGTTTTAACTGTGCTCTGACTGACTGTAAATTGAGATTCCTACAACCCCCTTCTTGCATCCAATTAACATGCTAGAGTGCCTCACAGAACTCGGGGAAATACATTTCCCAGTTCATTATATAGGATATTACAAATGATCCAGATAAAGAGATGCATAAAGTAAGATATAAGAAAAGGGGCACCAAGCTTCCATGCCATCTCCAGGCACACTACCTTCCAGGGACCCCCACATGTTTTGCTATCTAGAAGCTCTCTGATTCAGGCTTTATTTTTTTAAATACAAAAGCTTGACTATGCAGACATTATTGGTTAAATTATTGGCTGTTGGTGATCAATTTAACCTTCAGTCCCTTTCTTAGAGGGACTTAGAGGTCCTTAGAGGTTTGGGGCTGGAGTTTGAAGATCCAATCCTCTAATTCTGCCTTAGTCTTTCTGGTGATCACATTCTGAAGTCATGTGTCAACCCATTAGTATACAGAAAGATATTTGTCACTTTGAAGGTTCCAAGGATTTGGGGAGTTGTATTCCAGGAAATGTGGACAGGATCAAACACATATTTCACAATATCACACTTCAGATAATGACGTAATATTCCCTCCTTCCCTTCCCTTCCCTTCCCTTCCCTTTCCCCTTCCTTCTTTCTTTCCTTCCTTCCTTCCTTCCTTCCTTCCTTCCTTCCTTCCTTCCTTCCTTCCTTCCTTGTTTTTCTTTGTTTTTGTGGTACTGGGGATTGAAACCAGGGGTGCTCTATTACTGTGCTACATCTCTAGCACTCCTGCCATTTTTTTGCTCCAAGCGGCCCAAAAGGGCATCGATGTTGGACTTGATCTGTGTCAGCTCTGTTCTGATGGTCCGCAGCTTACTGCTCTTTAACTTGATCTTGGCTGAGCCGGTGGTGATGGCTGTAGAACCAGCAAAGAGCTTGATAGGTATGGTAGTTTTGACATGACTGACCAAAGGGACTGTGACCGGGGGTCGCTTCACAGGGACTGCCCTGGGTACCGGCACAGGTGACAGGCGGCTATGGTAGTAAAAAAGCTGTATATGGCAGATGTTTCTCTCTTTAGCCCTTTGGGTCTGTTGGGCTTAGGTTTTCCAGCCATGTTGATGTCCAGGGTCTGCCCAGCCAGCACCCTCCCATTCTGTCCCAGCACAGCTGCCTAGGCATGGTGCTCATTGGCATATTGGACAAAAGCATAGCCCTTGTGCACTGAACAGTCAGCCACACGGCCATACTTGGAGAAGATAGTTTCCACATCAGACTTCACCACAGCTGTGTTGAGGTTTCCAATGAAGACCTGAGAGTTGATGGACTTGGGGTCATTCCTATTGGTTACATTGCTTGTCTGGATCTTCAAGGACATGATGGCCACCAGTACTGAGGCTGGGCTTAGCCAGCTATTTCCTCCTTTGGGTTACAGGGTTATCAGCAATTGCCTTTGGGAACAGTCCTCACCCTCTGAGTCTGGCTTTGGAAAGGTCCAGAACTTCAGCGGGGAGGAGGAGAAAGGTGAGGCCACTCCTGCCATTTTTTGAGACAAGGTCTTGCTAAGTTGTCCAGGCTGGCCATGAACTTGTGACTTCTTAACTTTGCTTCTGGAGTAGCTGAATTTATAGGAGTGCACCTCCATGTCTGGCTTACTACCCAATATTTCTGTGCCTCTGTTTTTCCATCCATAAAATGTTCTTTAGTAGGTGCTCAATGTTTGTTGAATGAGTGAGGGAATGAATGAATGAATAATAACCAAAACTTACTGAGGGCTAGCCATGTACTTGACGTTTTATGTTCATTGTCTCATTTAAGCCCTATGAAGCAAATGTTGTTTTAAAAATCTAATTTAAAAAGAAGAAACTTGAGCTTAATGAACTTGCCCCATATCATCAGCTAGCAATGTGTGAGGTTTGAATCCGGGCTTTCTATGGGGGAAAGTCAGCTAATGGCAACTGGCAATACTCCAGCTGTCCTTTGCCTGGTGAACTTGAATCTGTGCCTGGAAGTGTCACATGACACCAAAAAGAACTCAACAAGGCTGGAATCTCTCACCATGTGGTCTCTAATCTTGGATGAGGAAAACTCTTACCTTTTGTGTCTTGAAGAGTACATAACTAAGGTCCTTCTAAACCAAAGAGACAGGGTAATTAACCTTAAAGTATGTACTGCCTTTTAACCCCTGTGGGGGTCAACAAGGGGCCTGGAGCTAAGTATTACTGCTCTCTTGTTCAGAAATCTAAATATAACACTCTTAAAGAGAAATTTGAGTCCTGGTGAAACAAATGGTCAATGGATGCCTCAGACTCAGTTGTCCATGTTCCACTGCTATTTATTGAAGCCACAGATGGTATTCTACTTAATATTTAGAAAGCATATGCATGGACATTGAGATTGAGTTTATGTAACTCTGAAAACATTTCATTTTGCAAACAACCAGTGCCACATGGTGACCTGGGTATGTGGCATTTGAAATGAGATTCTGTTTTTCTCCATGATTTAAAAGTGTTCCATATTTTGGAATCATACGGAAATCTTATTATATAATGAATACGTTCTAGGACATAAACAGAACATTTTTATAAAGCTGCAGTTAAGTGAGAGTGACTCCAGTAACTCTGTGTCAAGGGTACCCTGTGTGTCTCCAACAAAATTGGCGCTTTGACTACGTGTGTGAAAGGCCAAAGGGAACTGAGTCTGATGTGAGAAGCAGCACAACTGAGCCAGGTTATATCTTCACTAATCTACTTTAAAAATACCTTTTTGGGGTGGGTGGGGGGCAAAATTAATAACAATGTGTGACAGATACCATTGCCCTGTGTACATGCATGAACGCACAGATGGTGTGACTCTACTTTGTGTACAACCAGTGAAACAATAGCTGTACTCCATTTGTGTTCAATGAATCAATAAGTAAATAAAAGAATAAAAAAAAAAAAATAAAAATAAAAATACCTTTTTAAGAGTGCAGAATGGGGGCTGGGGATATACCTCAGTTGGTAGAGCACTTGCCTAGCATGCATAAGGCCCTGGGTTCACTTCCCAATGACAACAATACACACACACACACACACACACACACACACACACACAAAGAATGCCTATCCCAAGTGAGCAAAGAAGTTGAGATAGGGAGTAAAGAACTGAAAAGAAAACAGGGAAATTGCAATTTCTGAGCATTTTCTTACCTAAAATTACCCATCTAAAAGTGTTTAAATGCATCATGAACTCTTACAAGTACTTACCAAAATACATAAGATATTTTAAGGCCCCTTTCCACTTGCCCCTCAAAAAAAATTATATTAAGACTGATGCAAGCCAGTAGGAAGCAAAATACTCTGTTAATTTTGGAAGCCAACCATATGTCATTTTACACACTAGAATGCTGTTTTAATGGCTCTCTTAACATATCCTGTGGTGTCTGAGTATTGGATAACACATTACCTTTCTGGATTAATTGTGCATTTCCTTACTTCCTTTGGTTTCTGCTTGTCAAAATAAATATTCTATTGTTGATGCATATAAATATTAAAAAACTTAATGGTTAATAATGGAACAATTTAAGATGCTTTAAATATTTTTAGAATTCCAAGCAAAGTGTATACAAATTTTTAAAAATTATCATAGGAGGCCATTCTACAGCTTCCCTGGC
>JAJEJO010003026.1:103569-124594 GCA_020662805.1 Glaucomys volans
CTTAAGGGATTTCTCTCTTTCTCTCTGCCTGTCTTTTAAACTTTTTATTGTGGAAAATTTCAAACATATACAAAAAAGCTAATGCTATAATGAAAGCTCTCCACCCCCACAATTCAACAGTTATCTACTAGAAACAGTTTAAATCACATTTTAATAAAGTTGAAGGAATAAATATTTATTTAGAATACTTCCTTTCTCACATGATAGATATTGCATCATGATCTTTCTCACTCAACTAAAAAATATTTATTAAAGATATCATATGAACAAGAGGGAACATAAGGGATAGGATATTTATCCTTTGAAAAATCTTTCTGTAGCTCTTCTGAGAGCTCCTGTAGGGTTCTTTTGAAGACTCTTTATATGCTAATTTCTGATTTTATATTTATATTTACAGATTTAAAATATTTTTTTGGAGTTTTAAATTTTTAAAGAAATGTTATTTATTCTTTTTAGATATATATGACCATAGAATGTATTTTGGCATATTATATATACATGGAGTATAACTTATTCTAATTAGGATCCTATTCTTGTGGTTGTACATGATGCAGAATAACCCTGGTCATGCATTCAAATATAAGGCTAGGGAAGTTATGTCCAATTAATGTCCTTCCTATTCTCCTCCCCTCTCCCTTCCCTTTATTCCCCTTTGTCTAATCCAATGGACTTCCATTCTTCCCCTTCCCCCTTCCCTAGATTTAAAATTTTTTATTATTAAAATTTTACTGTGTTTTTGATCACTTCAAGTGTGATTGTTCTCCATGGAGACATTTGTTTTCATTTTCCTCTTAACAATTCATAGTTATGTCTGATATTAAAGATACTTGTGTTGGTATATGAAAGAACCTGATGAATCACTATCTTTCCTCCCTATTTTATTATTTTTGAAAATAATAAATTAAGAGAAGAATTTTGAAGATATTTCTTTTTCTCCATTTGGTTGTTATCAGAGTCAAGTTGCATTTACTTTATCACCAATTCTTTTAGCAAATTTCATGTCTTTTCCAAAATTTGTTATTCATGTATTTTAACTTCAATCTCAACCAAAAAAAGAATAAGGGCATTCTCTTTGCTACATTTTTAAGAAAGTTTTAAAATATTTCTGAAAATCTTTTTTACTTTCAAAGTACAGAGTTTGTTTATTTTGTGTTGCTAGGGATGGAATTCACAAAGAAAGAATTTAGATTTAATTTCATGGCAGAGCAAGGTTGTATTAAAACTCCTTCTTTCATCACATATTCCTTATGTATATGAATTTAATTCTTCTTACAAATTATTGTCGAAGAATTCTGTTTTTTTTCCTAAGATTATTTTTAAAATTTCTTGTTTTTATAGAGTACCATATTACATTATTCTGAAATTTTTGACAAAATGATTAGGCAAATATCTGTCAAGGATATTGTTATAGTATTTTGAGATAACACATTTAAAACAAAAGAAAATCTTGCAGAGTGAAGAGTTAAACAGCCGATGAAAATATCTAGCACTGTCCTGGTTATATAGGAGATTGGTATTAGGTTCTAAATTGTGAATTTTTTTCTGGCACTGGGATTGAACCCAGGGGTGCTTTACTGCTAAGTCTTCAGTCCTTTGAGATAGGGTCTCACTAAGTTGCTGAGGCTGACTTTGAATTTGGAACCTCCTGCCTCAGCCTTGCAAGTAGATGGATTACAGGCATGTGCCACTGCACCTGGCTGTGACTTTTCTTTTTTAATTTAGTTGTTATGGAAAGTTCTTGTGTACTTCAACTTTTTTTTCTTTTGGTGGTGCTAGGGCTTGAACCCAGGGCCCCATGCATGCTAGGCAAATACTCTACCACTGAGTTTTATCCCCAGATCTGTGTACTTTAATTTTCAAAATATTCAGTATAATACTAGCATCCATGATCTTGCAAGTGCTAGAGACAGTTTCCAAGGGGAAATAGAGACATAAAAAAGACACCCAAGGAGGTTACAGTTGTGGCTCAGTGGAGCACTTGCTTAGCATGTGTGAGTCACTGGGTTCAATCCTTAGCACCACATAAAAATAAAGGTAAAAAATTTTTAAAAAATAGACCCAAAATACTTCAGTTGGGACTATGTGTGTTAGAATTACATGATACGTTTGGTCATATATTTTCTTTCATTGACTGAATTTATTCTATGCTAACAGTTATTTAATTAAATTAATTAATTAATTAATTAATTTTGTAGGGGTACTGGGGAGAGTACTGGGGATTGAACCGAGGGCACTTAACCACTGAGCCAAAGCCCAGCAACGATTATTGATTTTTAAGGAATATTATGTGGTCTATTTTGTGTTTCTTCCTTGTCCTGCTCTGGAATGTGCACATATGCCGTATTTAGTAAAAAGCACAAAGTGATGAGTTAGCAGGAAGCAGAAACAGGAAAGGAAGTATAGACTGTTGAGCTGCAAAGAGTCATCCAAGACTGAAGGCAAGTAGCAGCACATAAAGTTGTCTTCTCCTTTACAGAAATATGAGCATGTACACAGCATGTGTGGCATCTGAGCTTTTGCCAAATGAAATATATGTACACAGCATTTCTTGAATTTCTGCATAAATCTTTACGTTGTAAAAGTCATACCCATTTTTGCATATCAAAATCCTTGGCAGTTGCCCATACAGGGAATTTTAGGATATAAGGAAAGCACTTGAATGACAGTATTAAAGAAAATGTGACTTTTCCTTTATTATTATTAACAAGTAGTCAATTAAATATCTCTAATTTTCCTTAGATAATTGACAATGGAACTTATAGTTGAGACTTGATCTTGTAAAATTTTTTTTACTGGTAAAAATATGAAAAAAATCCTTGGCTTAATTTGAGTTTGAGCATTTCAAAGCTGGTATTTGCAAACTCTGAAAAAAAGAGCTTTTCATTAATCCATGATTTTGGAAACAGTTACTCTTAACCTACAACCACATACAAATACAAAAATCCTAATGGGACTATTTTCTTCCTAAGCCCGTAACAGTTTACATTCACCTAATGGCCTCGGGTTATGAGCAAACTACTCAATTAGAGAATTTAGGCTGGTTGCCCACATATTTTAGAGCAAATTATCCCTTCACAAATGCAGAACCCTCTATATAAAACTCCTAACCAGTATTTCCTGTAAAAAAAATACTATTCCCTAAATTCCCACCTTGAACCTACTAAGAATTTCTTTTTTTGCTAGGGCAAAGATTTTATGGAAATATTTGTTTTTATATCACATACCTTACTGTTGGTCTTCCTGCTGGCTTGTGTTTTGACCTGAAAGTGGCTAAGAAATTATAATCAAAACACTTCTAAATAAGACATTTCTGTTCTAAGTACCTTTGCTAAGTACTTAAGCTATGAATCTTAAATTGGAAGGTGTAGAATCCTGCCAAATCTTTGATAACAGATCTTCTGCTTGGGGGGTTAAATGAATTTCATGGTTATCCTTAACACATACTATTTCTTCTTAGGCTTCTTTCATTTAAAAGGGGGCCGGTGCTTCCAATCTATAAACACCCATTAAAAGTTCTCCACCCTTTTATACTTGACTGCTGGTCTTAATTGTCTGCAGATGGGTGGATCACTGCATTTTTTTTTTTATTTCAAAGGTAGAGATTTTCAAAATTTTAAATGGGCCTAATAAAAGTTCTAAATCAAGACTCAACATCCATTAAAGGGATCCATGCGTAAATGGGAATAGAACTCAATGGGAAAGTATCTTTTGCTAACATTTCACCCTTATCTAGAAAAAGTGTGTATCACTGCCAGTGTATTAAACATGGGGTCAACACATACATGCTTTATTAGAGGGCTATTTAAAAAATTGATGTAAAGCTTGGAAGTAAGGAAAATAAGTGTTTGTAAAAAATTTTTATTTTTCTTTTCTAATAGTGGATATGTAAGAGATGCTATTTAACTTGTCCTGCATTATAATTTTTCACCAGTCATCATATTTAATGTGTTTGATAGGAAATCTTAAAATCTGACTATTTCCAGTTCACCTTCTGAATTATTATTTTCTATCCTGGTAAATTTCCTTTTTCAAAAAATTAACCTCCAGTCCTTCAATTTGTAGTATTGCTTTTGACTGAGAATAGAACCCTAACTTGCTGTTTTTGGCCCTGTGGTATTCTGACTTATCTTGCCTAAGGGACTGACAGTTTATCTCAGGTTCTACAGTTTCTTCCAGCCTTTTTTCACTAGCTTTCCTCCTCAGTCGTCCTTTTCATTAGCCCACCCTGATGACTGACCACTTCCAATCCATAAATTAAGCAGATGGAAAACACAAAAATGTGCTTCTTTTATTTCTGGAAATCAAACCCATCACAAACTTAATTTAGTTTGATTTTCTTGGGTCTAAAATAAAACATTGCAAGTAGCACAGAATAGAGTTAGAATCCCTGCCCTTAAAAAAACAGCCTTATAAGGATGGACTGGAATTGCTTTGGAGTATTTTATTCACTTTGGCTTTGAGCTGCATAATCTGTACCCAGTAGTCAAATCAGGGTTTGAACATCTGACAAGTACATTTTCCCTCTCCTTTCTCTAAACACAACAATTTATTTTATTTTACAGGAATGGTGCTTCCCTCTTAAGTCCAATTTTAATATACAGATTAAGATCACATCTTTTATTTTTTGCTTTATTTATGTGTGACAGAGAAGCAGAAATTGAGTATCTAAATAGAAAGCAAGCAAAAAAATTTTGAGTTACTTTCTTTCAGCTTGCAAAAATACATTACAAGCTCAACAAAATTTTACTTTAAAAATCCATTTTAATATTTGTTATCTTTTTCAGAATAAAATACACTGATGCTTTTACATGTGGATCTTATTATGTGAATAGCTGTCGAAGCTTGCAATTGAACATAATCATATGAATTACGAACTGTGACTTTATTTCTTTTATAATCTTTGTAGTTCTTGCCATTACTTTTACATGTCTATGTCTGGCATTATGTAGCTTTGAAACTATGCCAAAAATATTTATTGTCTTATATCTGGCATTCTCATACTATGTGCTTGAGTTTGATTTCCAAGCTGGGCAAAACTTATTAGCAGATACAGTTCTTGACATTTGTGTGAAAAAAAAATTCTAAGTAATTTTAGCAACCCCCTAAATGATAGTCTTTGCACTCCTTTAAACATGTATGGAATTGAAATGTCAGTACTTATCTCTTTTTCTAGCTTTAAGTAATTCTACTTCAGAGATAAAGTAGGAAAAGTGGAACAGATTAACAAAAACAAAAGAAAACAGAAAATGAAAGAATGAATTTAACTGCAAACTGATATATTCTGAAATCTTTGCATGGGTGGTCTGGATGAAATATTTCCTTTGTATGCAAATCCCAGAGAGCTGGGACAGGGTCCTGCTGGCACTGCATAGAGGTAATCCTTGTGGTTGCATGAACCATGAATAATGGTTAAAAGCAGAATACACATGAATAATCTTTTTACTAATATCTTTGCAGCTTGACTAATAAAATTCTCTGTAAAAGTGTTTTGAAGATACTCAGTTCTCACCCGTTGATTTTATATCCCAGACTCCATCACTGCATTATTGTTTACTATGTTCAGGCATAGCACAGTGATCTTCATGAAGTACCCTATCTAGGTATTTTTGTGTACTACAACTAGCATGATTTAATGTGTTATTAAAGTATTGTTAAACTGTTAAAGATTATTTTCTAAAAGAGAAAAATATGACTTTCATATAAGTGTAAACACCTATCAAATATTTTAAGGAATAATTAACTAGTGAACCAGTAAAATGTTATAACTAATTCAAAGAACCACATACATGTGGGCAATAAGAATGCTGAAAATAGATGCAAATACATTTATAAACAGATGCAGAATTGATCTATGTGTATTGCAATAATCAATTGCATTCTACTGGATACAATTTACTAGCATTTCTATAGAAAAGAATAATTTGGATTATCCATGTTCTATAATTTATAGAACACAAAGTAATAATACTTGTACCATATATTGAAAATTAATATAAAATTTCCTGTATTTATACATCATTATTTTTTCCAGTCAACAGTTTTTTGAATACCTATTATGTGTCAGACACTGTATTTAGTGCTGGGTATTTACAATGGGTTTCAAAAACAGTCCTCATAGATCTATTGTTTAGTAAGGGAGACAGACATTAATCAAATGATCACAAAAGTAAATGTATAATTGTACTGTGATTGGGGGTCCTAAAGAAATCTTCAGATCTCTGAGAATGTAAGTATGCTGTAATTTCAAGGCAAGTCAATTTTACCTTAAATAGCATCTGTATTTCTGATTTTTGTATTAATTAAAGGTGACATTTTAAACTAGAAACGTATTGCAATGGTTTGGATCTGGAATGTCTCCCAAAGTCTTGTTTTGAAAGCATGGTCCCCAATATAGTAAGGTTCAGAATGTGGGGCTTTTAGGCATTAATTGAATCCTGAGGGCTCTGACTTCACTTATAGCTTAATAGACTACTGGGGGGGGGTGGGATGTAGCTTGAGGAGGTGGGTTACCCCACACGTGCCCTGGGAGAGTTTGTCTTCTCCCAAGCCACCCACATCCTCCCCATCCCCCCACCCTCCCAACCCCCCTCACCCACCCCTCCTCTGCTTTTTGACTGCCTTGAATGGAGAAGTTTTCCTCTGCCACTATGATGTTCTGTCTCACATCAGGCCTAAAGCAAGGGAAACAGTCCACCATGAACTAAAACCTCTAACACCAGGAGCCAAAATAAATATTTCCTTCTCTAAGTTGATCTTATCAGGTATTTTGTCACAGCAAAAAAACAAAACAAAACAAAACCTATCTTTAAAATTCTATCTTACTGAATTAATTATTCATATAAAACCTAGTCATTCTGCAACATACAAATGAGTCTAGTATTTACATATTTTAATATTACCATAAAGATACTGTGAAACAGCTAGGTGTGATGGCATGGGCCTGTAGTCCCAGCTACTGGGAAGCCCGAGCAGGAGGATCACATGTTTGAGACCAGACTGGGCAACAAGGTGAAAACCTGTCTCAAACAAACAAACAAACAACAAACTGTGAAACATAAGTTTCTGGCTAATTTAGTTAGGATCATTGAAGAGAATCATAGGAAAGTCAAAATTTAATTAGCTAATCTTTGCCAATTTCTCCTTCCAGAGTTTTACCCTACCTTTCCCGTCTCCTGCCCCCAGATTTTATTGTTTCTGCAGCCAGCTCTCTTGTACAAAACCATTGTGTGCGACATATTGACCCCCAGGAGGATGCATTGTTCAGTGTCTTAGTTACTTCCAAATCCACACTGTACTGCATTCTGAAGTGTTCTCTCTGTTGGGCTGTGTGGTATAGAGTACTTCTGTGCGCTTTGGTTGCCCATTCACAGCATTCGCTTAACCTTTATCTTAAAAGATTCAGTTAGAAGATATTCTTTCATGAGAACTAAATTTGATAATACAGAATATGATACCAATGCATTTACTTTTTGAATAGGTTGGAGATATCCAAATCACAAAGGCTGAATTTATATGCTATTAAAGAATGTGACTCTGCCAGATGCGGTGGCGCACGCCTGTAATCCCAGCACTTGGGAGGCTGAGGCAGGAGGATCATGAGTTCAAAGTGAGCCTCAGCAACTTAGTGAGGCCCTAACCAACTCAGGGAGACCCCGTCTCTAAATAAAATACAAAGAGGGCTGGGGATGTGGCTCAGTGGTGGAGTGCCCCTGGGTTCAATCCCCAGTACCAAAAAAAAAAAAAAAAAAAAAAGAATGTGACTCTAGCAAAACAACCAAAATACACATTTTAGGGTTCTTTTCATAGTAGTAGTGATAACTCTGAGTTGAGTCTTTCATATTTGTAAAAAAAAAAAAAAACTCCGCTTAATATTATGTGTAAAGCCACTAAAAATGATCTAGCCCTTTCTATCAGACTTTAATCTTTCTTTTAAAAAATTTTTTTTAGATGTTGATAGACCTTTATTTTATTCTTTTATTTATATGTGGTATTGAGAATTGAACCTGGTGCCTCATGCATGCTAGGCAAGTGCTTTAACCACTGAGCCACAACCCCAGCCCCTTTAATCCTTTATATTGTGGTTTAGTTTAGGTTTCCTAGAATTAGACCATCAGATGAAGATTTTGTGCTAGTAACCTATTAAGAAAGTTCTAAATCTGGGGTGTAGCTTAGTGGCAGAGTTTTTGCCAGCATGTGGGAGATCCTGAGTTTGATCCTGAATATTACACACACACACACAAACACACACTCAAACTCACAGTGTTCTCCAGGGAGAACTTTCCAGTAAGGGAGGGTCCATGTGGAAAGTAAGACTGGAAAACAGCCAAGTAAAGATGAAGCTCAGGTTAGCTCCCCAGAGCTAGCTTCAGCCTGTGTCTACAGGGACCTCTGGAATTTAGGTTATGCCTCAGAGTTGTCCCGACCAGAGTTTAAGGGAGCTGGTCTTGCATACTCCTGTACCCATCAGTTCCCTTGCAGGTGATTTGAAATATCCCCAGGCTCTTTCCAGTGTTGACAAAATGAAATACAATGTCCCAAGGGCACCTTAAGAAAAACAGCTTAATGTTTGCTGTTGGAAGTAGAAACACACAAAGAGGTAAAAAGGGATATGAGGTTATAGGGAAGAAATATTAAGGGTGTTTCCAACATCCTATCTGCTCCCTTCTACTTCTGCTGTTTGTCCTCTTCTTGCCTTGGCTTGTGGTTAGACTGCATCCAAACTTTCCTTGACAAGTGTGGTCATGCAACTAACTGTTCTTTCTTGTAGAATGGAATGGAAGTGAGGAATACTACTTCAAAGACTAAGGAAGCCCCATCCATACTGTCTTTCTGCTCCTTGCTGGCTGGAACTCAGGTTGACTTAACTTATCTTGTAGAGATAATGACAATGAACTTAGGATCGTGATGCAACATGATAGAACTGGGGTCCCTGAATGATTTCATGTAGCAGAGCTTCTTGATGATGAAGGACATTCACCTTGGACAATTAGTTAAGTGGACAAATCTTTTTTTCTAACCACTGAATTATTTTTGTGTCTCATTATCATAGTGGCCTAATCTTTTTTCTAGGTACTATGTTTTATTTTTATCATAAGATTATTTGGTATCACAGATGAATATATACATTATATAAGAGCAGGGGATTCTTGTTGGCATCATATATGAAATTATTTAGTGAATAAATGAAAATGTATGGCTGGGGGTATAGCTCAGTGGTAGAGTGTTTGCCTTGGCATGCTTGAGGTCCCAGGTTCAATCTCCAGCACTGAAAGAAAAAAAGTAATTCTACCTTGCAATCTTCCTCTATAATAACAAAAATAAAATACATCACAATTAAAGAACTTATAATTCCATGTAAGGAGTGATATATAACAAATAGAAAAACTTGCATGAAAAGTAATCCAAACAGCTAATGAGATAAAATATTAATATATTAAAAATGGAGAGAAGATAAATTATATACTCTGAAAAAAGCAAGGCTGAAAGACACCTTGATAATTGTCTTTGTGTATCAGATAGGTGATTATAAAGAGGTTGCTGAACAACTATTTTCCATGTCTGCAGAGGAAAACTAGCAGGAAAGAGTTTAAACTGACCTGACAGTAATAGTGATTAAACATTAGAAAAGGCTCCAGAGTAATATTGTAGAATCACTGTCCCTGGTGAATTTTAAGGACAAACCATCTGTCTTAGACATTTTAGGCAGAGCCTTGCAGGAATAGAGAGGCCTGGATTAAATGACTCCTTGAGCTAGCTCTCTTTCAATTCTAGGAGTCTGTGTCACTCCACAGGGCATTCAGGGCATCTGTTAGGCACATCTTTCACTGCATTGACGAGTTTGATTACTTGGCAGGTCTTATCTGTAACTTGAGAAAGTCATTTCTGTGGGTGAGGCTGCTGAGTTGGGGAATACGGAGAAGAAAGACTAACTATCCAAAATAACGATATTGCCGGCGCGGTGGCGCACGCCTGTAATCCCGGCTGAGGCAGGAGGATCGTGAGTTCAAAGCCAGCCTCAGCAACGAGCGAGGCCCTAAGCAACTCAGTGAGACCCTGTCTCTAAATAAAATACAAAAAAGGGCTTGTGGAGTGCCCCTGGGTTCAATCTCTGGTACCAAAAAACAAACAAAAAAAACCAAAATAACGATATTAAAAAGTATATTTGGGGGGCTGGGGTTGTAGCTCAATGGTAGAGCACTTGCCTAATCTGTGTGAGGCACTGGGTTCGATCCTCAGCAACATACACACACACAAAAAAAATAAATAAAAAAATTAAATAAATAAATAAATAAAATAAATAAATAAATAAATAAAGGTATTGTGTCCATCTGCAACTTAAAATATTTTTCAAAAATATATGCTGTTTCATGTGGCATTACTGTTGTGGCTTCATACTACTACCTAAATGAGGTTTATACTATTAAAAGTGAATTAAAGACATATATATATATATATATATATATATATATATATGTTCTTTACCTCTAAGATACTAATTCCCACACAATCAATAATAACTGGAAGAGTCCTAACACTTTTGATTTATTTCAAGGGCTGTGTTTTATTTAGATTAACTTCTCTATCAATGATGGAAAAATAGTGACAATGTTGACAGTGAGATTCCACAGAACAACAACAGCAACAAAAACCAAAAAATCAACAAATTGCTTCATCAACTTAATAAGACTTTGTCTCAAAATAAAAAATAAAAAGAACTGGGGGTGTAACTCAGTAGTAAGGAGCCCCTGGGTTCAATCCCCAGTACAAAAAAAAAAAAAAGATTTATTTACATTGGTGTTGCAATACTAGCAACAATGTAACAATGTCATTTATGAGTACAGTTACATTTTATACTGTTTTTTTCATTACTCACTAATAATCATGTTAGAAGGTCCCTAAAGACAAACCTTCATTATAAGACAGAATTCCTAGAAGTTTGGAAGATTAACTTTTTTTTTTTGGTGCCAGGTTTGAACTCAGGGGTGCTTAACCCCTGAGTCACCTCCCCAGTCCTTTTTATTTTTTGTTTTGAGACAGGGTCTCGCTAAGTTGCTGAGGCTGGCTTTGAACTTGGGATCTTCCTGCCTCAGCCTTCCCAATCACTGGGATTATAGGCTTGTGCCACTGAACTAGAAAGTAAACATTTTCTTGATTAGTATTGAGACAAACATGAGGATTGACATATTTTGAAGATTTCCAACTTTATTGATAAAAATTAATTTAGTGAAACTTTAAAGGCTTGTTATAAACCAAAGATGAAATTTTGAACTTTTCCAGAAGTGGTAGAAAAATCCAGCTTTTATATTTTAGACTGACATACCATTTTATTTATTTGTTTTAATAGTACATGCTATAAAGTTACAACTCTGTAGGAGGTTTTTATACATTGAGGGGGAAAAATCTAGCCAAATTTAGAAGGAAATCATTGACTACTCTTCAAGGAATAAAGCTTGACACCAAATCTTGCTCTTCTAAACACAGTAAGTGACATTCAACCTCACTCATAATTTAAAAAACACAAATTAAAACTATGATATCCTTTTTGTTGTTGTTGTTGTTTGTTTTTTTTTTTTTTTTTTTTGGTGGTTCTGGGGATTGAACACAGGGCCCTTGTGCATGCTGGGCAAGCACTTTACCAACTGAGCTATATCCTCAGCCCCTATGGTATCCCTTTAAAACAAACAAACAAACAAAAACCCTATCATATTATTTAAAAAAAAAAAACTGATCAGAAACTGTGTCATCCAGGGTAGAGAAAGAAGCACCTTTTTGGTGGGCATGTAATTTGGTACTACTTCTGTGGAGAGCAATTTGGCAATACCCATGAAAATTATGATTGCATGTATCGTTTAACCCAGCAATTTTACTTCTAGCAATTATCTGATACAAATGTGTACTGACACACAAAGAAATGGCATTCCTCGCACAAGGTCACAGACTGCTGTGTTGTTGTAATAGTAAAAGATCAGAAATTAACCTAAGTTCCCATCAATAAGAGACTAGCTAAAAAAGACTATGTCCTTTCAATCAAATGCAATACATCCACTGAAAGGAATGTGAAAAATTCTTAACATATGCAGAATAGTGCACAGAATCAACTATTTTTTGTCTTAAAAAATTAAAGGGATGGGGATGTAGCTCAGTGGTACAATGCTTGCTTAGCATGTGAGAAGACCTGGGTTTGATCCCTAGCACCAAAGGAGGGAGAGAGATAAAGAGAGAAATATATATATATACATATATATATATTTCTATATGATATATATGTTGTATCTGATATATATTTATATATGATATATACTATATATATATATCTGAAAAGTTATATATATCTTATATCTTATCTTGAGGAAGGGATGGGAGAGTAATTTAATTTTCATTGTGCATATAGTCTTTTGAACTTTTCAATTTTGTATCATATGCATGTATTACCCATTCAAAAAATAAACCAAATAATTAAAAAAGAAATATAATGGACAATACAACAACTTTTTTATTCTTTGAAGATTTATTTACATTAATGTAAAATTATCACCAATTTCAGAGTATAAAATTAATAATGCCAAAGTAGACTCAACTAACATTTTCAGTATGGGTTATAATTGATATTTAAAAAGTAAAAACACATCTAAAAACATTAAAACATTGCCCTGTATAAATATCACAAATAATCCTTGTCTTTCATTTTAAAGTTTGAGGTCTTTGAAGCTAGGAATATGCTCTTTCATCCAGGAGGACAGAACTGGAAAAAGAATGAATTCTTAAGAGTTCTTATTTTAATTATTAAAATAATATGTGTTATGCATATTTAAAATCTGATATATATTTATATATGATATATACTATATAAATAATAGATATGTTTGATATATATATTTTGTTCTTTTTAGTTATACATGACTGTAGAGTATAATTTGACTTATTTATACAAACATGAAGTACATCTTATTCTAATTAGGATCCCAGTCTTGTGGTTGTACGTGATGTGGAGATTCAATGTGGTATACTCATTTATGTACACACAGGAAAGTTATGTCAGAATCTTTCCACTGTCTTTCCTATTCCTATTCCCCCTCCCTTCCCTTCATTCTCCTTAGTTTAATCCACTGAATTTCTATTCTTCCTCTCTCCCTTTTGTTGTATGTTAGCATTCAAATATCAGAGAGGACATTCAACCTTTGGTTTTTGGGGATTGGCTTATTTTGCTTAGCATAATAATCTCTAGATCCACATCCATTCTCTGACAAATGTCATAAAGTTATTCTTTATGACTGAGGAATATTCCATTGTGTATATGTATCACATTTTCTTTATTCATCTGTTGTAGGGTACTTAGGTTGTTCCATAGTATAGCTATTGTGAATTGACCTGCTATAAATATTAATGTGGCTGCACAGGTGGTTCCTGTGTCCTAAGGAATGGGATAGCTGGTGGTTGGAATGCCAAGTTTTTTGAGCAATCTCCATACTGCTTTCCAGAGTGGCTGCACCAATTTGCAGTCCCACTGCAATGTATGAGTGTACCCTTTTCCCCACATCCTCACCAACATTTATTGTTACTTATATTCTTGATGGTTGCTATTCTGACAGTAGTGAGATGGAAACTCAGTGTAGTTTTAATTTGCATTTATCTAATTGTTAGAGATGTTGAAGCTTTTTTTCATATATTTGTTGACCATTCATATTTCCTCTTCTGTGAAGTGCCTGTTCAGTTCATTTGTTCATTTATTGATTGGGTTATTTGTTTTTTTTTGGTGTTAAGTTTGAGTTCTTTGTATATCCTGGAGATTAATGTTGTATCTGAGGTACAGGTGGCAAAGATTTTCTCCCATTATTTAGGCTCTCTCTGTGCACTCTTGATTGTTTCCTTTTCTGTGAAGAAGCTTTTGATTTTGATACCATCCCATTTATTGATTCTTGATTTTACCTCTTGCACTTTAGAAATCTTGTTGAGGAAACTGGTGCCTAAGCCAATATGATGAAGTGTTGGGCCTACATTTTCTTCTAGTAGGTACAGAGTTTCTGGTCTAATGCCTAAGTCTTTGTCCACTATGAGTTGAGTTTTGTGCAGGGTGAGAGATAGGGGTTAAAGTTCGTTCTGCTAAACATGAATTTCCAGTTTTCTCAGCACCATTTGTTAAAGAGGCTATCTTTTCTCCAATGTATGTTTATGGTGCTTTTGTCTCGTATGAGATAACTGTATTTATATGAGTTTGTCTCTGTGTCTTCTATTCTGTTCCATTGGTCTTCATGTCTGTTTTGGTGCCAATACCACGTCATTTTTGTTACTATATCTCTGTAGTTTAATTTAATGTCTGGTTTTGTGACACCTCCTGCTTCACTTTTTCTCACTAAGGATTTCTTTGGATATTCTGAGCCCCTTATTTTTCCAAATGAACTTCATGATTGCTTTTTCTATTTCTAGAAATAGAAATATCATTGGAATTGCACTAAATCTGTATAGCGCTTTTGGTAGTATGACTATTTTGATAATATTAATTCTGCCTATCCAAGAACACGGGAGATCTTTCCATCTTCTAATATGTTCTTCAATTTTTTTCTTTAGTGTTCTGTAGTTTTCACTGTAAAGGTCTTCCACCTCTTTTATTAGATTAATTCCCAATTTTTTTTTTGGAGGCTATTGTGAATGGCATTGTTTTCCTAATTTCTCTTTCAGCTAATTCATCATTGGTGTATAGGAATGCAATTGATTTATGGGTGTTAATTTTATATCCTGTTACTTTGTTGAATTCATTTTTGAGTTCTAGAATTTTTTTTTTTCAGTGCTGGGGATCAAACCCAGGGCCTTCTGTAAAGCAGGCAAGTACTAAAGCTATACTCCCAGTTCTTATGTTCTTTTCTTCCTTTTTTCTCCTCCTCCTCCTTCTCCTCCTCTTCTTCTCCTTCTCCTTCTCTGTCTCCTCCTTCTCCCACCCCCTTCTTCTTCTTTTTTGGTGGTACTGGGAATTGAACCTAAGGGCATTGCACCACTAAGCTATACCCCTAGTCCTTTAAATTTTTTAAATTTTGAGACTGTCTAGCTAAGTTTATGAGACTGAGCTTGAATTGAGATCTTCCTGCCTCAGCCTCCCAAGTAGCTGAGATTAAAGGTGTGTACTACCATGCCAGGCTGGTATTTATTTTCAAATGATCTAAAGCAAGTATCAGTTGATGCATCCATCAACTGTGTGTAAGAGTGTTCCTTATAGAGCATACCTAAAGTAAAATATTTGAAGTATTTTATTCCATCATCTCAGAAAGTCATAAATAAATGTTGGCTAAATAATTTAGATGGAAAATAAAAATTACTTATTGACATGTAGGTGATTGCCCATAAGAAATACAAAGCTTCTGGAGTATGCTGAATGAGTCACCTTGCCAAAGGTTAAGAGTGACATTTAAATGGCTTCCGTGTAAGTGAAAACATAGTAGATCATTCTAGAGTGAAGTTATCACCAACAGAAATTTTTTAAGATTTTCAAAACAGTAAGCTATTTTTAATACCACAAAAATTTATGAGGCAAAACAAAGAAAATTTGCTTATATTAATCTGTTATGTAGAACCAACCTTTATGCTAGTAAAATTAGTATTGGAGGTGTTGAAGATGGAGTCTGTAAGAACAAATGAAAATGAAAATAATAATTTAAGTTTTTTCCAAAATAATTATAGAAAAAAATTATTCCAAATTCTCCTCTCAACTTTTGATTACCAGTACCAAACTGAACCATATTGAATTCTGAGGCAAAAGGAAAAATCAGTAATACTGATTCTGTTTTTATTTAAAACTTTGACATTTTGTTTCATAGATTTTTTTAGCATCGATTAAAAATATTGAATTAAATGTGATTCATATTGATTATTCGTTTTTTAAATACCCCCTTCTATTTTGTGCTTGAGACAAATACCTCAGTCATGTAATCCTACTTCATTTCAATCCTGTTTATCACTCAAATAATAAAATCATGTGAGGAGAGAAATAAATGATTTAAATAAGCCTCTCTTGAGTAGTCTTTTGTCAATATTTTCAGTATATTATTGAGAGAAATTAAAATGACAAAATAATTGAATGAAATATTAAATTTAAAAAATTCTGACAATTTAGCAAGGTATAATTCTTAAGTTTCATAGATCAAGAAATTGAGACTCAGAGAAATTAGTAATTTGCTTATGGCACAAACAACATTCAACACAACCAACATTGAAACCCAGACCTATCTTTCTTCAAAGCCCCCAAAATACTAGGTCTTTTCTCAAGGAATTATTGGCATTTGAATCAAGCTCTGAAAGAAGTGTCTGAATTTGCCAGAAAGAGAAAAAGAAACATGACATTCTAGGCAGTGAGAGAAATTATGAATTAAGCGTAGAGGTAAAGTTCAGAGGCAGATTTACCTGAAGCTAATGTGTTGAAAACATCACATAATTTTGCAAAATTTGCCCATGTAGGATATTTTAACTTCAATTAGTTGACGATTGCTGACTCTTTCCATCCTAGCTTGACCTTCATCACACTTCCCTTGTATTGGGTGACTTTGGAACTGCTTAGGTGTTTTAGGAATCCAGTTATGAGGTAGTTGAGGACTGGGAATGTAGCTTAGTGGCAGAGTGTTTGCCTAGCATGTGCACTAATGCTCTGAGTTCAATCCCCAGTATGGGAGGAAGGTAGCTAATTTGGATATGCTACTTTGGTTCCAGTGGGACACATTTACATGTTTTACAATCACTTTTGTGGTTATCTAGACTTCTCAGGGAAGGAACAACTTCTAGGGATACTCTACTTGCTCACTGTGTCAACTTACCTGGCATTATGATATGTTATGATTGGTAGTTGGTTAGCAGGAATAGCTTGGTAGTAGAGTAGTAACAAAGTTTGCAATGTATGGAGCCAGAAGCTAGTCTACAGAAAATGCTTTCAGTCATTTCAGAGTGAAATCGAAAGAGGTGGATTGGATTGAGTTTGCATTAGCATCCAATAAAATCAAAAGTTCATTCCTATCAAGAATATACTTGGGCTGGGGGTATAGCTCAGTTGGAAAAGTGCTCGCCTCAAAAGCACAAGGCCCAGGGTTCAATCCCCAGTACCACACACACACACACAAAAAGAATATACTTGATATGTAGCATATGCAATTATATGTCTCACATATTTTTTCTTTTTTGATAGGAAGTATATAAAATAGAGTTTATCAGAATTCCTGTGTTAGAAGGGCAAATACTTTTAGAAATACCAAAAAAAAAAGAACATTATATGCAGGTAAATACATGTTTTATGTGTCTTGATGTGTTATAAGGTATCTTAGCCTGAAATAGCTTATTGTGAAAAAGTTTGGTGGTCAGGCGGTAAGGCATGCAAAATTGCCAGCAGCACAGTGGACAGGTAGAGAAGAATTCCAGTGTCAAAATTTCTGCACACATTTTTCAATAAACTAATGCATGTGATATGGGTGATTTGATGACACAGTTTTCCAGTTCATCACAATATTTTAACAAGTTTAAAAAAGGCATTTGAAGCCAGGTGTGGTGGGAGACACCTGTAATCCCAGTGACTTGGGATGCTGAGGCAGGAGGATTGCAAGCTCAAGGCCAGCCTCAGTAATATAGCAATGACTTAAGCAGCTCAGCAAGACCATGTCTCTAAATAAAATATAAAAATGGGCTGGGGACTTGGTTCAGAGGTGAAGCGACTCTGGGTTAAATTCCTGGTACAAAAAAAAAAAAAAAAAAAAAAAAAAGGAAGGCATTTGAAATGCTCCTTCACACTGTTTTAACTTCAAGCTTATTTTGTATATCTGTTTACAATTATTGATTATATGAATATTTAAATATATCTGGAAGAAACTATCCTTTTGGAAATTAAGAAGATTTGCAAAACCTTTAAAATACCAAAAAGTTTCTGGTTATGTTGGAATTATTAGAGTATGCTAAAACTCTGTCAAAATCATGACAAAAAGAAGGATTTCATGATAGTCAAGACAATATAGAAAGTTAAAGTGACAATAGAAAAGATAAAGATTAGGAAAATCAAGACACTCCCAAAGAAAAAACGAAAAAACAAACACAGAAGAAACACAAAGGGATAGTAAAGCAAAACAATTTGTATGGTCAACAAAGGTCAGTAGCAGCTTCATGTTGATGATTTCATTGACTGTTGTAAGGTTGTGGTCATTCACTATAGCCTACAACAAAAAGTAATAATGTCAGTTAAAGACAACTTTTTTTTTTTTAAATTTTGATTTCAATTGTATGTTTACAGAATCAAACAACGTAAAATTGGGTGTATTGAGCTGGGGATGTAGCTCAATGGTAGAAATGGTAGAGCGCTTGTCTAGCATGTGTGAGGCCCTGAGTTCAATTCCCAGTACTGTAAAAAAACAAAGACCAAGGTGTATTGATCTGTTAGGGCTGCCCTAATGTAATGCCGTGGTATTTAAAAACCAGAAATTTATCTTCTCACATTATGGAGAAGTCCAAGATCAAGGTGCTGGCAGGGGTGGTTTCTCCTGAGTCCTTTCTCCTTGCCTTGCAGAGGGCCATCTTCTCAATGTGTCATTATGTGGCTTCTTTGTGTGCATATGCTTTTGGTGTCTCTTCTTCTAAGGATACTACTGGAATTGGGTTAGGGTCCCACCCTTAGGATCTCATTTAACATTAATTATCTCTATGAACACCCTGTCTTCTCAAGGGTTAGGGTTTCAACCAATGAATTTTTGGGGGACACAATTCAATCTATAACAATGGACAAAAGAGATGTTTTTCAAAAACATATTTTGAAAAAAAAAATAGCCAGTCTTAAGAGATTTAGCTAGCTGATTCCAAGGTAAAAATGTTCATAAAAACAGTTTTTTAAATAAATTATTTTCAACAAGACAAACATTATTTATATTGAGTGAGTTTTCGGACTGAAAGAATATAATGAAAGACCTCAAAATCTTTTACTATTACATGGAGCACAAGAAGGCTGTTTTCTTATATTACCTATAAATCAAAGAACAGATAATAGCATTTCATATTATTTTGAAGTGCTCTAAAGAGTAGCTGAGGCTATTATGCTTAAAAGGGAACTATTAGAGGTTATTGATGAAAATAATGATCACCGTTCAAATAATAAAAGTTTAATGGAAAGTCTAGAAAAAATTGTTGAATTTTTGAAATTTTGAAAACTCATTTTTGCTTGTGAATTTGGAAAGATGTCCCAAAAGTAAAAATAACAGTTTATGAAGAATGAATTCAAATAAGGGAAAAATATGTACATAATGAAAAAGTTAACAAATAAACAAGACCCCCAAATACTACTTTATTATTATAGATTCTACGTCAGATGTGACCAACACTGATTACTTGGCCATTATTGTGCTCTACTGCTGTGATCAAAAACTTTATGAGTGGTTTTTAATGTTTTCATCAACTGAAACTGACCTATATCTTTATTCAAAGATGTGGAAAAAATTTTGGACAATAGTAACCCGTAGTTGAAAACATTCATGGAGAACTGTCTGACAACATGGCTACTATGAAAGGTGAGGAAAAGAGCTCCCAGCACTCTTTAAAGATATTAATAAGTGTGCAGGATGTACACCATGTGCAGCTCATTCCTTTAGTCTGGTGAGGGAAAATGTTTCTCCACAGTTGTTAACCACATTGGTATTTTATGATAGTTACTTTCTTTTCAGGTTTCTTTCATAAATGGAGTACTTTAAATACACATGTCAACTTGGATTTTTGAAAAAGTTTAAGTGTAATAGAATGGGTTATCCATAATGAAGCTGTTCAAGCCTTGTAATGCAAAGGTCAAGTACATTTAAAGATTCAAAAATGTATTTTTAAAAAATGTGGAAGATAAACCTCAATACAAAAGAGTAAAAAGCTTATTCAAAAAATTAATAAATGTCAAATACATCATTTTAACTGCAATTCCAGAAAGACATTTTGGAACATTTCAGTAAGACATTTAAAGAATTACAATTGTCTTATTTGAATTATATGTAGGGGATGTTTTTTGGTCATTTAAAGTATATATTTAGAAAGAACTGAGAAAAATTCAACTAAAAATTAATGGAATATGAAACAAAAGCAGAAAAAATGAACAATGACATCAGTAGAAATTATTCTGACAGATAGGTGTTCATTTTAATTAAAAACGGATTTCAAATCATACTTAATGCAGGACTTTACTAGAAGGGATACATTTCAAATAAAAGCAATGAAGAGGCTCTTAGATATTTTGGTAATCCAATTAATGAGAGGAAGGAATCCTATGAACACATTGAAAAAGGAATGAAATTTCTTCTTGATTTGACATAAAATAGTTACAGTGTGCAAAAGTAATATAAAACTCATGTTATTATGACAAGAACATCAAGCATGGGTAATAATTATCATTGACTTAAAAACTATTTCAGATTAATTGCTGCACACAAATCTTAAAGCCCTGAAGTCTTACAGTACATTTTAAAATCCCTGATTTCCCCCCCACATTCGATAGCTATCTTAAAAATTTCCTAGTATTAACACAGAACTGATAAATTTTCCTAAACTGTCAATAATGCAAAAAAATTTAATAAACCAAATGATTGCATGATATTTCTACTATTTATAGAAAATGATATTACAAAATCATTGTCAGATGAAGAGGTGATCAAAAATACAGGCTGGGAGCAGATGGTATAGCCCAGTGGCTTAGCATGTGTGAGGCCCTAGATTGTATCTCCAGCACCCTAACTCCCCAATAAAAAAAATATGCTGGATGAATTCTGATGAGGCTAAGATGGAGTAAGCTCACTAAGGCATACCTCTGATGACTGTAAGTAAAATCTCTAGACAAAATACATAAAGTAATTATCTGAAAAGTAAACAAAAGTGGACAGATAGGGGAGATGAATCAGAACCAAGAAGTATTGGGGTGAGATTCCCATTTTTTCCCTCCTTTTGCTCATAGTTTAAACCAAAGGTGGGCCCCTGGTAGAGGTAGAGCCTCCACACTAGATGGTTACAACTCTGAGAGAAATACTAATTTTCTTTCTGTCCATAA
>JAJEJO010003026.1:124694-179658 GCA_020662805.1 Glaucomys volans
TTTTTTTTTTTTTTTTTTTGGTCTTTTTTGTGCTTTTGAGGGCAGGCCAATAGTGGAGTGGAGCCAAAGCAGTGTGCTTCCTGGCTTTATGTCCAGAAAAGTTGAGAAAAGGGTACTTGATTGGCTAGAGTGTTTCTGTTTTTAGCAACTCCCCCCTTGCCCTGCAGTTGGTCCCAATCGTGGGAACTGCAACTTGGGCACCTAGGAGTTAATAAAGATATATCATCTTTCTGGCCAGAAAATTAATTTCTGTGGACTAGAGAGTGTGGGAGGAAATCCTGGCAGGTATTCTACTGATAAATCAGGATAATGCCAGGTCTCACCTGACTTGCATAAATTTGGAACAAATCCAAAATTGCATACCAAAGTCTTTGAGAAATGAGTTAGAAAGCTCCAAGCTCAGACAAACAGTACATAAATACGTAAGACAAACACAACATCCTGGCAAACAAAACAAAACACCCTGAAATCATTGGACTGTCACCTAGAGGAGGAAAGATGAAACTTATTTTCTGAACTTAAACAGGTTGATACTTGCTAATCAAATTGTGAGGTTTGGAGAATGAATTCAACCATGCAAACATTCAATCTGAGGGTGTAGTCCTCCAGAATGTCAACTTCGCCTGAAACTTCTGACATCAATTTCAAGTTCAGGGAATTCCCCAAACCAGACTCAGTTTTGATAATTCATTAGACGGACTCACAGAACTCACACTGAAGGCTGTGATGCTCATGGTTATGAGCATATAGGGAAAGAATATAAATTACTACCAAACAAAGAGATGGCAGAGTCTGGGAGGCAGAGTCTGGGTGGGTTCCAAACATGAAGCTTCCCTTGTTCTCAGGTTATGTTATCCTTCTTGCATCAATGTATTACAGTATGCATGAAGTATTGCAAAACTGGGAAGCTCCCTGTTGCTTTGGTGTGTAGAGGTGTTTTTTTTGGGGGGGGAGGGGTGCTTTATTATGTAGGCATGATTGATTGACTGTCTACATGATGGAACTCTGTCTCCAGCCCTCCCCTTCTCTAGAGGTTGGGCTAATATCACTTGGCAAGCAGTGAGCTCTCTCTGACTCAACTTGTTATGATGAACTATTCTTGTATCGCCAGCACTGAGTGGTAGGTGGGGAACCAAAAGCCAATAGATAAATTAAAATAGAATGCTAAAGAACCCCAAACAATCTAAATAATCAAAGTGAGACAGAAAAAGGTGAATAGGTGAACAGAAAAAAGAGGGACAAACAGAAAATAATAAAATGGTAAACTTAAATCCAACATGCAAATAACAATCTCAAATGGAAATGGTATAAACCAGGGGTTATCATACTTTTTCTATAAAGGATTAAATAATAAATATTGTAGATTTTTCAGGTCACATAAATATCTGCCCTCTTCTTCCTCCTTCTTTAAAAATTTAAAACCACTCAGCTTATAGTACATACACAGAGACCATAAGATGAATTTTGTCAACCTTGTTCAACAAATCAGTTAAAAAATAGACATTGTGCCGGGTGCGGTGGCGCATGCCTGTAATCCCAGCACTTGGGAGGCTGAGGCAGCAGGATCACGAGTTCAAAGCCAGCCTCAGCAACTTAGTGAGACCCTAAGCAACTCAGTAAGACCCTGTCTCTAAATAAAATACAAAATAGGGCTGGGGATATGACTCAGTGGTGGAGTGCCCCTGGGTTCAATCCCCAGTACCAAAAAAAAAAAAAAAGTTGAAAAAAAAATAGACATTGTGTAATACATCACCGCAGATTTATTAGGATGGCTATTGTTAAAAAAAATAACCACCACCATCACCAAATGATAATGAGTATTGGTGAGGTTGTGGGGAAACTGGAATCCTTGCACATTGTGGGAATGTAAATGGTGCAGCTGCTATGGAAAAGTTTGGAGATGTCTCAAAAAATTAAAAATACAATTATGGTATAATTCTAGCAATCCAACTTCTGTGTGTACACTCAAAATAATTGAAATTAGGATCATAAAAAAGTGGTGTCTGAATTCCTATGTTTATTGCAGTATTATTTTCACAATAGCCAAGGTATGGAAACAATCTCAAATATCTACTAACAAATGAATGGGTAAAATAAAAAAATACATACACATACTAAAATCTAAAGAGAGGAGGAAAATCTATCATTTTTGACAACATGGTAGACTTGGAAGACATTAGGCCAAGAGAAATAAGTCACAGAAATAAAACTACTACCTGATATCTAAACTACTACTACTACTCCTCCTCAGATATCTAAAATAGTCAAACTTATAGAATGGTAATTACCTAGAGATGGAAGGGGGGAAAATGATAAGTTGATGAAGCTACATTTATACAAGATGTATAAGTTCTAGAGATTTGCTGTACAATGTAGTGCCAATAATGAACAATATGGTATTATGTTCTTAAAAGTTTAAGAGAGTACATATGTGGAAGCTAGACCAAAATAAGGGGAAAAATGGGGTGGGAATCCCATGAAAATAGAAGAGAGAGCTATAGAGCAGAGAAAGGTGATTGAGGGGGAGGGGAGAGGGATGGGAAAAGAGAGGAACAGTGGAATGAAGTCACCCAAAATATACTGTATACATATATGAATATGCTACAGTGAATTGCACCTTAAGTATGTCTATAAAGTGCTAATTAAAAAATACATGAGTAGAAGAAAAAACAACAGAGTAGTGGGAGGGGAACAGGGGGAAGGAGAAGGGAAGGGAAAGGGGAAGTATTAGGGACTTAAGTGGAGCAAATTATATTCCAGGCTTGTATGATTATGCCAAAATGAACCCCAATATTATGTATAACTATAAGGCACAAATAAAAAATTAAGAGAGTAGATTGGAAGTTTTCTATAATTTTTGTATAAAGAAAACGAATGCCTTTGAATATGTATCACTTAAAATTAAGTTCTATTCCATATTATAGCTAAAAAATTCTTGTTATTCACAATTCAGCTGCATATAGGTCTGTATGGAATTTAATTTACATATACATATGTTATAAATGGAATAATACAGGTTGAACAAGAGATTTCATGTCTATTATTATTTGGTGAAATCATTTCTTAAGTTTTATAAGAAATGAATTGTACAATGCCAGGTTCAGTCACACAGACCTGTAATTCCAGAGATGACTTGGATGGCTGAAGCAGGAGGATCGAAAGTTAGAGGTCAGCCTGGGCGGTGAGACCCAGTATCTGGAAAAAAAACCAAAAAACCAAAAACAAAAAAACAAAAAAAAAAAACCTCTGTGGTAGAATGGCACTGGGTTCAATCCCCAGTACCAGAAGGGACAGGAAGAGGAAGAGGAGGAGGAGAAGAAGAAGGAGGAAAAAGAGAAGAAGGAGAAAAGAAAGGAAGAAGAAGAAAAAGGAGAAGGGAACACAGGAGGAGAGGAAGAGAAGGAGGAGGAGAAGGAGAAGAAAACATGAATTGTATAGTTAGAATTTCCAGGTGTCTAATTTCAGAGGTTTACCAAGTAACTCAATTCTACATTCTTCAATTCATGTATTGATTCAACAATCTTTTCTCTATCTTTTCCATCAGTTTTCATCATTTCTTAGAACTTTGTTCTTTATTTCTCTCTTTTTCATTTTCCTTCAAACTTTTGCAATAGGAGTCTTCAAATTCCAAGCATTTTCCAATACTTTTTTTTTCATGGTACTGGGAGTGGAACCTAGGACCTTGTGCATGTCAGACAAGTGCTCTATCACTGAGTTATATCCCCAGTCCTTTAATTTTATTCTGAGACAGGGTGTTGCTAAGTTGCTCAGGTTGGCTTCAAACTTGCAATCCTCTTTCCCCAGCCTCCCAAATCACTGGGATTACAGGTGTGTCCCACTCTATCTGCTTCCTATCCTCTCCTTTTATGATATGTCTTTCTTGTAACCAGTCTACCATTGGTGATCACGTTGTAAATCACAATGACTTAGTATTTTTCCTGTTAGCTACTGCCTTCACATGTTTTACTAAGCTCCTCAGGGCAGGAAACCTGTCTTCCATATTTTATGCTTTGTAAAACTCCATGCACTCTTATGACTCCTATTAACAATAAATCTCATATGAATTAGCTAAAGCTACATCTTCCTTGTTTTATGACACATAGTTTGACATGCATACTAGACAAGACTCAAGTTTCACCAACCACCTGATTTTCCATATTTATCATAATTTTTTTTAGGTAGCAATTCCATGTTACCTTTTGGAGTTACTGGGCACCAAGTGAAGAATATGTTTGTGAAACTTGCCTATATTTTTTTTTTCTTGGAATGATAGTTTTTTTAATCATAAGAAGGAAATGTTCCTTTTTTTCAGTAACTTGAGATCACATATTTTGAAAATGATCTGCATGCCAGGATACCTTGTGTTAATTTTATTTTTCCATGTTTTTAATTGATATATTATAACTATACAAAATAATGGAATTTGTTACATATTCATTGTGTACATGATATAACAATATAATTTGGTCAATATTTCCCAGTACTTCCCTTTTGTTATAATTTTATTATGCATTTCAGACACAATGGTCTCTGAAGTTATGCACTATTTATGATAACAGAAATCTTTAATGTTACACTTTGCACATGTCAAAATCAAAATGCATTGGATATTTTCAGATTTATTTCAGTGACGTCTAAACTTTATTTTGTGCTTTCTAAAAATTGGAAAATGGGAAACACATTTACAACATATTTACTTCACAGAGTGTGATGGGCAAGTTCAAATCTAAAGTGAGCAAGCAGAGACTTGAGGAGCCACACTGTTGGTTCTGCTGCACAGGATGTTATTTCCCTGGTATCATTCTACTTAGAGGCCTACCTGATGAGCTACCAAGCAGTGATTGAACCCAGGAGTACTCTACCATCAAGTTATATCCCATATCTCCATCCCTTTTCAATTTTTAACTTTGAGATAGGGTCTTGCTATGTTGCCCCCAAGTTGATTTCAAATTTGTGATCCTCCTGCCTCAGCCTCCTTAGTCACTGGGATTATAGGCATGTAACACCATGCCTGGCCCCAAAATCTTTTTGTCTAGTACAAAAGGTGCATATTAATTTTTTGCCTGCCATAACACATTATCATAAATGTAATAGCTTACAACACTCACTCATTATCTCATAACTCTGTAGGTCAGAAATTCAGGCACAGCATGGTTCTTTCTGGAGGCTCTAAGGAATGATCTGTTTCCAGGCTTATTCAGTTTGTTATCAGAATTGATTTTATGTGCTTGCTAGACTGAATTCTCCATTTACCTTTTAGCTGGCAACTGGCTGAGCTTCTAGATGTTGCTGGCATTCCTTAGCTCATGGCCCTTTTACTCTAATTTCAAAGTCAACAAAGATGCATCAAATCCCTCTCACTATCTGAACATCTCTGACCTCTCTTTCTGTCTCATTTTTTCTCTTCAGCTACATTTCTGTGATGAACTTCAAGCTGGAGAAACTCCTCTTTTTGCAAGGGCTTCAGTGGTTATATTGGGCCCATCCAGATTATCCAGGATAATTACCTTTTCAAAGGTCTTCAACTTTCATTTAATCTGTAAATTTCCTTTGTGCTGTACTTGGATTAGTGTTTTACTGACTAGCCAGGAGTGGGAATTCTAGAGAGACATCTTAAGAATTCGGTCTATGTTAAGACCTATATGATAAAAATGAAAAAAGTTTTGGAGAACATATGAAGACACTTGAACAAATGTAGTCATGCCATATTCCAGAAAAGTAAGGTTCATGTGGTTAATATTACTTTTCCTGAAATTAACATACATGAAGAAATTTTAATAAAAATCCAAATGGGTTTATTTGGGAGAGGTTCTTGAAAACTGATTCCAAAGGTAAGAAAAATAAATGAGTAAGAATAATGACAACTGACCAGAAAAAAGAAAGCATATTCCCAACTCATTTTATGATATTAATTTTGATACCAAACCCAGAGAAAGACATTACCAGAAAGAAAAATGACAAGCCAGTCTCATTTGTGAAAGCCTCCAAATCTTAAACAAAATATTAGTATATTAAATCTAGCTATATATAAAAAAGATAATAGATCATGGAAAAAAACACCAAAGTCAGAAACAAATCCACAATATATGGATTTCACATATATGCATATATATGTGAAAACATCAAGTGTCAGTGAGGATGTGGAACAATAGAAATTTTTATGCCGTTACTGGTTATGTAAATTGGTAAAATCATTTTGGAAAATTCTGGTATGATCTTGTAGCACTAAAGATCTACATGTCCTGCAAACCTGGAATTATACAGCAAGGTAAAGACTCCATAAAAATCTGTGTTTATGTGCTTTGGAATGTGTGTGTATGTGTATGTGTATGTTGCTTACGATAACTGAAAGCAAGAAATAGCCTATATGCCATGAAAAGTAGAATAAATTATGCTATATCTAGGTAACAAAGTAACATCCAACAATGCACATCAATAAACTGCAGCCATATCAACATGTAAATCTTAAAGACATAAGATTGAGCAGAAAAAAATTCAAGACATAGTAAAACAAACTTATTCTATGATTGTATTTACATAGAACTCAAGATCAGGCATGATTAACTGTATTGTTTAAGGCATTGTAATTAGGCAGTCATACTATAAAGAAAAGCAAGCAAGCAAATATGATAATAATCATGATAATGGCTATCTCTAGGCACTTGAAAGTTATAAGGGAGGGGGCACACTGCAGCTTTTGAGGTGTTGACAACGTTTTACTTATTGACTCAGCTGTATTATTATAGTGTTGATTAGTACACTTCTGTCTTATGAACTTTGCTGTTTGATTACCATCACCAAAAAAAATTCTGATCTTCTTTCTCCATACTTGTCATTCTTCCCCTAGTAAGAAGAATCCACAATGCCTCACAGAGAGTCCTTACAGCATGACTCTGAAGAACAACTGAAGGGGTGCAGAGGAAGCCACTGTGGCATAAAGGTTATTTTGTGTTGAAGGTGTTTGGGTTCCTGAAATCCCTTATCTGCCTAAAAGTAAAGCCTCCTAAAAGAACTCAATTGTCATAAATCCTCTTCTGGAAGCAGCTCTAATATTCTCTTTTCAGAGAGAAATTGGTATCGTGCCCAGACATTGTTATGAAAATATCATATCTTCCATCTTTTCTCCTAATGGCCCATTTATCATCCAAAAGCTATTTGTTTTTCCATATGTGCCCTTTCTCTTCCTCCCCTTTTTTGAAGAAGTTGTTTTCCCAGAAGTGCTTCCTCTGCCCCTCTCCATCCTTTATTAAGATGGTGTGTAAGTCCAAATTCTAACCACCTCTTTTGTGTCACATTTCTTTGTGAATTGCTATGTGTGTACATATCTAATTTGGAGTTTTTTCTTTGCTAGTCTTTTGTTAGTTTAATTTTGCAGGTCCCTAAAGAAAGAACCTAAGAGAACATATGAAAAAAATTCTCCCTGACAGAGTTCAGTCTTTAAAAACACTTCCAAAGTAGGTTCTCAAGAATACAAAAGCCTTGCCAAGATGAAACAGCATTTAACTCCATTTCCCTTCCAGCCCTGACAAGTGTTTTCCCTTGAAAAACACTTGGATTAAAGAAGAGTGGAAAGATAAGGTGTTGGAGCATAATACTGAATAAAATTCTGGAGCTAAGGAGTGAAGGATGGGGCCTCAATGGAGTGGGGGAAAAAAGAGAGTATCTGAGTGTGTGAGTGTCATTTCAGTGATCAAGGCAGGAGGGCTGGGCTAAGAGCCAGGAAAGCTTTTATCAATTCAGGGCTACCTGCTGCCTAAATACAGTACATAACCAGCAAAGGACACTCACTTTCTTCCTAGCTGCCTGGTGTGGAGGGCCTAGGACACCTCCATCAAAGAGAAAGAGTAAAGTACCATCTTTCTTTCTCCATTCCTCCTAGCCCTTCTAGCTCTACATAGATTTTAGTCTGCAGGGCCCAAGAGTCTATATTTTAATGAGCATGCTGCTTGGTGACTCTCATGTCATTAGCTTCTGGCACTGGAATGTCACTACCAAGAGAAACCTGGCAATAGGAAGAATCATCAATAGCACTAGTTAAAAATACAAATTTATAGGTTCCAGACAAGAGGTGGAGGCTTAGAATTTGGCTTTTTTTTGTGGTTCTGGAATTGAACCCAGGGCCTTGTGCTTGTGAGGCAAGCACTCTGCCAACTGAGTTATATCCCCAGCCCTAGAATTTGGAGTTTTAATAAGGATCCCCAGAGATTCTCAGGGAAGTCTGAGAAAGTGCTCTAGAGACTTTTGCTTTTAAAATTTCTGTTCTTCTAAATGTATTGAAAAACAAAACATCTCACTTATAGTAAAGATAGTTGCATTTGGAAAAAATAATTACCCCACAGAAAAGGTATTTAACATACTGGATTTCTCCAGCCCAATATTTTAGTGTTGCAGACCCATAAATCCGTTTGCATCTTCCCTTGAAGCCACAAAAACATCTTAAACTCAATGTGTTCCAGTTGAAATCACCATTTATCCCCAAACCTGGCTGTTTCTCAGTGTTCCCCACTTCTCAGTGATGACATTAGAGTCCATTTACTGGGCCCACCAAAAATCCTGAGTCATCTATGACTCCATGCTTCTTCAATCACTATCTTACCCTACCATATTTGAATCTGTCACAGAGGCCTTCCATGTACTTCCTAAATTGTTCCATTTCTCCTACTTGTCTCAATCTCCTTATTTCTCTCCCAATTCACTTGAACCACATCCAACGCCATTCACTACTCATAGATCCTAATTAGTCCAACACTGGACATTTTTGTGTTCCCACACTGCTGCTAGGATGTTTTTAAAAACACAGATCTGATCATGTCAAATTCCCTCCTAACCTATGCTCTTGAAAAACAGATTTTTAAAATATAGCTAATATGACCTTGCTTCCAACTTCATACTGAAACTCTCTTTCCTTGTGATCTATACTGGTCACAATGACTTCCTTTTTGTCCCTTAGGCCTGCAGTGTTCCCTTTTGACAAAAGGCTTTCACATGATATTTCCTTCCTCTATTCTTCAGTTTCTCATCTTTCCACTTAAATGTGACTTCTTAAGGAAGCCTTCCCTAACCCCTGTAACCAGATCAGTGAGAGCCCCACATGTCAGCTCTCATAACACCCAAACTGAACTAATTTATTGAATCAGACCACTTAGAATTCCAATGACCAGGGCAATTTGCTTCCTCAAACTGTTCTCTGGTGTTCTTTGGATTTCACTTTATTCTAGAAGGATTTTCAGCTTAGTGGGGGATAATTCTTATCATTTAGACTCTGCTAAAGCAGCATAATCATTGACTTTCCCATACCTACCTCTGGCTGCTGTTGTCTTATTTTCTAATATCTTGAACTTTAGCCTCTACTGTAGCATTTATTTACTGTGTAATTTTTTAAAGATATCTCCCACTGTGTCCAATACTTTAGGACAACTGTTTCATGTCTGTCTCTTTAGCTCTTAACACAGGGCCTTGTCCATGAATGTTTGGAACCCCCCTGTAGCCTGTACTCCAGTCATAGGTTCATCTGTTGATTTCTCTGCCTGTAATTAATGTCTTTTGCTCAGTATTTATTTGGCAAATTCTTACCTTTCTCCTCTGTGTGTATGATGCTGGAGATGGAACTTAGGGCCATGTGCATCCTAGGCAAATGCTCTACCACTAAGCCATATGTTCTTAGACCTGATTCTTATTTCTTGATGTAAAAGAGACAGTTGTGTAGTGTTACCTTTAACAATGTACATAATCTTTCTACTTTTCAGTTTCCTCTTTTGAAAAATGGTACTTACCTTATGACATGGTTGGGAAGATCAAGAAAGTTAATATTTCTTTCTCATCCCTGACCAGGCTAAAAGTCTTCTTTTCTGAGAGCAGTTCCCTAGGGAATTTTGACTCAGGATTGGATTTTTGCATCCAACTAGCTCTTCTGTCTTCCCATTATATCCCTCCAATCCCTTTACAATAGAGCTTGATGGTCCAATTAAAACTGGAGGACCAAACATTAGCAGTGTAAAAACCACCCTTCACAGTTCTCTTAGGAAAGGAGATCTTCCTACAGTGAGAGATATCTACAGAGCAGCACAAGGTTTTAATCTTTGAAACCACAAAGAAAAACAAAATGGTTAAGTTTCTAGGGCAAAACAGGAGAAATACCTGTCCACTTTCTTCATTTGTAAAGCTGACTGACCAGGTTGGTTCTCTCAATCCTTTTTCTAAACTTGAATGGTGACTAAAGATCTTAGTGTTGGGACTGGGGTTGTGGTTCAGTGGTAGTGCATGCTTTGAGACACTGGGTTCAGTCTTCACATAAAAATAAAGGTATTGTGTCCACTTACAACTAAAACAAAAATAATAAAAACCTGGATCTTCGTGTTAAGGGCAAGCAACTCCCATGAATCATTTGGTAGCTTCCAGCATAATTAATTATTCTTACTAACTAGATACAATGTTCAGTTTTTCTTATTTGACCCTTTTGTGTTATCAGAGTATACAGTATATTATTAAAACGATTATGCTCTTTGAAAAAAACCACAGAACCTTTATTTTATAATATATGTAACTGAAGTAGAAAAAAAAAAAACCCAGGAAAAATGTTTGCACAGAGGGTAAAATGTCATTAGGGGTAAACATGGTAACAGTTTTCGCTGAAGATTCCCTACCCTTATCCACCTTACTATATGCCTATCTCTGGATCACCTTCCCTCCACCCCATTCAAGTATCACGTTATTGGGACTTGTCACTCCCAGTTAGCAGGAAGCATAACACTCTTTAGGGACGAATGTTTAAAATCTGAGTCAAATACATCCCAGGTGCTTTTTTGCGGGCCTCATATTAAGGCCTCTGGAGACTGTTCTTAAGAGTTTTAAGATGAAAAACTCATCTTTGTTGTTACCCATGGGTTTGGGTAACAACACAGAGGAGATAAGCATCATCAAATGACCCTTTTTGACGTCCATGAGTGACAAAAGCCTCAAGCAGTCCTGGGGGTCTAGGACGCGTTTTCTCCATTTGCTTGTTTGGGAATTGGCCTCTTTAAAGCTGCGCAGTGTTAACTTGCTCTGCTGCTGGTTGGATGGCAGCTGATCCCGGACACCTCAGGACCAGACTTTTCCAGACACACCCATCTCCACTCCCTTTTGTCCTCCCCATTCTTGTCTTACGTAGCTGCCTGGACCACAAATACGAGTTTCATGGCTTTGTATCTCCATCAAGACTCGGCAGAACACGCTTTAAAAGAAAAGGAGGCAGAGGAAGAGTAGGAAAGAAATATATTGGTAAGAGTCATAATAAATGGCAGTACACCCCTGCGATGCGACGACGAGCAGCCTACTGGTCGCGGAGGCCACAGGGCAAAGCATCGCAGGCCAAACGCCCGTCCCCTCCGCCCCAACCGCCCGTCCCGGTCTGGTCACGTGACGGGGAGCGGCGCGCGTCGGCTGGAGCGCCGATTGGCTGGCTGCGGGAGCGCGGGGTTTGATGGGAAGGAATTGGCCGGGCCCAGTGCTCTGTCAGTGGCGGCTGCCTGCTCCGGAGGCTGGCTGCGCGGTGGCGGCCAAGGCTGGCAGGGGTGGACCCCAGGGCCGGGCTGTGCTCGTTTCACGCAGGTAGAGCGCTCAGGATGAGGGCAATTGGGAGGGCTCCGCAGAGGGGAGGCGCGTTGGTCGTTTCCCCGGGGAAATAAGTTCTGGTTCTCCCGCTTGCTCTCCCAGGTGCTCCCGCCCCATGCCGAGTGGCCTAAGAGCTCTGCGGCTCTTCTCCCGCGGTGGTTCGCGCCAACCCAGTGTAGTCGCCTCGTCCGGTTTGATTTCCCGGCACAGAGGCAGGGTTAGCCCTGGAGTGCTCGAGACCTAGTTCTGCCCAAGGTGGTTTCCTTAGCTCTATTCTCGGAGATCCCAGGTAGTGACTGACTTGAGCCTCAGTTTTTGGTCAACCTGTATTGAGAAGAGCCCAAAGGTCCTTAAACTAGCAAATCTTAGTCTAAACTATCCGCTTTGAGTGTTCTAAATCACCTTTTCTTTCTCTGGAGTTGTGCGGAGGCCCCACGAATTGGAAAGATCGGAAGGGACTGAAAACTGTCAGTGTCATGCTGCTTAGCTCGCATGTGGGCGTGGATTATGTGCTACTTAAAGAAGCGGCTCTACAAACCATTGTCATTGTTTGAGGGACAGCGGCCGGGTTGAGCGATGGAGGGGAAGGACGAAGAAGCGTAGGTGTCATAGGTGTAACAGAAAGAGAAATTAAATTTAAACTACATCAATAGGTTAAATTTTTCAATGCTGAGTGGGAGAGAGAGAGAGAGAGAGAGAGAGAAGGAGAGAAGGAGAAGAGGGGGGAGAGGGAGAGGTTTGGTGAACTCAGTTTTGCTCATGGTATTCATACAGTACTAAGTAAGACCTGTGACTCACTAAGTTTTCCATGTTCCGCTTTACCCTGTTGGCTTCTGGTTTGTGGTGTTTAGAGTCTACTATTTTCTCCTTTCTCTGTGGCCTGGGTCTCACCATTGACAAAACTGACTGTTTAACAGTGGTGTGGTGAATGTGAGTTGACTTAGTAGTGTCAGGCATATATTTTCCAACTGGCAGGGAACCCTAATCCATTGTCCTTAGCCATCCCCCTAGTGCCTTCTTAGGAGGACCAAATTGATTTTGAATACATTTTCTTAAACAAGAATAATGTATTGAAAGTTAGAATATTAAAGTTTTCTGTCATTTATTGAGATCAGTTCAGTAATGCTATTCATCAACTTAAGGGTTTATTATTAATTTGAAAAAAATGTAAGGAAAGGGAGAAGTTATATGGCTATCAAGAAGTTATGTTTTCACATACAAATATCTCTAATAGTAATTTTTTGGGTAGTATTTAGTTCACAATGAAAATTTACTTACCATAAAATCAGTACTTAATAACCATATATTAAAAGTACTTTCAGAGGTGTGTTTCTTTTTATTAATTTTTTTGGGGGTGATAAATGTGGTGATTTGGGATATTTCAGAATTATGTTTTCTATTAAGACATTTGAAAGTTAGAGTTTTAGAACAAATCACCATTAATCTTGTTGTGTTTGTCTTTTTAAAATTTGTTCTTTTTAAATATACATGACAATGCATTTTGACATTATACATACACACCATTAATCTTAAATTGTATAGTATGATGTTATGGAAATGCTGTTGAGGGTGTCTATATAGTTTATCTTGAAGTCTCGAACTTGCTAAATCAAACCTTAAACTAGACTTTCCTTGCTGTTTTCTCCAAAGGTCTACAAGGTTATTTTAAGGGAAGTGTTTGTGGAATATTTTGCTTGAGTTTTCATACTAGAGTAAATGAGAATAATAATACAATGTCAGTAAAAATACAAACTTATTTTTCAATTTTTAAATTACTAAATAGATGCTTTTTAAAATAAGAGGCTAGAAGGAAATGTGTTCCATTTAAGTATCACATGTATTTTCTGGAATTGGCAATAATAATGGCTAAAATTTATTAAGTGTTAGACACTGCCAAGTGATAAATAATTTCATGTAATTTATACATTAATTCCATGAAGTGTTGATATTTTCACCATTTTACAAACTGTGAATTAAAGAGTTTAAGTAATTTGCCCCACATGTAGTTGAGGTGTATTTTAAGTCCAGATCTATTTTACTGCATGGTTTTAATGTGATTTGAAGTAAGCTGAAAATTGAAGGAAAATGTTTCTTAAGAGTTTAAATAACGATACCCAAACCTGAGTATGACTACCAGTTAGTAGAAAACATTCAATTAATGCCATGGACATCAAAAAACAGATTTAGATGCGTCCAGCCTTAAGTCATGTCAGGTTCTATTGTGATATCTGAGTGGAAAGAGACTCTGTACATGTTCATAGAAGAGTTCTTGGGGACAAGCCACTTGAGGTTGAGCCATTTGTCCACTTGAGGGCAAGGAAATGATTTATGTTTCAGAAGGAAATGCTAGGGCTTATTTGGTTTCCATGTATTTTCCATGTATTTGAAAGAAAGCAGAGATGGATTAGAAAACAGAAATGACCATGGCAATAAAAACAATTTGTACTGAGTTATGACTGTGTGTCAGGCACTGTTGTAAATAGTTTAGAATATATTACATTATTTAAGCCTTTCATTATTTAAGAGGATGACTTTATCCGTCTTTTGCAGATGAGAAAATTGAATAACAGAGGTTAAATAATTTATTTGCCCATTGTTTCATAGACAGTGATGTGCCATTGGAATTAGAGTTAAGATGTTTGGGTGGAAGGGAGAGAACCAGTAGTTGAAGATAGAAGAATGAAGTCAAAGGTGCTGGGGTTGTGACTCAGTGGGAGTGTGCTTGACTGGCATGTGTGAGGCACAGGATTTAATTCTCAGTACCACATATAAGTAAATGAATAAAATAAAGATCCATTGACAACTAAAAAAATGTTTTAAAAAATTAAAAAAAAGAAATTAAAGCTAGATAAAATATTTAATTATTTAATTTTGTTACACCTTTATGTCTGTTGGAAAGTACCACCACACATGCATTATAGTAAATCAACTTCTTTAACAAATACCAAATTTGATAGAAACATTGCTGGAACAGTGAGGGTTGACTGTTTCTTTGATTACAATTGTGAAAGCATGGAAATGGCATTTAATCACTCACCCTAATGTTGTTTTAATGTTCAAATTTAAAAGCACAATCCTGTTTTAGGAATCTTTGGAGCTAAGCCATAGTTTGTTTTATTCACACCAAAACAATTCTCCAAGCAAATAATTGATATCAAAATTGGTATTAATTGTGATATTATGCATATACTTCAAATTATAGTCACTTAAAAAGTGATATGCAGTGCAGTAAAAGCTATGCTTTCACTTTCTAGTACCAGTTCTACTTGTAGCTGGAGCTGTGTGAGTTTGGTAAGTTATTTAGCTTCTCTTTAATGCACATAGATCTGCAGTAAAGCATTCAAATTGAATTAAATAAAGGAATTGCGCTGCATGATACCCTGCATGTATTAACAGGGTCCCTTGTATTGATAAGTTACTTTTCACATCAGTAGTTCTCTTTACCAACCATTTGAGAATGCTAGAGGTGCTCTCATATTTTATATATAAATATTTCTAATCTATATAAAGCTGCCTTTGTCTCTTATTTTGTGTTTTTGGGAATAACTGATAGCTTTTTTTTTTTTGGGGGGGGTGCTGGGGATTGAACCCAGGGCCTTGTGCTTGTGAGGCAAACAGTCTACCAACTGAGCTATATCCCCAGCCCAACTGATGGCTTTTTAAAAATTCAAAACTAGGATGCTATGTCTGACTCTGCTACTTAATATCTTTAGGGTGCTACTGTATTGCTTCACTTCTGTAGACTCAGGTTCTTCATTTGTAAATGAAGGAATAGTAATATCTAAATGACAGAATTCATATAAAGGATGTTACCTGTGGTTTGTGGATTAAAAATTATCTAGACAAAATCCTGATGAAGTGATAGTGATGTTGGCATTAATTTCAAATATTAAAAATTCAATCTCAGGGTATGATTGCTATAAACTTGAACTGGAGGAATAGAATTTTTTTACAAACAAAAATAAATAGATCAGTTGTGTACAAAACACTGTGCTAGATACCATACATAATTCCAAAATAGTGGCAGGATGTAAAGTTTGAGAATACCTAGTTAAGTGGTTTGTCTGAATTTCCCCTCTTTTACCTTTCTTTGTGATTATTTTTAGCATCTTAAGAAGGTTGTGAGATTTTTTAATGTCTTGACTCAAAGTTTTACTTTTGTTAAGTTTCTGGATTTCCCACAACCACATTTTAGAAATTTGAATATTGAGCTAATATTTAAGGATTAGTAATAACTTGTATGTTCAGTGTGGATTGCAATAGTCATTATATTTATAATCTTAGTTTTTCAGGACAGAATATAGGTTCTTTTTTTTTTTTTTTTTGGTGTGCCAGGGATTGAACCAAGGGTTCTTAGCCATTGAGCTACATTCCCAGTCCTTTTTATTTTTTATTTTGGGACAGAGTCTTGCTAAATTGGTTAGGGCCTTGCTGAATTCCTGAGGCTGGTTTAGCCTCCGAAATTGCTGGGATTATAGGCATGTGCCACCTTTACCCAGCAGATTACTGGTATTTTTATCCTTAAAAGTCACTTCGTAAATAAACATATTTTATAAATGGGCTCTTTGTTACTTTTCTGAGAAACTCTTAAGATAGGTATGTCTTATGCTAGTTCCAACATATAGTGTTTTAGTTCTTACTTGGTACTGATATTTTGTGGTTATATTAATGGTTAAGAAGTTTGTTTTCAGTAACTCTGTGTGTGTGTGTGTGTGTGTGTGTGTGTGTATGTATGTATGTATTAGTTTCACACACTGGCAATTATATACCTCTAACCTGGTAAAAATTTATCAGTTTGAAAGTAGACTTTTACCATTGCAACTTAAAAGAGTAAAATTTATAAAATTATGAACTGATAAATTGACTTAGAATATAATATAGCTGAATCTTTAAAACATTTGAGAGTTATGAAAAAAAAAAGGGGATATATAGGTAGCCGACAGGAAGGTCAACTAGATTGAGGAATTTATTTAAATTTCAAACAGAAATGTTTATTTGGGGTTGTCGAATGTTTAGTGGTAGGACCCAAAAGTCTGAAGATAGAGAGACTTTAGGCCATGTTTCTTCTGTTATTGAGTGAATCACTAAACCTCTAAGGTGATAATACTAAAGGTTATCCTGTGAGAAAATGTTAATATTATGAACTCCAGTTTATAGAAAAAAATTAGACTCAACATCATTAAATGATTTGCTCAAGGACACAGATAGCTTTGCAACCCTTATTTTCTTATTCAAAATCCAGTTGACTGTAGCTGAGCATGGTGGTACAGGCCTGTTGTCTCAGCGACTTGGGAGGCTGAGTTAGGACAATGGCAAGTTTGAGGCAGTGAGATCCTGCCTCAAAGTAAGAAAATAAGTAAATAAAAAGGGCTGAGTACGAAGCTCAATGGTAGAGTGCCCCTGGGTTAATAAGTCTCTAGTACAGAAACAAAACAAAGCAAACAAACACAAAAAAACCCCACTAGTTGGCTTTCTATAATTATTTATAAAGTGATGTTATGCTGAATATTATAAAACATGTGGAATTACAAATAACTAATTTAGTTGGAGAGATAGTTTTTTGATAGAAATGGTTTTACTTAAGTATATAGTTTGAAAGTAATGTAGTAAAACTTGTTGCAAGAACAACGTAAGGAACCTACTTTAAAGAGCAGAAAATCAAAGTCATATGAACACACTTCTGACATGCTTTGTCATTTGAAAACCCTTACTAGCTCTATTTTTATCTTTAAATATGTCCTCACTTTTGAAGAATGGATTTTAAAAAGATAGACTTTATCCCAATGACTCTCTGAATTCAAGTTCCATGTAAGTGGAGGCCAAAAAATATATATATTTTATAGTATTTTTAGGTAGTATTCCAACATCTAAATTTTATAGTGTGTATGCTGTATGTTTAACTTAAAATACATTCTTTATTTCTAGCTGTGTCTCCCTTTGGACAACTGATGATATTTGTCATTGTGCTAAATTTCTACAAATAAAAGATGGGTGGATTATTTTCTAGATGGAGGGTAAGTTGCTTTTCTTTATTGTTAGTTCTTAAGTCTGACATAGGTGTTACATAAAGCTACTTATAAAAATCTTCTTTGTGGTGTAACCTTCAGTTTGATGTTATCCAATTTCTTTTAACTCTTGTTTTTTTATCTTCTGAATTACTTTTTAATTTGGACTTATAGTTCTATAGGTGTTTAATGTCTCTAACAGAATTATTTCCCTTTGACTTATGAATTTATTTCTATATTTGTGTGCAAATGGTTATCTCTTCTTGTTTATTTCCCCTACTGCCTCAACTTCAAACTTATTTCAAAGTTAGTTGAAATGAAGAATACTATACCACACTTATGTTTTTTATAGACTATATCTTTTACTTAAAGCTTGTTACAAATATTTATTGAAAGCACACTTTTAGGAATTATGGATTAAACAAAATTAGAAAGGCAGTTGGATTTTATTTGAATAAGTCTTCAGAGGACGTGTCTCAAGTTTAGAGCTAGAAAATATATTATATTGAAAAATGCTCTTCTCAAATGGAAGAGAATGAACTACTTATTTCTTGACTTATAATAATGGAATCTTGCAATACTATGTATGTAATTTAATTTTTGGCTTTTGCTGGAACAATCCATGTTTTAGATTGGTGTTAGCTGATCCCAGGTGTTTCTTCCTTTATTTTTCCAACTGACACATAAAGTATGTTTGCTGTTTTGAAGTCGATAAATATTGTAGAATGGTTAAATATAGCTAATTAATATGTGCATTGTCTGACACATTGTGATCTTTTTTTGTGGTGAGACCCTAACCTCCATTCTCCTAGCATTTTTTTCTAGAGTATATCATCATTAGCTATAGTCATTATGCTATATAACTGATCTCCTGAACTTATTCTTCTTAGCTTGTAATTCCCTTGTAATTTTGTATATTTTGACTCCCACAAACACAGTCTCCAAACCCTCTCCCCACCGATTTCCCTAACCTCTGGTAATTATCATTCTGCTCTCTACTTCTATGAAATCAACTTTTTTGATTCCAAATATAAATGAGATAACCCCCTTCTTTAAAATCTTATGACAGTTCTGCCTGAGGATCAGTTATCCTTTGTTTTTCTTATTAGGTTGAACCATATGAAATTGCTAATTCTACTACTTTGGCTTACATATAATGGCTATTTCATATGATTCATCCTAATGTTAACAACTCTGATAGGAACTACAATGAGTTTGATACACTGTGTTCTCTTCAATTGTTGAGTATGTAATTGGTAAATATTTTCTCAAGTGTCGTATGAACCATTTTGTCTTGTTTTTATTCTATTTGGTATAAAAATATCTTTGTCAAATAAGCTCTGCCATAATGAAGTATTATATGCCCTTTAAAAATTTGATCTTGCATAAAAACTATATACCTTAGGAATTGAAATGAAGGTAGCCTATTGATTTTAACCTAAGTGCTAAGTGAACTTTTAACAATAGAGAATTAGATAGTCCTTGGTCCAGATTTTTTCATTTTTGTTTTTTGAGGTACTGGGATTGACTCAGGGTCTTTCTCAGACTAGGCAAGTGTTCTACCACTGAGCTATAACCCCAGCTCAGTCTGTGACTTTTTAAATATGTGAATGCTTTTGAATAATAATTATGTAAGAAAAATTTTCTTGGATAAAAATGTGTTTCCCTGTAAAAGTATGTTTTGTTGAGTTAAGAATGGTAAAAGTTGAGCTATCAGAGTTGAAAGTCCTTCTCGATCTAAAAAGAAGTAGAGAAACGCTTATATTTTAAATCTTACATAGTTCTGTTTGTAATTATGATTTTCATTTAAATAAATCTCAGTTATAAGTAAACAAAAATACATATAGCTTAATAAGATTTGAGAAAACCTCATTTTGAATCAGCATTAGAATATGTCTTTCTTTGATTCTTTTTTTTCTTTTCTTTCTTTTTTTTTTTTTTTTGTGGTATTGGGGATTAAGCCTAGTACCTTGAGCTAGTCACATGCTGCATCACTGAACTACATCCTGAGCCTTTTTAAATTTTATTTCAAGACGGCTTGCTAAGTTGCTCAGGCAGTCCTCGAACTTTTGATCTTTCTGCCTTGTGGATTTGCTGGGATTACTGGCATGTACTGTCACAACCAACTAACATGTTCTTTATTTTTTACTTTTATTTTTTGTTCTGATTAGTTACACATGACAGCAGAATGCATTTCAACTTATTGTACACAAATGGGGCATAGTTTTTCATTTCTCTGGTTGTACACGATGCAGTCATACCATTTGTGCAGTCATATATATGTACATAGGATAATAATGTCTGTCTCATTCCCCCATCTTTTCCACCCCACCCCTGTACCCCTTCACCTCCCCTCACTCCCCTCTGCCCAATCCAAAGTTCCTCCATTCTTCCCTTGCCTCCCCTTCCCCATTATGTATCAGCATCCACATATCAGAGAAAACATTTGGCCTTTGGTTTTTTGTGATTGGCTTATTTTGCTTAGCATAATATTCTCCACCTTCATCCATTTACCTGCAAATGCCATAATTTCACTCTTCTTTAAGGCTGAGTAATATTCCATTGTGTATATATACCACAGTTTCTTTATCCATTCATCTGTTGAAGGGCATCTTCAATAACTGGTTCCACAATTTAGCTATTGTGAATTGAGCTGCTATAAACATTGATGTGGCTGTGTCACTGTAATATGCTGATTTTAAGTCCTTCACATATAGACCGAGGAGTGGGATAGCTGGGTCAAATGGTAGTTCCATTCCAAGTTTTCTAAGGAATCTCCATACTGCTTTCTAGAGTGGTTGCACCAATTTGCAATCCCACCAGTAATGTCTGAGTATACCTTTTCCCCCACATCCTTGCTAGCACTCATTGTTGCTTATATTCTTGATAATTCATTCTGACTAGAGTGAGAGGAAACAGTATGTTCTTTTGTGACTGTATAAATTAAAGTGTTTCTAAGTTTGCAGTAATAAGTTTTATTATTTTTTTCAATAATAAGTTTTAATGCTGTCTCATTTCTATTTTTCTATTACAGACAAAACCTTCAACTGTAGAAGTTCTAGAAAATATAGATAAGGTATGTTCTTTGCCTCTGAGATATTTTGATTCATTTTAGATGTTAAGTATTTAGTATGTTATTTTGAAGACTGGCTCTAGTGTGGGATTTTAGACATAATGTCAGGTAAGTCTGAAAACTTAAATGTTCTTTCAAGAAGAATCCAAAGTCTCTCAGAGACATGAAGTCTGTATCAAGTAATAGAGACTGTTAGAATGAAATTAAATCTACAGCATGGTATATTGGTAAGATGAAATAGGTCTGCAATAATTTCAATCAGTCCGCAAAACTTTTATAGCTTTTTATATTTTCTTTCATTACAAAAAATGTTTATTCCCTTGGAATATTAGGAGTGATAAATAGAAATAATCTAGTATGGGTTACCATTTTAATTTTTATCAATTTTTTTTTATTGCTAGATTATTTTAAGACCTTATACATGAAGAGTTAATACTTGTTTGACACAACAAATATTTACTGATGTCAATTTCATTCTTCTAATCTTTACCAGTTAGGTTCAAAATAGTCTTTAATTTTTTTCGTTTTAAAAAAGTGATTTGTCAGAATAGACATTATAAATTTTAAACTTCATCTTTAGTTTTTTTCATATTCTGTTTTTAAATATCAGGGTATTATAATTCATTGGCTTCTTAAAGTTCATTCTAAAACATCTTTCATGTTAAAGTTTTTTAACAATTTAATTTATATGAAGTTTGAGATTTAATAATATGGAATAATTTTCTTTTAACAGGAAATTCAAGCATTGGAAGAATTTAGGGAAAAAAATCAGAGATTACAAAAATTATGGGTTGGAAGATTAATTCTCTATTCTTCAATTATTTATCTGTTTACATGCTTAATTGTGTACTTGTGGTATCTTCCTGATGAATTTACAGCAAGACTTGCCATGACACTCCCATTTTTTGCTTTTCCATTGATGTAAGTAAATTGTTCTTTTTGCTGACCTTTCTGTATTCTGATGAGATAGTGTTAATATATTCAGTCTTTTTATTATGAAATGGCAGTGTCTCAGATTGAATAAATCTGGATTATTTGCTATTGGAAAAATATTTCTTTAAAAAGTAGAACAGTTGTCTTAAAGTTTTATTTGTAATCCAGCATATCTGAGGGATATCACCTAGTGTTACTGGTAATAATAGCTCTATAAGACTGTTTTATGATTCTCTAATGGATAGCCATGATCCCCTAAAGTTTTTGGGCACAGGGTGGGGAATAGTAATGAATAGGAGAGGGTTTATAAAAACAAAATAGCAACTGCATATCTAAATCTGATTATATTCCATTCTTCCCAGCTCTCCTCCTCTTCTTTTTAGTCACTTCTTTAAGGCAGTTGCCTCTTAAGTATTTTATAATATAGCATTTTATAAGAGATGTATGGTGATTGAGAATTTTGAGAGACAATTGAATAAAAGGTACATTGAATCAACAAATGTGTATGGGTATCAATTTGTAGACGTTGGATTATAATCGTGTTTGGTGCACAAAATACAATCTCTCTTGACTATAGATTTTAGATTCAGTACATTAAATCAAAAGTATGACAAATACTATGAAAGAGAAGTACAGAATGCTATGGAGTTTTGACAGGGCTCTAACCCAGTCTGGAGTGGGGAGAGGGATCAAAGATGAGTGTGGGTATTATTAATTTTCCATTGCTGCCACAAATTGAGTAGCTTAAAACAACACCCAATTATTATATTAGACCTCTATAGGTTAGAAGCCAAGGCAGTTTGACTGGGTCTCTGCTTATAGTAAATATATTTACTGGCTGGGGTCTTACCTAGAGTTTTTTGGGGAAGAATCTGCTGCAGGTTCAATCAGGTTGTTGGCTAATTCTGCCATATCTCTCCGAGTTCCTGTTTTGACCTGAACTGGGAGAAAGCTCTCTGCTTTTAACAGTTTAAGTGATTTTATCAGATCTATCAGGATAATCCAGGATAATCTCCCTATTTTAAAATCAACCAAGTAATGACCTTAATTATATCTGCAGAGTTCCTTCACAGCAGTTTCTACATTGCTGTGTGACTGTAGGTTGGCAATTGTTGGTATGTGGGGAAGGATATCTTTTTTTTTTTTTTTTTTTTTTTTCTGCGCAATAGAACCCAGGGGCACTCCACCACTGAGCCACATCCCCAGCCCTCTTTTGTATTTTATTTAGAGACAGGGTCTCACTGAGTTGCTTAGGGCCTCGCTAAGTTGCTGAGGCTGGCTTTGAACTCGTGATCCTCCTGCCTCAGCCTCCCAAGTGCTGGGATTACAGGCGTGTGCCACCGCGCCTGGCGGGGAAGGATATCTTTAAAATTCTGCTATAGACCACCTGAGGAAGAAGCCATCCTGGAGATTGAACCCAGGTCCTTGTGCATGGTAGGCAAGCATTCTACCCCTGAACTGCATCCCCAGCTTTAGGAAGTGATGTTTGAGATTGAGACCTGAAGGATGTGTATGTATATTTAGGGTAGTGTGACGTGATAGGTAGAGTGTTTTAGGCCAAAGGAACAACATCCTTGAAGGCTCTGAGGTCAGCCAGAATATAGTAGGTTCAAAGAATTGAAAGAAGACCAAAGACTGGACTATAGAGAAAAGGCTGATTAGGTAGGCAAACAGTATTTCATGGGGGTCTTACAGTTCATGATAAAGATTTTAGGCTGTATTCTAAAACTATTGGGATGCCATTATAGCTACTAAGGGTAGCTACTAAGGTTACAATGTGAAGAATAAGGTAATAAGGTAAGCTACTAAGGGTACAATGTGGAGAATAAATTAGAAGGGAATAAGAATGGATCTGGAATGGTTATTATAGCTGATAAGTAAAGAAATAATAAATGATAATTTTACAAGCGTGATAGGGTTGAAGAGAAGCAGATGGATTAAAAAAGATGGATTGAAGCTATTTAGGAGGTTGAATTCATATAATATGGAGAGGCTTTTGGTAATTGGTTGGATATGGGAGGGATCAAGGATAAAACTCAAGTTCATGGCTTGGGAAATTTGGTTGATGTAATGTTACTAATCTAAATAGGAAACATGAGAAGGAACATGTTTGGTGACTCACTGAGAATAAAATACTGCATATTTTCCAAATGGAGTTGTCAAGTTGATGGTTGAGTATAAGTGAGAAATTTAGGAGAGAAAATTGAATGGGAGATATAAATTTAGGATTTGGTAGCTTATAAATGTTAATCAAAGCCATCATCTCTTCATTCCTTAAATATTCAACATCTGCAATGTGTTAGGTATTGGGCTAGACCCTGGTGATTGAAAAAGTAGTAATAAGATTTTTACTTTTGCTGGATGGGTGTAGTGGTGCAAGTCTGTAATCTCAGGAACTCAGGAGGCTGATGCTGAAGGACTGAAATTTTGAGGTCAGCCTCAGCAATTTCCAAAATAAATAATATATAAAGAACTGGGGTTGTAGCTCAGTGGTAAGGTACCTCAGTACCCCATCCCCAAAAGAATTGTTGCTGTCATGTAGCTTGCATTCTTTTGCGGTTGGAAGGACGAAATTAAAGAAAAGCAAATAAAGAAACATAGCTAATTTAGAGCAATAAATGCAGGGAAGCAAATAAACAGGGTGATGTGATAGAAATACACTTCTTTGATAGTTCTGGAAGATCTCTTTTGAGGAAGTGGTATTTGAGTTGAGAACTAAAGCACAAGGAAGAAAGAACCAGGAAAAAGTTGGAATTTATGAGGATTATTCATATATTCATCAGATAATGACATATATAGCCATAGATAAGCGAAAGGCTTGTCCCCAAAATATAAATGGCAATTCTCTCTAGCTGGTAGAATTTTAAGTAGTTATTTCTCTTTGTATTTTTGGGTAGTGTTTGAATTTTTATATCATTGTGTTTTTCATTTCCTAAAAACAAAAGTCCAGGAGATTGAAGAAAATCTTTCGAGGAACAGAGAACAGAAAATGCGAAGGCTGTGAACCTGAAGCAAGTATGACTTATTTGAAGGGCAAAAAGATAGACGTATTTGGAATGTATGATGGAAAGGAAAAATAATTTGAATTGAGCTTGTTTAATTAGGTAGGATCCACATCATAGAAGGTTAGGGTTAGGAGTTTGAATTTAATTTTAGGTGAAACAGGAAGCTTGTATAGTGGAAGAATAGATAATGAAATTTGAGTAAAGAGAATCATGCATACTGCCATGTGGAAACTGGGTAAGAGGAGGACAGAAGTAGAAATACCTATGAAGCTATTACGGAAGTTTACAGATGACAATAGATTGGACTGCCATTAACATTAGAAGTCAGCAGATCATCTGAAAATATTTTGGAGGTAAAATTGATACAATGATTTTTCTTTTTGGGGTACCAGGGTTTAACCCAGGGGTACTTTACTACTGAGCTGCACCTCCAGCCTATTGATTGATTGACTGATTGATTGAGACAGGGTTACTAAGTTGCTGAGGCTACCCTTGAAGTTGTGATCCTCCTGCCTCAGCTTCCTGAGTCACAGGGATTACAGTTGTATGCCACCATGCCCATTAAAATCGATAGAATTTTGTGGGAGTAAATGCGAGGTAAAGGAAAAGAAGAAATCAAGGTAGATACTCGGGTGTTTGCTTTGAGATTTAGTGAAGGTAGGAGCTTTTCTTTAGGATGGTTTATAGCAAAAAAAAAAAATGTTTCATCTCGAGTGATGGACATATTTTAAAATTGGAGCTCCTGAAATCTGTACAAAGTTGAAAGTAGATTTGTCTGTTCACACAGAGCTGAAACTGAGTGCATGCATAATATTGCAGAATAATTGTCTCTGCTAGTTTATTTTTTCCCCTTTTCTTCTTTTTCTTTTTCTTTTTTGCTTTCTTTTTCTTTTCCTTTTCCTTTTCTGTGTGTGTGTGTGTGTGTGTGTCTGTGTGTGTGTTTGTGTGTGTGTAGATGCTGAGGGTTGAACCCAGGGCCTCATACATTTTAAGCAAGTTCTCTATCACTGAACTACATCACTATCCCCTCTGATAGTTTCTTCATTTTCTTTAGTTTTAGAAATCTTTTAGAACTTTTTATTTTTGTAATCTCAGGCACACTAGTCCATTTTTACAATGCTGAACCCCTTTCCTTTGTTACTTTTCAATTTTTTTTATAAAAAGATGGTAGGAAATAAATTTAAAAAGGGAATAAGTGTGAGATGTTTAGTTGACTTAAATATTTTTAAATACTTTGAAAAAATTCTACTTGACATCCATTTCCACATAGAAATTGATTTCTAATTGTAAAGGATTTATATCAGTTGCAGAAGAATGTCTGCTAGGGAACTTTGCTAATTCTAATGACTGTGTACAAGTTGTAAGCTATTGATCTGGTATTGATTTATAAGAATTTTTTTGTGCAAATAAATCACATACTAATTGATTTTTTTTTTCATAAATGGTGCTGGGATTTAACTCATGGTGTCATTCATGTTAAGCATGACTGAGATACATCCTTAAACCTAATTGTTTTTTAAAAGTAGAAAATTTTCATTTTTAAATTTGATATATTTTGAGTATGAAGCTTTTAAAAATTTTACTGTGTCTCTCTGACTTGTGCGTCCCCTGCATCTACAATTTCTTGACTTGTTAAGCTTCAGGGCCATTTCTTTCTTTGTCTCATTCACATTTGTGATCTTGTTTTCAACTGTTGGAACTTCTGTTTCAGTAAGCTCTTCACTTTTGGAAGCACAGAGTAGTTATCAAACAAAGAACAGAATTGTCCTCCTTATTGATCATAATCAAAAAAGCATGAAATAGAATACAACAATGTGAAAGTGGATATTGTAGTAAACAGACTTACCACAAGACTTTTCCTGCTGTGTGTAATGCAAGCTATTGACCCATCTTGTCCCTGGATTTTTTTCCTTTGGAAATGGTTTTGAGTGCTGACATAATTTACTTGGAGGCAAAAGGAGCAATAATGTATTGCTTTACTCTTCATATTTTACATGGACTATATTAGAAATCTATCTGATCATCTCCAAAACGGGACAGCTGTCTCTGCTTTCCACTTTCTCAAGTGTTTTCCTTCAGAGGTTGTGGATCAGGATTGAGCTATTCCAAAATTGTCTTTTATGGTAGAATATTAATATTCTACATAAGATATTTTGAAATTTTATCTTCTGTTCAATATGTGATATGGAAGAACATGGTGTGATTCTGTTACTGTTTTTTTCTCTTTCAGTTTGAATAGTCTGTTTATATTTTTCTGATCTTTTAAACTTTTACTGAAATTTAAATTATAATCTAAATGCCAGATTTACGTCATAGGAGTCATAAAGGCTATGTACCATAGTGGGGGAAGATTTGGGTTATAATTAGTTTTATATTTATGCATTATGTTGCCTGTCAGATATGCATTACTTTAGGAGTTGGTTGATTTTAAAATCTAAGTAAATAACCATTAAGTTCTATCTCTACCATTAACTTTTTTTTTTTTTTTTTTTTTTTTGGTGGTGCTGGGGATTGGACTCAGGTCTTTGTGCATATTAGGCAAGAGCTCTACCACTGAGCTATACCTAAACTTACAAACTTTTATTCCTGGATACCTTATTTTTATAAATTTTAACCTTTTCGGGTATTTCATTTACTATAATTTCAGAGATCAATTTTCATAAAACATTGACTTTCCCAGAGGACTCATTGTATTTTTCCTTAAAATTGGACTTTGAGGGAGAAAATTTAAGCAAGGGAATTTAGGTGGAATTAAGTTTTTCTATTTCTTTTCTAGTATTTCTCTAGTTAAATTGAAAATCTTAAGGATAGGGCTTTGATCTTACATGGTTTTAGACTTCTTAGCCCCCAGAACCGCAAGAAATAAAATTCCATTGTTTATAAATTATCCTGCCTCAACTCTTCTGTTATAGCAACACAAAACAGACTGAGACAAAAAGTTGGTACCAGGATTGAGGTTGTTGCTATTACCAATACCTGAATTTGTGGGAGCAGCTTTGAAACAATTAATAGGTAGAAAGAAACTGGAATAGTTTTGAAGTAAATGCTAGAAACGACCCATATTGCCATGAATGGAATGTTAAAGGCTATTCTGGTGAGGGCTCAAAGGAAGAGAATACCCGTAGAGGAAGCTCAAAACTTGATAGAGCTGGTTTAAGTTGTTATAAACAGAATGTTAGTAGAAATGTTGTTGGTAAATGTAATTCTGATGTGGTTGCAAATGGAAATGAGGAAGAAGGTACAGGAAACAGGAATAAAGACCGTTCTTGTTATAGTGCCAAAGAATTTGGCAGAATTGTGTCTATGTCCTGGAGCTTTTTTGAAGGCAGAATTTAAGAGTGATAAACTTGAATATCCAGGGGAAGCTAAATATATTACATTAAATATTGAGTCACTCTTGAGTTCTAGGAAAAATTTCTACTTTCAATATTGTGATCATTTAAATGAACACCTGAAAGCCTTTTTTTATTCTTTAATGCTCTGAAACAGTTTAATATTGGCATGATCCATTCTCTACAGGTTTGGTAGATACTATGATTTATTTATTTGTTTTCTTTTTATAGAGAGGTTATAATGTAAAAGTTATGTTCAAGTGGCAAGTATGTGTTTGTCTTAGTTACTATTTCTAGTTTTATTGTGTCACTTTCAGTTGAGTAATATATCTATTTTCAACTTTTTTTTGATGTCATGCTTTTGGTTACTTTTTGTGAGTATTTCATAAACACTTGATGTATTCTCTTTATTCAGGTATGTAGTATTATTACTGAGAGAGGTACCTTATGTTATAAATTTTCTATATCCTAATAACAATCTGCTTCTACTTTTCCATTTCTTTTATTTTTTTAAAGTTGATTCTTTATTTGATGTTTAGATATTTCTGTTAATATTTTCATTGTAAACACATCCCTTTAAAACAATTTTATTTCATTTTATTTTATTTTGGCAATACTGAGGACAGAACTGAGAACTATACACATGCCATGGAAGTGCTTTACCAGTGAGCTGCACCCCCAGCCTTGAAATAATTTTTAATTTTAAAATAATTATAGATTTCATAGCAAGCTACAAAAAAAGTACAAGCAGATATGAATCATCCTTTTGTCTACATTGTATATACTACCTGCCTATTAGTCATTCTGTAGTCCTCTTGATTGTCAGATCAGTTGTCAAGGCATCATAATCCTTGTGTCAAGTAACCTATATTTTACTTAATAATGGCTCTAAAATGCAGGAGTGATGTTGAAAAGGAGGGGCACTGTGGCATAAAATACGGAGGGGCAGATTAACACTGGTACTGTGTGGCAACACTATAGAAGATATAGGAAAAAGCAGTGTATATAGTTTGGTACAACTGTGATTTCAGACATCCACTGAGGGTCCTGGAACATATTCTCTGTAAATAAGGATATAGTACTTTATGGGACTCTACTATTTTAGGAACCTTGAGGGATATGTTTAACTTTTCTATCTTTAACTCCTTTTCCATTGATAAGGGCAATACTCAGCATCTTTTTTATTGTTTCAATAGTTTTCCAGGTACCATGTAGGAATCCATTATTTACTTGGTGTTTTCATATAAAAGTACAACATCACAATATAAGAAATGTATAGTTATCTATTGCTGTGTAATAAATTCTCTCAGAATTTAGCTTAAAACAACAAACATTTATTATGTCTTAGTTCTTAAAGGGCAAGAATGTTGGGAGTAACTTAACTGGGTGGTTCTGACTCATAGTCATTTGTTTTTATATAAATTGGAGTTAAGCTGTTGGCTGTGGTTGCATAATCTCAAGGTTGAACTAATCTGCACAATCACAGCAGATAAAGTCATTGCAGAACCTTTTTTTTTTCTGTTGGTATCCAGTCTCCAGTGTTATTGCTAGAGACACTGTTTCTTTTTGCCAGCATCAACCTTGTCTTTTGCCTGACTTTCTTTTTTCTGTACTTTGACTATTTCCTTGAGATCTTTTTCTTTTCATCAGGTCATGTTTTGTAAGTCTGTGTTTGGGTTCATTTTTCTTTGCATTATCCAAAGAATCCTAAATTATGCCAAAGTCAGTTGTTTTGCCATCTCCAAAATGGGTTCTGAATCCAAATACAAAGATAATATCTGGTGAGGTCTTATACATTTTGGCTAATTTTTCCTGGTTTGCTTCTCAGCTCTCACATATGGACAGTTGTTAGCAGGCTTAGAGCCTTTGCTGGGTGTGTAGCACACCTTTGTTCTTCACCATACGGGCTAGTCCATAGACTTTCTTGACTTCCTCCCAACCCCCCACCTTTTGTGGTACTGGGGATTGAACCCAAGGGTGCTCATCTACTGAGCTATATCCCTGGTCTTTTTTATTTTTAATTTTGAGACAGGATTTCACTAAATTGTAGACATTGGTCTCCAACTGGGGATCCTCCTGCCTCAGCCTCCCAAGTACCTGGGATTCCAGGCATGTGCTACCACATCCAGCTACCCTGACTATTCTCATGGTAACTGACTTTTTATCCCAGCAAGTAATCCAAGAAAGAGAAAGTTGAATGAAAGAGGAGGCCTCATGTGGAAGCTACAGACTTTTGTAAATTTATCCTGAAGTGACATATTACCTCTGCCATATGCTATTGGTTACACAGACTGCCACTGGTGGGAGAAGACTACACTAAGGTCTGAATATAAGGAGACAGGGATCACTGGTGGCTGCCTTGCAGGCTGACTCCTGTTTTAGCCAATTTTTTAGCTCCTGTGACCAGAGACCTGTTGAGAACAGTTTTAGTGGAGGAAAGGTTTTGGGGGCTTACAGTTTCAGAGGTCCCAGTCAATAGAAAGGTTTATTTTGGGGCTTACAGTTTCAGAGGCCCAGTCATTAGAAGGCTAGCCCCATTTCTTGGGGCTTGAGGTGGGGCAGAACATCATGGTGGAAGGGTGTGGTGGAGGGAAGCAGCTGGGAACATGGCACTAGGAAGGAGAGAGAGAGAGAGAGAAAGAGGGGGGGGGGCAGAGAGAGAGGTGCGCGAGTACTCCTCTCAACAAGAACCAAATATATACCCCAAAGGCATAATAACCCCAGGGACCCACCTTCTTCAGCCACATACTGCCTGCCTACAGCTGCCAGTTAATCCCCATCAGATTATTAATTCACTGATTAGATTAAGGCTCTCATAACACAATCATTTCACATCTAACTTTCATTGTCTCACATATGGGCTTTTGGGGGGATACCTCATATCTAAACCGTAATACTCCCCAAAATAACAATAGTGTATTTTAGAATGGAAAACTAATTTTCATACTTATATTCTGAATTTATATCCAGATGTAATGTATTTTGTTTAAAATGAGTAATGTTTATTTCTGCCATATTCTATGGAGAAAGACGTTTTTTGCTGTATTTATATTGAATTTAAGAGAGGACCTTGACTAGTTTCTGATTAGGATTATTTTTTGAGTTTCTTTTAATTCTTTGAATATCACTTGATTTCTTACTATAGTGCAAGGCCTCAATTATTCTCATACCATCTTTATTTATTTATTTATTTATTTTTTAATTTTCCAAAGAATTTATTTTATTTTTAATTTTTTAATTGAAAATAAAAGCTTACATACATATGTTCATGTACATAATAATTGTACATATTTATGGGATACAATGTTATAATTCATATATTGTACATTGTGTAATGTCATACCATCTTTAGAAGGAGGTATTTAGCTAGATTTTCTTAGCAAGTATTTATTGAAGGTAAGGTTTTTTTGTTGTGTTTCTCTCCCCAGATAGCTTACGCTATTGAATAAAGAAGATCCCTCCAATGTTAAATAGTAGGAAAGGAGTAGCAATTTACATTAGCATCATGCTGTTACATTTGTAAATGTAAAACATGTTTGCCCTAATGCATGAGAAAAAGATAGAAAAATATTTTGGAATTGATACTTGGTAAGAAAAAATTTTATAATATTGTTCGTATTCTTTTAGGGGTTTCATGGACCCCTTTGGAATTGAGGAAAGCAATGATTTCTCTAGAGAAATGCACTCAGGCACACCAATGCAATTTTGCAATTCAGGGGCCCCTTTAAAGGGCCTATGGGTTTCAGGTTGAGACTCCCTCCTTTTAAAGTTCAGGTATACTTCTGATGTTACAGGACAGAAAGCAGTACATTTTGATTTTCATTATATAAAGGGCAATAGTATACCTAACTATGTGGAAATACATGTTTTTATTTTATATGGTTTCTAATTCTCCTAATGATTTTTGTTTCTGAATTTTGCTTCCCCTTTAGCATCTGGAGCATAAGAACAGTGCTTATTTTCTTCTTTTCCAAGAGAACAGAAAGAAATAGTAAGTTTAAATTCCAAGTTTTCATAAAAAAAACAAACCTATTACATAGGTACCTATGGTAAGGCAGGTTGTGAAATGATATATTGAAATGTGGTAAATATTGAAGAATTTTTACTATAAAGCATAAGCAAGGTTAAGAATGATCTGGAGGGTTCTATTGTTAATTTGTGTTATTATTCATTCAGAATTTTTTTAGATAAAACATATCTTTAAATGGAGACATTATTTTTGCTAAATTCATCTTTATAGGAAACATTGGTGTAAATTATACTACATATCTTTTGACTTCTTCTGTCAGTTGCACCACTCTATTTCATCTCACAGCCCCTTGATTTTTGTTTTAATTGAAATATACAAAGTGATAAAATCTGCTTCTGTATATGTGCTGTAAATGTGTTAAGTTTTAAAGATTTTTTAGGTCTCAAATGCATGAATTACAGTAACCAGAGATACACACATTTCATTTTAAGTTAACTTTCTTTATGATGTGCTTTTCTTTTTTTTTAATTTTAACTGTTTACTACACAAAAATAGACTGAATAGTATCATGAACCCTTATATACCTATAAATCATCCTAAACAGTTATCAGCTAATGGATGATCTTGTTTCTTTTTTATCTTTACCCATTTCTTCATCATTTGTATTATTTTGAAGTACATTCCAGATATATATCTACAATGGACTCTTAAAAAATATTATATGCAATGCATTATCATACTTAGAAAAGAATTCTTAACATCATAAAATATCAAATATAAAATATTAAATTTCTAATTGTTTCATGAATGTCATTTGCTGTAGAAAATATTTTATCTGTTTGAGCTAGGATCCAAATAAGGTTTGTACAAATACAAGACTCTGAAACTGCCCTCCTTGCTCATCATCTCTCTTCTACCCAGTTTAGGGCTTGTGGTGTAAGCCAAATAGACCTTTTTTTTGCAGACACCCTTGACTCTTTTGCCCCTTTCATCATCTTATTTATCTGGCAAACCCCATCCTGTTCACATATAATTATATGCTTAATTCATGACTGGCAAACACTGCTTAAACACATTTATATGCTTAATTATATCAGAACAGCTAAACTTGTTAGAGAAAAATCATACAACGTATGACCAGACTAATTTTAAATAGATTGTAGATATCAAATCTACAACCAACACTGGTAATATGGTTCCCTAGTAAATTCACTTTTTTCCTATTGGATCATTTCTGCTGATAAATAATCCTGCCTCAGTACAACTGTGGGAAGGAAGGGACCTATCCTGACCCCATATTCATTTTAAATTATCATCTATTTCTCTCTTTCAGAAGAAACTTTCTTAAACAGTTGTGTATAGTTAGTTGGTAGCTCTTTTCCCCACACATTGCTTCTCAACCTGTTTTGTTTAGGTTTTGCTTCCACCACTTTTTATTGCAGTGGCTTATTTCAAGGTCACTAATGATCTGTTTCTTGTCAAAGCCATTTGTTCTCTTTTCTCATTCAACTGGATATCTTAATAGCTTTCAAATTAATTCAGTTACCTTCTCTTGTTCTTAAAACATTTGTATCTTTAAGCTTTTTTGACACTTCACTTATCATTTTTTTCTTAGTTTTATTTGCTTGTATGCATCTCCTCTACTAAATTTCTATCTTTGGTGCTTTCTTTTTGGTAATTTGTTTAGATACATGTTGTTCAATAGAGTATTCTATAAAAGTAATCTGTATTTACTGTTCAATATGGTGTCGGCTAGTTATTTCTCTTGAATTGTGGCTAATGCAACTGTTCAGCCTGTAGCTGAAGGCTTATATACTTAGCTGTATAATTGACATTTCCACTTGGGAGTCTAGTAGTTATACTTAACATAGCCAAAACAGAGTTATTATTGCTTCTCCCTTTACTCCCATTTTCCCATATGTGTCCTCCCTGGTCTTCCCCATCTCAGTAAATAGTTTTACTAAACAATTATTTGTTAATATCTCCATTAATTAGGTTCTCCAGAGAAATAGAACCAATAGAAGGTCTCTGTCTCTTCACCTGCCTGCCTGCCTACTTACCTACCTAAAATAAGGAATTGCCTCATATGATTATGGAGGCTGAAGTTCCAAGATTTTTAGTTAGCAAGCTAGAGATGCAGGAGAACTAATAGTTTAGTTCTAGTCTTAAGTCTGAGAATCAAGAGTACCAATTTTATAAGTTGTAGCCTGAAACAGGCAGGTTTTAAGACCCAGGAAGAGCCGAGTTTCAGTTTAAGTCTGAAAGCTGGAAGAGATGAATTTCTCAATTCAAGGTAGCTAAGCATAGAGAGTTCCTTTTTACATAGGGAGGATCAGCCTTTTTGTTTTATTTAAGCTTTCAACTGGATGAAGAACACCTCATTTTAGGGAAGGCAGTCTGCTTTACTAAGTCTCCCAAATGTTAATCTTGCTTCAGAACACCCTCAAAGATACGTAGAATTGTGTTTGACTATCTGGACACCCTGTAGCTCAGTCAATAAACACATAAAATTATCATAATATCATAAATATGGGAGTCATACTTTATTTTTCTTTCATATTCATTTATATTACTAGCAAGTTGTATCATGTTTACCTCCCAAATTATCCTGAATCTGACCAATTCTCACCTTCTCTAGTACTACAGTTCTAGTTTAAGCCACTGTCATCTCTTCCTTCTGCTATTGCAGTAGCATCATCACTAGTTTACTTTTTTTTTTTTTTTTTTGCCAATATTGGGATTGAACATAGAGCCTTGCACATACTACCAGTCCTCTACCACTGAGCTACATGCCCAGCCCTTTTTAAATTTATTTTTGAGACAGGGTCTAGCTAAGTTGCCCAGGCTGACTTTGAACTTGTGATTCTTCTGCCTCAGCTTCCTGAGTCACTAGGATTACAGGTGTACACAACTGTGCCCAGTCCTTAACTAGTCTATTTTTAAGATATAAAGCAGATCTTGTGTTTCTTTTGCTTAAAGTTCTCTAATGGCTTTTGGTTGTAATCAGAATAAAATCTGAATTCTTCCCGACTTTATGATTTATATTCTTTTTTCTGACTTTATGTCCTTTCACCTCCTTTTTTTTTTCACTTTTGCTTCAGTTATACTGGTCATTATTTGTTCTACAAACAAGTTTTCTGAACCTCAGTTTCCTAATTTATAAAATGGGAACAAATATTGATTTTGGCAGGACTGTTACTAGTATTAAATGTAACTGTGTGAAAGCTTATAAAAATTGCAAGGTGTTATACAGATGTGAGATGATGGTACTGAGTCTTCTTTTGCAGTCTTTATTCTTTTAGTTTTTTGCACTGAGTTAAGACCCAGTACAATATTGACTTGAAATGGAAATAAAAAGCTGTCTTTATCTTGTTCCTGATTTCAGTGGAAACAACTTTAATACTTTATCACTAACTATGACATTAACCCTGGTATTTTAAAATACTGATAACTTTATCAGATTAAGAAATTAATCTTATAATACTGCTTTCAGTGATATGTAGTGTTATAGTAGATGATGAGACACTAGGAAGAAGTTTAAAACAAATATGCTCTCTGACTTCCAGACATAACAAAATAATAAATGATATTATTTCTAAAGAGTCCTCAGGAATACTTCTTTAAGGAAATTACATGTTTAGTATTTTAACTTATAAACAGTCAGATCTGGACATGGTTATTATATAAAAGGATCACACCTTTTTTTGCTTCAAAAATTTATTTCAGGGTTCCTTTATATTTTTTAAAACCTTGCTAATTCATTGAAATAGACATTGCATGTACACTTAACACTGATTTACAAAAGATTATCTATATTCTTACACATTTTTTAAAAGTATAAAGTCAGGTATGTGGTATATTTTTTAAATACTGAAGTTATTAGTTGTATCCTTGCTTATTGTTCTTTATTAGTTTTAGTTCAAGTGGAACCCAGCGTAGATGAAAAGCAGGGGTTGGCAAAATTATAGCCTGCGAGCTAATCCTGTCCACCACTGTGTATAGCTTGTGATCTAAGAATGGTTTTTACATTTTAAAATCTTTGGAATAATTAAAAAGAACCATAATGTTTTGTGATTGTGATATAATTTTATGAAATTCAATTTTTAGTTTTTATTGGAACATAACCATGACATTCATTTATGTGTTGTTTATATAATTCATTCATTCTATAGTGGCAGAATTGAATAATTTTGATAGACTGTGTAGTTCTTATCACATTATACTGTTGGAGGACAAGTCATATCTCATTTCAGTGAGATATGACAAATCACAGTGGTGCACTTATAACTTGACAGTATTTTAAGTGCCACATGTATTTGGTGTACTAAGACAATTCTATTTATTTTTATTGCCATGCACACACATACACCATGTAAAAACAAGAAAAAAAAAAGTAGACTTTGAATGTTTTACTTTTAGGACCCAATGGAATGTGGACTGTTTTGTTATCAAAATGTAAAGGCAAACTGGGCGCAGTGGTGCACGCCTGTAATCCCAGTGGCTTGGGAGGCTGAGGCAGGAGGATCATGAGTTCAAAGCCAGCCTCAGCAAAAGTGAGGCACTAAGCAACTGAGTGAGACCTGTCTCTAAATAAAATACAAAATAGGGCTGGGGATGTGGCTCAGTGGTCGAATACCCCTGGGTTCAATCCCTGGATCAAAAAAAAAAAAAAAATGCAAAGGCATTATAGTTGTGCTAAGAGAGTATAGTATGTATTGATACTACTGTAATAAGTATTCATCATGATATTCCCAACTCACAGAAGGAAGGTCATAATAATTAGAAATTTGAAAATGTAGTATCTCATTATAGCAGAATTTCTTCATTAAAATAAAAAGTGAAAATGTAGTTTTAGCCAAAGTAAGTTTCTAAGTGGCTTGTTTCTGAAGCATGGAAAGCCATTTACCAATGGTGAGTTAATTATATTGGTTTGATTGCAGCAGAAGAAATGTGTTCTGAAAAAAATCTACTTAAGACTAGTAGCCTTTTGGCAAGAACAGTTGCTTGGAGAATTGGGAACTGTGTGAATAGGCAATTAAAAAATGAGGCAGATGATTTCAAGTGATCTTCCTTGGCTCTTTATGAGTTGACAGATATTACTGATACAGATCACTTGTAATTTATTTGAGGAGTCAGCTCTGAGCGTGAAGTGGCTTTTATAAAAATTCTGTGTAGACCAACTTCAAGTGAGAATGTTTTCAAAGAAATCAAAAATACAATAATCCAATTCAATCTGAAGTGGAATTTGCTAAGATGTGTTACAACTATTGATGGTAAAAAAATGTATGAAGCAGAAAAAAGCTTAGCTCGACAAATTTGCAAGACTCACAAAACTGTAAGGTGTTTAAATTCTGTGTTTATTCATTGTATTACTTTGCAGCCCTATCTGAATGAGTCATTGTGTTACAGTAGTTCATTTGTTAAAGATTTATCTTTGTTTTTTTTTTTTTTTTGTGGTGCTGAGGATTAGAACCCAGGGCCTTGTGCATGTGAGACAGGCATTCTACCAACTGAGCTATATCCCCAGCCCAAAGATTTATCTTTGTTAAATCAGAAATAGAAGCTGAATATTTTGACTTGTCATACCACACAACAGTTTGATAACAAAGCAGTGGTAAAGTTTTATTGTGATATTTTGAACTCAGAGCTTACTAATTTTGGAATGAGAACTGTTTTTGGCTATTGTGTTTGAATATTGACTGGATTTGGAAATTAGCTTTTACTGCAGACTTGATAATGGCTCTTTTTTTGTTGTTGTGGTGCTGGGAGTGAACATGGTTGAGCACATGTGGTTTGATCAAATTTTTTGCTGCTGTGACTAAAGATCTGACCAGAACAATTGTAGAGTAGGAGAAGTTTATTTGAGAGCTCACAGTTTCAGGGGTCTTAGTCTATCGATGGCTGGCTCCATTCCTCAGGGATGGAGGTGAGGCTGAACATCATGGTGGGAGAGTGTGGCAGAGGGAAGCAGCTCAATAATGATCAGGAAACAGAGCGAGACTCCACTGGCCAGATACAAATATATACCCCAAAGCCTTGCCTCAATTTCCCCCTCCTTCAGACACACCCTAACTACTTCAATTACCACTCAGTTAATCCCTACCAGAGGATTAATTCACTGATTGGGTTAAGACTCTTACAACCCAATTGTTTCTCCTCTGAACCGTCTTGCATTGTCTCACACGTGAGCTTTTGGGGAACACCTCACATCCAAACCATAACAACATGTTAAGCATTTTGCTGAACTACAACCCCAATGCTTTTTATTTTATTTTGAGACTGAGTTTCCTAAGTTGCACAGGCTGGCCTTCAACTTAGATCCTGCTTCAGCATCCCAAGTAGTTGGGATTTCTGGCATGTCCCACCATGATCAGGTTGATAATGGTTCTCAATGAATTCAACCTAAGATTGCAAGGCAAGACAATGCATACATGCAAAACCTTTGCTGAGACAAGTCACTTCAAAAATAACAACATTGTAATGACAAAAAGTAACTTCTTAAAAAAGTGCTATGAAAAGTTAAGAAAAGAAGCAAGTTTTCCATTCTTATACAGATTTGCAGCAGATGTATTATCTGAGCATTATCTGATGTTTTTTAGATCTCAGTGAAAGTGCAAAGGAAATTTCCATATTAATAAATCCATTTAATTGTCTCTTTGAGCCTCTACTGGTCTTTGATTGGAAGTCATTAATTTGCAGTGTGATGACATGCTGAAAGACAAGTATTGAGTGTAATAGACTTTTATAAATGCATTCTATATGATGAATATACTCAATTAAGATCATCTATTCATGAAGTGATATCAATATTTGGCAGTACCTAGCTATGTGAAAACCATTTTAAAAAATCAAATTTGTAAAATCTCATTACAGATGAGCATGAAGGGGTCAACATATGTAATCAATTATGGTGATAGAGAGCACTGATTTTGAACCTTTAGGTGAAAGGTTATCCCCCCACACAAAATTCTACTCTTACATTGATAGATCTATTTTACAAAAAATTGAACTCAAATATTATTATATTTGAATATTGTTAAAATATTTGTGGACTTTTTTTTTTGTCTCTTTTGCTTTAAAAATACAGACTCAAATTTGCCTTTTGGCCCACATGGTCTAAAACATATACTGTCTGGACCTTTAAGAAAAAAGTTTGCTGACCCATGGATTAAAGTATAGATACTTAGGTTGGTTTTATCTAACTAAAAATTGACTTAAAGATATTGGCAGATTTTTTTCCCCTTTAGTAATATCTGTTAGGACATGAATATATTTTGAAAAAATTATGTAGTAAAATAATCTTTTTATATGTTTGTGTTTCTTTGAATTTTTGCATACTTTGAGTTGTTTTGGTGTTTGCTACCCAAACTTTAGTGAAGAGATAATAATTTTATTTATACATTTAATTAGAAATTAGGAACAATTACTTAGATCCCATTTGATAAAATGTTTAAATCAAGTCATAAGTTTTCTTTCCAAATAGGGTAGTATTCCTATTTATGCATGTTAAATATTTCTAGAGGAAAAACTTGAAAATTAATTTGTTTCTTAAAATTTTTTTCATTCATTCTTGTTAGATATACATGACAATAGAACATATTTTGACATATTATGCATACATGTAGTATAACTGATTCTAATTAGGATCCCATTCTTGTGGTTGTACATGATGTGGAGTTTCACTGGTCATGTATTCATACATAAGCATAGGAAAGTTATGTCTGATTCATTTTACTGTCTTTTCTATTTCCATCTCCCCTCCCTTCCCTTCCCTTCATTCCCCTTTGTCTAATCCAATGAACTTCTATTCATCCTTCTCCCTCCCTTATTATGTGTTAGCAACCAAATATCAGAGAGAACATTCAGCCTTTGTTTTTTTGGATAGTTAGCATGATAGTTTCCAGTTCCATCCCTTTACTGGCAAATGCATTAATTTTATTCTTCTTTATGGCTGAGTAATATTCTGTTGTGTATGTATTTTCTTTATCCATTTATCTGTTGTGAAGGGCATCTGAATTTATTCCTTAAGCTTAGCTAAGGTGAATTAAGCTGCTATAAACAGTGGCTGCATCACTGCATCAATGTAGCTGATTTTAAGTCCTTTGGGTATAAACTGAGGAGTGGGATAGCTGGGTCAAATGGTAGTTTCATTCCAAGTTTTCGAAGGAATCTCCATACTGCTTTCCAGAGTGGTTGCACAATTTGCCTTCCCACCAGCAATGTATGAGTGAACTTTTTCCTCACATTTTCACCAACATTTATTTATTTAAAAAAATTTTTAAGTTGTCAATGGATCTTTTATTTTAATTTATTTATTTGTGGTGCTAAGTATTGAACCCAGGGCCTCACACTTGCCAGGCAAGCACTTCACCACTGAGCCACAACTCTAGCTCCACCAACATTTATTGTTACTTGTTTTTTTTAAATTTTTTTATAATTTTACTTTTTAGACAATAATTACTTTTTGAAAATTTAAGATGTATTTTTAAAATTCTTTCTCATCATCATAAAATTCAAGTATATTACCCTGTTTTGTTATGACATTTCTTTTTTTTTGTACACAAATGGGGTACAACTTTTCATTTCTATGGTTGTACACAATGTAGATTCACACAATTCATGTAATCTTACATATACATAAGGTAATACTGTCTGTCTCAGTCTACTATCTTTCCTTCCCCGACCTGCTCCTGTCCCATTTTCCTCTACACCATCCAAAGTTCCTCCTTTATTCTCTTGTGTCCCCCTGCCACCCCTTACTTGTATTCTTGTTAATTGCCATCCTGACTGGAGTGAGACGGAATCTCATTATAGCTTTAATTTGCATTTCTTCAATTGCTAGAGATGTTGAACCTTTTTTCATATATTTGTTGACCATTTGTATTTCTTCTGTGAAGTGTCTGTTCAGTTCCTTTGCCCATTTATTGATTGGGTTATTTGTGTTTTTGGTGTTAAGTTTTTTGAGTTCTTTGTATATCCTGGAGATTAATGCTGTATCTGAGGTGTGTGGTAAAGATATTCTCCCATTCCGTAGACTCTGTGTTCCTGTTCTTAACTGTTTCCTTTGCTGTGAAGAAGTTTTTTTAGTTTGATACTGTCCCATTTATTGATTCTTGATTTTACTTCTTGAGCTTTAGGAGTCCTTTTGAGGAACTTGGTTCCTAAGTGGACATGATAGACTTGGGCCTACTTTTTCTTCTAGTAGATGCAGGGTTTCTGGTCTAATGCCTAGGTCTATGATCTTCTTTGAGTTGAGTTTTGTGCAGGGTAAGAGGGGTTAAATTTCAATCTGCTACATATGAATTTCCAGCACCATTTGTTGAAGATGCTTTTCTCCAATGTGTTTATGGTGCATTCGTCTAGTATGAGGTAATTATATTTATGTGAATATGTCTCTGTGTCTTCATGTCTGTTTTTGTGCCAATACCATGCTGTTTTAATTACTATAGCTCTGTAGTATAATTTAATGCCTGGTATTGTGATGCCTCCTGCATCACTTTGGAAAATTAATTTGTAAAAAAGACATTTATAAGTATCTTTGAAATGATTCTTCCTGTTCCATCAGGCCAATCTAAATAAGTAGGCATGTCTTAAAATGTTTAATTTGGAGAAGTTGTTAGTATTCCTTTCAGGTGCAGTAATAAAGATTTACAAAACTGGACTTGGTGTTGCATGCCTGTAATCCTAGCTACTCAGGAGGCTACAACTGGAGGATTCAAATTCAAGGCCAGCCTGTGCAACTTATTGAAAGCCTGTCTAAAAAAAAGGGATGGGGGTTGCTGGGGATATATCTCAGTAGTGGAGCACTTGCCTATAATGTGTTAGGCTCTTTGTTCAGTTCCCTTACCAGGAAAAAAAAATTTTCTTTATTAGTGCTTAGCTTGAAGGTTGACCAACTTATTAAAATCTATTATGCACTTCTTTCCTCATAAACAAAATATTTTTACTATCATGTATAAAAAGATTTAGCATCTTGTAAATTAATGTGGATAGAATATTGAAAGAAATGATAGTGTATTTCAGAAAACATTTAAATATATATGTACATTTTTTTGAAAGGTGTTTCTTGCACATAAAGTCCATTGATTTTTTTTCCTAAGTGGCTTGTAATTTATAATGAAGGCAAAAATATGAAATATGTATGGGTAAAGGGTGAGGTAATTTTTGTTTCTACACATTAGGTCAATATAGAGAAATCCTAAAACAGGAACGTTTTCTTGATTACTTAACCTATCATTTGGCATGATTTTTTCTCATATCTAAGTATCTTAATATCTAATTTAACTTTGATTTAAATATTTTTTTTCTAGATGAAGCACTGGATGATTTAAAATCCCAGAAGAAAAAAATAGTAAGTTAATTTTTATTTAAAGTTAATTTATATAAACTAATAAGTTAGAACTGGATAATTAATGTTTATATGTTGTAACTTAATGACTCTCCAAGGAACAACTGTGCTTTTAGATAGCATTTTAATGATGAGGTTAAATTATGAATATTTTGAATATTTTTTCTAATTAGATGGACTTTTGAGATTCTGAGAATCTGTCAGTTGGAAGCTGAGAAGTAAGTAAATAAATAATATTGAAGAACTAAATGAGGCAGAGAAGGTAAAGAGGTGGCTGTCCAGATAGTTTATCACAGCCCCAAATGGACTAAATAGCTACATATATCAGTTCTTCAATTTTCTTAACACCATAAGGTCAAGAGAGAGGAATCAAGAATTGATTGTAAGAAACAAATTCAACATAAAGAGCCTAAAATAAGGGGGAAGAGGAAAAGAATTTTTTTTTAAGCCTTTTCTACTTTCTAATAGCAGTACTGATCACATGGATATCTGTTGTAGTCAGTTGAATGCCTCCTAGAAAGACCAAGAGTAAGAGGAAGAGCTAGAGGTAGTTAGAAGTTGATTTAGAATAGTCTCTAATAATCAGTTGTTCTTGGTATTTGACTTGGTGGTTTCACTGCCTTTTTAAATGTTATTTTTGAATTATGTAAGTGATAATTGCTGGTAGTATTGTTACATGGAAGCTTATTTAATATTTAATCAGGTATAAATACATTGTTGTCTCGTATATAACAAGTTGTGTTAAGTAGCTTTCCATCATTATGACAAAATACCTGAAATAACCAACTTACAAGGAGGAAAGTTTTATTTTGGCATATGGTTTCAGAGGATATAGTCCATGGTCACTTGACCCTGTTGGTTTGGGCTCTGGTGGCACAGAATATAATGGTGGGATATATCATGGTGGAGGTCTGTTTACCTCATTGTGGCCAGGAAGCAAAAAGAATGAGAGGAAGGGACTGGAGTCCCAATATCCCCTTTACAGGCATGCCCCCAATGACCTAACATCTTTCCATTTGGCCCCTTCTCTTAGAGGTGCCACCACTTCCCAGTAGCATTACAGAGTTGGCAACCAAACTTTTAACACATGAGCATTTGGGGGTCACTCCAGATCCAAACAAGTAATCATTTTGTATGAAACTAACAAAAATTATGAAGGTTAAGATTAACATTAAAAATTGTGAATTGGTAAAAGACACTAGTCAAGAATATTAATTGAAAAGTAAAGGAATTTTAATACTGAAAGGATTCCTTATGTAAGTTTATTTGATTCTTTTTAATGTTTTATGAACTATCACAATTGCATTGACAGTGTTGATGGTCCTACTTTAAATTATAGAAGTATGTATTAACAAATTAAACTTTATCATAGTTACATATGTATAGGTATTATGTATGTACAGGGAACACATAGAATACAATATTCTCTGAAGTTTTCAGACATTCACTAGGAGTCTTAGAACATATCCCTAGTGGTTAATGGGGAACTACTCTAGAAAAAACAAAGGAGAATGACAGAAAAAAAAAAAAAAGAGAGAGAGAGAGAGAAAATGTCTTAGTGATGAGAAACAACCCAATGTCACTCCTATCACGTGGCCAGAAAACACAGTTTTGAAGAACGTGTGATTGGCAGAAATCTCTTAAGAGCTGGGCTGGGGATGTGGCTCAGTGGTGGAGTGCCCCTGGGTTCAATCCCCAGTACCAAAAAAAAAAAAAAAAGAGTAACAGAGCTGACATAAAGGATTCTGTGAAAGGGCAGCAGTTCAGTAGCTCTGTATATTTATATCTGACAACAGTTCAGTAGCTCTGTATATTTAAATGACTCTAGAAGCATTAGCATTATAGAATAGTTCAGTATGGCATTTATCTTGTACTATGACTAAAAAATAGGTTGGCTCTAACTCACTGTATTAATAAGAGAACACAATTTGCATTGACTTACTTGACTGTTGGTTATAAAACTGTTGCTGTTGGGAGCTAATCCCTGGTCATTACTGCGTAAGCTCTTAACAGAGATGCTTTGTTGGTGTAGCTTTCTTTATACTTTGGAACAACAGGTGTTCAGGTTGAATTAGCAAACTAGTGATCATGCTAGCAGTGAGAGGCAAAAGAAGGCTATTTATTGTTTCTTAGCAAAAGCTAAACATAATCAAAACTGATTTTGTTTATTAATGTTTAGTTTTAAATACTGTACTTTTGGTTTTAAAAATACTTCTGTTGTTGAATACCTGCAGGAAAAATAATATCAGTCTAAAATTATTGAAATCCCAATCCTTCTTTTTCATTAATAAAATTAATACAAATTTACATTGTTACTTGATACTTTATTGATGGTGATTTCCTAAGGAATGCATCTTTTTTATGTTTTGTATTTTTTTTAGTTGTTGATGGACCTTTATTTTATTTACATACAGTGCTGAGAATCGAACCTAGTGCCTTACCCATGGTAGGCAAGTGCTCTACCACTGAGTTACAACTCCAGCCCTGGGAATGCATCTTTTTAATCTGAGTAGATATGTAATGAAATTAGAAATTTATGAAAGTGTAATTTGTAATGATGAATATGAATTATCAGTTGATTAAAAGTTAAATTACTTAGAAAAATGAGTAGTATCTTAATGTTTTAAATTTTAAGAACTTAATGTTAATATTTGCTAATGAAAATAAGGCTAGGACTTAATGTTTAGTTATTTAAAAAGTTCCCAAGTCTGGGTGTGTACATTTTGCTACTCACATATTTGGTGGTCCTTTAAAAATTTTTGTTTTTTCCTTTTTAATCACTAAGTAATCTATGAAATATATAATCCTTCTGTATCCACGATTATTCCTTCAAAAGGGTTCAAAGTCACAGTCCATCAATGCATGACTCAGAATTAACCTCTTTAAGTGGCTTCATCAATGTTCTGTGCTTTTTCCAGAATAGTGTTTCTATGTGGTAATTCCTCTCGGGCATTTGTCAGGAAATTTATGTTGTGAATTTTGAGAAAAATCAGTTGACAAATTGGGAAGTGGGGAAAAATGTTATAATTCTCTGAAAATTTAAGTTTTATCAATTAAATACATAGGTTATTTGTTCAAAGGAATTGGCAAATATCATTTTAAAGCAAGAACAAGAAATGCTGCAGGTTAATGTTAAAATTTCTGGGTGTAGAACAGAAGCATGTCAAAGAGAAGTAGCACAATTTAGTAGTTAGTCTGGCTTTTGTGGCCATGTTGTAACATGCGTTTATGGCCCTTTTTCTTCTTAATGAAGGGTCATTCTTGCAAATAACTATTAATAAGTTTATACATATAGTAAAATTTAAATCCTATGAATGATTTTTCCATGAAATAAGTTTGGAAGCAAACAAGAAAGTGATTTTTTTTTTTTTTTTACAGTGCTGGGGATTGAACTCAGGGCCTTGTGCATGCGAGGCAAGCACTCTACCAACTGAGCTATATCCCCAGCCCTTTGCTGGTGTTTTGAGTATTCATTGTAGGCTACAAATTAACAGAAGGGAATACAAAGAGAAAAGATGTCGAATACTCATGACACTAGAAAGTGATATAAAATCTGAATTAGTAAAAACATCAATTTCAACAGCAAATTAAAATCAGAGTAAGCAGATACTATTTTCATCATTATAATGAATTTATATAACATGTTCCCCAATACTCTGAGTTGAAGATTCTTTTGGATGCACTCTTAATTTGACCAGTCAATGTAAAGTGAAAGATATCTGGCATATTTATCATGAATCAAAGATTGAGAATGTTGGATAGGGCAGTCAACACTGTGTGTTTTAAGATTTTATTTCAAGAATTCTAATATCAAGAAGTAGGTAATCTGGGCTGGGGGTGTGGCTCAGTGGTAGAGCGCTTGCCTAGCGTGTGTGAGGCACTGGGTTCGATTCTTAGCACCACATATAACTAAGTAAAATAAAGGTCCATTGACAACTAAAAAATATTAAAAAAAAAAAGAAGTAGGTAATCCTAGTTGCAGAATTATCTTTCAAGATTTAGATTTTTTTTTTATTTTGATACCAGGGATTGAACCCAGGGGCACTTAACTGCTGAACTACATTCCCCACCTTTTTTTATATTTTGTTTTGAGACTGGCTCATGTTGAGTTGCTTAGGGCCTTGCTAAGTTGCTGGGGCTGGCTGTGAACTATCCTGCCTCAGCTTCCCAAGCTGCTGGTATTACAGATGTGTCCACCATGCCTGGTCTTAGAAGATTTTTTGATGTTTGTGTTAGAATTCCTTTCTTTTAATGTTTTCTATGATGATGTGACTGTATCAGGTAGAAGTAATTTCTTTGTCCTATTGAACTGTATAATCTTGTCGTAATAATGATGATTCATAATAATCTACAATGTATTTGTTATTCTTTTAAAAAAAATCCATGAAACTTTGATTGTATCAAAGAAAAAGAATTCACTCTTTGTCACATCATTCATTATGTTTAAAATAAAATATTATGAAAAGTACAGAATAACTCATGATTTAAGGGATTTCTATGAATTCCAATTTCTAATTTCCAAATCCTTGGATTAATATGTTGGGTACTTAGAAACAATGTTTGTTTCAGATCCATTCTGAATAACCTATGTTTTACTGAAAATTATGTCAGTGTGTTATACAATGTTGTAGACTCTTTCTCTTACCTTATTTAAATTTATATGATTACATGAATGGCATGAATCTACGTTGCGCACAACTATAGAAACAAAAAGTTGTGCCGTATTTGTGTATAGGGAATCAAAATGCAGTCTGTAAAAATAAAAAAAAATTTAAAAAGATACATTTCAGACTTCCAAAAAAAAAAAAAAAGTATGACAGTGCCATGAAGAGAGTATCAGTATATCTTTTATACAAAAGGAGAGACTGAGACTCACCAACTTGCCCACAATCTAAGAAAGAATAGAAATGTGCTTTGAACCCAAATCCTTTTTTGCAAGTAGGGAGGGTGCTGGGGATTGAAGCCACTGAACTATATCTCTTGCTCATGATCCCAGATTGTTCTGACTTTCAAGTTTCTAGTTCATATTCTTCTCAGTGATCAGAGTATCTTTGTGTTTAAAACATCTTATTAACTTAAAATATGGTATGAATATGTGTGTGAATGAAGGTATTATAACTTTTTGTTAGAAGTAAATGCAAAAGAATGAATTTTTACCTTTTGAGAGCTTTTAAAAATGATTAAATATAAATAACACACACACACACACACACACACACACACACACACACTCATTGAATAATCTACCAAAAATTGCAGCCATTTGTTGAAGTAGCATTTCGGTCTTGAATTTTGTATGTAATTTTAAAGGCCACAGTTGTATCTAATTGTCTTTTTAAATCTAACAGTAGTCTTAGTCTATAGAGTTGTGCCGCCAAAATCACAAGCCATTTGCCACTTGTGACTTTAAATTTATGTAATTTAAAATGAAATAAAACTACAAATTCAGTTCCTTGGTCACACGAGCAACATTTTAAGTGCTCATGTATCACATACAGCTTAGTGGCTTCTATTATGCCAATACAGACCATTTCCATCATTCCATAAATTTCTACTGCACAGGAAAACATCAGGAATTCAGTTCTTTAATATTCCATGTAGATTATGTTGATTTGGGGATATATTTTATGACACCATCTCCCTACTTCCATTTCTAGTTTCTTCCCAACTCTAAAGTGAAATTACAAACATTTCTTTTACATGAGAAAATTCAATTTGCGTTCTTGAATTTATCATAATTTTCAAGTAATTAGTAAAATATTTTAGTTTCACTAAACAGGTTAAATCGTTCATCTAAACATTTAGCTTTTTAAATGTTTGAATTGAATGTTTAATGAGAAATCTATCAACAGCTGTTGTGGCTGGTATTTTTAACTGTCTGGGTTGCTTTTTAAAATAAGTGTCCTTTTGAATGAATATGACATTTTATAATTCTCAGTGGTTAGCAGTGGTCCCTGAGAAGGAAAAGGTCCTGTTTTAATTTTTCCAAAAACATTTTATCTTACACATTGGGTATTTGACGTAACTCTGTCTTGTACTAAAGTTCAGCTTTTTCTGATGTTGGGCTGTAAGTGCTAAAATACTACTTTACTAGTGATTACTTTTAAAATTAAACCCATGTATTAAGATATAAAGAACTGGAGTGTATTGCACATAATGTTCTATAACAATAAAGTTATTTTAAATTATAGTTCATATTGTGAACATAGAATTCAGTACAATTTTTACTTAGATTGTGTTCAATATTTCCCCCTTACGTTGTTTGAATCTAAAAAAAAAAAAAATAGTAGGGGCATGGAGTGGGTTTTAGCTTTTAAAGTCATTTGAGTAAATTCCATGGCTGTTCTCCCAGTTAGTAAGTTTTCACTGCATTTGCAGCAAGTTAATTGCTTCTGCTAATAAATAATCTAAAATCGATGCTGACAGCAGTTAATTGGCACAGAGATTTTATTTTGTAAAGCTCTTGGCTAACGACCTTCTTTAAATTAATAGCATTAAGTGCTTTGAGGAAATATATCTGAGGAATTGCCTGTCATTTGCTTGTCATGTCTAATAACTTCCAATAATGATGGCTGATAGATTTTTGCACATTCCATTATTGAAGTTGGTGCATGTAATTATTCTCCTCATTATATGTAAACAATTAGCAATATTTGGTATTTCCTTGCAGTAAAGCTGTTAAATACAAGTAACATATTAGAGATTAGAAGCCATTTTAAAATCTAAATTTTAATTACTTTCAGGAAGTCTTTCATTCTATCTGGATATATTATGTGCTGGATATAAGTGAAAATAGGACGGGGGTTTAGCTCCCTTCATTTTAAGACCAGTACTTGAATTGTTTTGAATAGAACTTTTAAAAATTGTATTGTGTGTGTTTTAAAATTAATGGAAAATTTTGTTTGTAGCTTGAAGAAGTCATGGAAAAAGAAACTTACAAGACAGCTAAATTAATTCTCGAAAGGTTTGACCCAGACTCAAAGAAAGCAAAGGTAAGACTGTGATATCATTAATATTTCATTGTAAATTGTACATTATGATAGACCACTATAATAACATTATTGTAATTGATAGGAGTTTGAGCCGCCATCTGCTGGAGCAGCTGTAACTGCAAGACCTGGACAAGGTAAATAGCTTTGTAGAAACTGCTGCTGCTGTTGGAAAGATCCATATTTACCCAAGTGAGTTCACAAGTGTGTTGGTGGTGTGTAAAAACTCATGTAGAATGCTTTTATGTTAATTTATACTTGGTAATTTGAGATATGACTTCGGGTAGATGGCAATCATTTTATTTCATTTTGATTTTTGTGGGAATGTGTTGGTAAGTTAGGATTTTGAATATCTGTTGAAATTAAAATGTAATTGATTTTAACCTTTTGAAATTTAACAAATAATTTCACCAATTATTTATAAGATTTCTCCCTCTTCAGATAATAATCTCTTGAAATGTCATGAAAACCCTAATATTTTAATTCTTTAATTAATTGATTAATTAATTATTTTTGTATTACTGAGGAGTGAGCCCAGGACCTGGCATATTTTAGGCAAATGCTGCACCACTGAGCTACACCCCCAGCACTATTATTTATTTTTGAAGAATATAATGAAGATCTTGTCAAATTTGGAATTTCTTCTAAAATAGCACTTTTATTTAGGAAAAGAAAATAATTTACAAATGAAGAAAAAAGAAAAATTGTATTTTACATAATGACTCTTCATTTTCAAGGTTTTATTACCACAGTATTAGTCTTCACTATTACTTTAGTAAATGTTTATAATAGTTTAGAAGTCATTTTAAGTGGCTCCATAAAATATTTCTAAGACTGGTATGTAAAAAGATATTTTCTTTTCTCAAGAATCTATTTAGTAGAGTTTGTACAAGGCTTTTGTTGCAATGTAAGAATATATTACTTTAAAATATTTAACTACCATTCTTATTTTTAATAAGAATTTTAATAAAAATTTAGTTACAATTCATTAGCATTGTGCCCATTTGTAATGTTGTAATGGCATTTAGAAAAGTAAATCCCCTTATAAATATCTGTAAGACCATGGTTATTAAATAAGCCATAGTTTTAGGTTTGATAATTGATATGGATATGTGGAAAGAATTCTACCCTCCCTTTCCATCTTCCATAAGTAGGATTTCATTTTATAGAAATATTAACCTGTTTTCTTTTAGACTTTCTTTTGACAAAATATTCACATATAATTATAATAAATTATGCATATGTATACTTGCAGTGAAATTTCTACTTTATAGTTTAAATTTTTCTACAGTTTATAACTTTCAAGAAATTATCAAAAAAGGTTTTTAGCTTGCAGACCAGGTTTCCATAACTTCTAAGGAGTTTTTGTATATCTAGTCTTAATTTTTCAAAAATATTTTTTGATTGAATTCCTAGAAGCAGAGTGTTTTTTCCAGGGGTGGGAAAAGGATGGGGAGAAAGGGTCAACGGATAGAAATATAATTAAAGGTGAATATAATTTCAAGAGCTTTAAAGTATAGCATGGTGACTATAGTTAGTAATACTGTATTGTATACTTAGAATTTCCAAAGTGAGTACATCTTAAGTGTTCTCATTACACACAGGGAAAAAGATAACTGTGAGATAATGAACACATTAATAAACTTGACTGTATTAATGATTTCACAATATGTAAAATATACCGAATAAATAAAAGTAACCTTGATGAATATGAATGTTTTTTGAAAATGTGATATTTGCAGAAACCTATTGTTGATACTTTTTTTTAAGGTCTGTTAGTATTAAAAAAGAACAGACTTGTGATTTCCTTTACTAAGTATTTATTAGTATTTAGGCACATAAGTTATTTCAAGAATCTAAACTCATCTTTCCTTAGAAACTTTTGAAACCCAAATATGTGTTTTCCTTCTGATGTCCTATTGTAATTATGGAAAATCATTGCTGGTTTGACTGGTTTGGATTCCTGTGGCACTGTTTGCTTTTAGATATTCTTTTAGGGAGAATTAATAGTTATAATATGAATGAATTCTTCCTTAAAAAATTCAAATAACTCATATGTGTAGATATCCTGGGGAATATAGAGATGAATATAACATGATTCTTGACCTTAAGAAGGTTATAATCTGTTTTTTTATATTAACTTTTAAAAATATTTTTAAATATTTATTTTAATATTTCTTCTGTGGTGTGAGGGTCCCTCACTCTTTCAAGGGCATAGTAATAAATTGCTGTTTTGAATTTTTTCTTAGCTTTTAAAAAATTCTAAATTATGGGGCTGGAATTGTGGTTCAGTGGTAGAAGACTTAACTAGCATGTGTGAGCACTGGGTTTGATCCTCAGCACCACATTATTAAAAAATTTTTTAAAAATTCTAAATTTTATCATAATTCCATTCTACTTTTAAAGAATTATGCCTAAGTTTTATTGTTTAATCATGTTTAATAGCTTTTAGTTTCCTCTTATTTTTATAGGTGACTTAGTCATTGATTTTATGTTGAAGTCTGGGCTTCTGTGAGTTTAAAGTGAAGCCTGTCTTTGCTGAATTGTTGTGCATTCTCTAATTTTTTAAAAAATTTAGTCCATTTTTGAACTTAAAGTGGAAAAAAAGTACTAAAAGATGTTTTAGGTACATATGTAGCCCTTGAAAAGCTCTGCTTTTCAAAATGAACCTAATAGTGGTATCCTTATTTTACTAGCTCTCTTGCATTATAATTGAACCAGAACTGTGATTCATGTGTAGTAGGCATCTTTATTTTATATTTCTGACTTATTAATGATATATACTATGCTTAGATTGATTATAAAATTTGAGGCTAGTATTCTTTGATTTGCTTAGGTTTTATACATTAAAAGGAGTATCGTGTTTACTGGACAACACCCCATTTATTCTGACCCCTCATCCTTTAAGTAGAGTTTATATTTTTTAGATTTATAGACAAATTATAGAGATAGTACAGAGTTCCTATTTATTCTTATTCCAAGTTTTCCCATTAACATCTTGTATCATGGTGGTATATTTGTTAGCAGTATGATACATTATTGTTAATAAAATCCATAGCTTATTCAGATTTCCTTAGTTTTACCTATGTCCACCTCTTCAGGAGCTTCTTCTCAAACATTAAACTTCCTTTAAGACATATATTAGAACATGTCAATCCTCTGCTCAAAACAAAACACTTCCAAAATCAAATGCTATTGGTAATGTAGAGGTCCTTGGTGATTTTAGAATAGGCAGTTTTAGTGTAGGGATAGAACAAAAACCTGATTAGAAAGGATAGGAGTAAAAAAGTTCAAGACAGAAGAAATGAGTTCTTTGAGTGAAAGGGAGTGAAGAAATGGGTGACTTGGAGGGGAAGCATTTTGTGTGCCTGGGTGAGCATCCTGTGTGAAAGAATTGATAGTATATTATGTGCTACCAGGAATGGCCCAGATACATGACATAATTGATGACATAAGAGGGAATGGGAACAGTTAATTGAGAACTCTCCATGAGTAGGTGAAAGGAGGTGTGATCTAATTTACAAATAGAGAAGTTAGCTTTTGATAGGAGTGTGGCAGTTCTTGAGTAATAAATAAGGTCAGACTGAGAAGATGGGCAGATATCATTAGGTAGAGGAATTGTTTTCTGAGTATATTTGATTCCTTAGGGAAGGTAAGTTTGAGGGAGATGTAGTTGGGAGCTTGAAGAAACAGTATGAAATAATTCTCTAGGAGAGTGAGAGAATAATTGGATTTGAGAGATGTAGGAATGATAGAGTGCCCTAAGACTGCTTAAAATCATTGATCGTGAATTTAAAGCATGACTGTGTGTTTTTTATGTTCATTTTTATGGGTGCAGGCATGGAGTAGGCAGATGGTTTGTTTTAACCAGGGTTGAGATTTTGACTAATGAATTGGATAAAGTAATAAAGGGGCAGGGTATGGAGGTGAAGTTCTATGCAAGGGAGTGATTATAATAGTAGGTTATGGAATCTAAGAAGATCATGAGGGAAGTAACAACATGAGGAGGATGATGGACAATAAAAAGGCGTTTATAATATTAATATAGGAACATGAAAATTACATCCTGCAAATGTGGGTGAAAGTTGTGTGTGTGTGTTTTTTAATGACTCTTTAGCTTAAAATGGGTTTTATATTTTAAAGTATTCTTAAAAATATCATAGAATAATATGCCATCGTTAGACCTTGTATGGTCTAGAAAGCCCCAAATCCTAAAACCTTCACCCTTAGGCCCTTTTATAATAAGTTTGCTGACCCCTTAATAATGCATAACTAATAAAACAGATCCTTTTGGGGTTGTCGAAAATAAGCTGGAGAGACAAATGTAGTTTGAGAGTGGTATGCTTAAACTTAAGAGGTGAATAGTTATTGTTAGTGCCAAGTTTCTAGGACTAGATTAAGAATAGAGGAATGAATGAAGTAGGAGAATGGTCAGATAATTGGAGGATGCCATTGCAAGCTAAAAATGAATACTTAACAGAACATCATATATATATATTTGTGTGTGTGTATATATATATATGTATATGTTAAAAGGAAGCCATTCTCTTTATATGTAGCCTGCACCTTTACTAAATGAAATTAGCAAAAGTCATTTGTATTCTGCCACAGCTATATCTGAAGTCAATTAGTTTAGTACTGTAGAAAAGTTTAATGATTTTGGCAAAAGGATTATGACTTCTTATATAAATAGGTTTTTAGACTTTACTCACCTGTGTTCCATAGCTTTTTGTAAAGTTAAAGTAGAAATCATAAAACTTTTTTTTTTTTGTACTGGGGATTGAGTCCCGAGGCACTGAGCCATATCCCCAGCCCTTTTTTATATTTTATTTAGAGACAGGGTCTTGTTGAGTTGCTTAGGGCATCACTAAGTTATTGAGGCTGACTTGGAACTCGAGATCCTCCTGCCTCAGCCTCCTGAATCTCTGGGACTACAGGCATGTGCCATCGCACCCGGCACTCTTGGCACTCTTTTGTTCTTTATGGTAAGAGGAAGGATGCTTAATGTTTTGCTGTTTTTCTGGGATTTATGTTTGACAAGGGATTCAGGAAAACACCTTATAATAAAGTAGATTCACTTTTTGGATGTTCTAAGTGTCAAGTCTATACTATTATAATTACCTATTATATAACAGACTATCCCAAAATAGTGTCTTAAAACAGCATCCATTACTTTTAATTTCATTCATTAAAACAGCATTCATTACTCATGAATTTACAGTTTTTTTCAGAGTTTGGTGGAGGCAGTTCATCTTGGTAAGTTGTGGCTATTTTATTGGAAGATTTACTATCCAGATGCATTACTCTCATGGCTGGCAAGTTGGTATTAGATGTTGTTCCTCCTTATGGACCTCTGTTTGGGGTCACTTGGGTTTCCTCACATAATAGCCAGATTCTCAGACCAAGCAGCTCAATAGACAATATATAATTCTAGAAATTGGCACAGTTGAATTTTCTTAGTTGAGCAGTCACAAAATACAGATTGAAGGGAAAGGCACATAAACACTCTCCATCCTAATTTTTTGGGAGACAAATCAGGTTTTGGAGTCTTATTTTAAAACACCACATGGATCTTAATACAAATAACAAAGGCATTTCTTTTCTTTTTTTTTTTTTTTGCGGTGCTGAGGATTGAACCCAGGGCCTTGTGCTTACATGGCAAGCACTCTACCAACTGAGCTATATCCCCAGCCCGGCATTTCTTTTTTTTTTTTTTT
>JAJEJO010003027.1:0-38436 GCA_020662805.1 Glaucomys volans
GGACACAGGTGCTGGTGGCACCTCTGTCTGCTCTCTGCCCCCAGGTTGGCCACCACCCTGTGCTCTCCCTCCTGCAGCCCTTGTCCCCTCCTGTCCCTCTCCACTTGTCCCTGGAGCTAGCTGGCTCTTCAAAAAGCAGATCAGATGGGTGTGTCACCCCCCCCCACCCCGCACAGCTCTCGGGGGAGGCCCCACGCCATTCCTGGGGGCACCCACCTGCCGGGCCCCTGCTGGCTCCTGGTGGGCTGTGCCCCCTCCTCCACAGGCCTGCCCAGCCTGTGCCTTTGCCAGGGCCGCTCCTGCGTCCCCTTCGTCCTTCCTCATCCTCCTCAGAGCAGCCTTTCTGGTGACACCGGGCTGGGCCAGGCCCTTCCCTGGGCTCTCAAGTCCCCCTTGTGACTAGTGACTGTGGCCCTTGCCTAGAGCCTGGGCTCAAGGCGGCCAAAGTGCAGGGCTAGCAGAAAGGGGCGCGTGCCTGAGAGTAGCCGCCACAGGCACGGGGCACTCGGCCCTCACTCCCCCCAACACCGCTCGGCCACAGGTGGCCCAGGTGGCCCAGGGATGGCCTCAGCTCTGCAGTTCAGAATGGCAGCGCAATTCTGGACACTCTGCCTGCCCTCGCCCTTGGGGGTACTGTGGTGCCCCTTCCAGGTCTGTGAGGCGGAGGAGCCCCGAGGACTCCTTGCTCTGCCTGCCTCCCTCCTGGCACCTTGGCCCTGACCCAGCCCCTCTCCCTCCCCACTGTTTGGGGCTTTTGCTCCGGGACCCCCTTCCATGACTGGTCTGCAGCCACGTTCCTCAGACCAGAGCTGTGTGCTGGCAGACCCTTGTGAAAGGTTGGGCTGGCACCGTGGTGCACGCCTGTGATCCCAGCACTTTGGGAGGCTGAGGCAGGAGGATTGCAAGTTCAAGGCCAGCTTGGGCAACTTAATAAGACCTATCTCAACATAAAATAAAAAGTGCTGGGATGTGACTTCGTGTTGGAGAACTTCCCCAGCACGGCAAAGTCGGGTCCAAAGCCAGTTGGCCTTGGCTGACGTTTTATTACATTTTCAAACATGGTCCAATGGAAAGCTTGCCGCAGCCAACCCCTCCCGGGCACCCTGAGCAGCCGAGCCACACGGCCACAGAGCGATCGACTCGGAGCTGCGGAGCAGCAGACCTCCCCCCAGCAGCCGTCGCTCAGCGTGGTCCGTGACGTTGCTCTGTGAACCACGCCGCTCCCGTGTGGACGTGGCCACCCCCACAGGCTCCAGGGAGATCTTGTGCCCATCCCGGTGCCCATGTGGGTCACTGCAGAGCCCTTCCTTGCCCTGGCTTGGTGTCAGTGTGTCCCTGACAGCCAAGCCCGTCCTGCTCTTTGCTGTGACCTGCTGACCTTTTGGCCAGCCCAGTGTCACAGCCCCTGGAGGCCCTGATGCCGCTTCCTAGGGAGGCAGGGTGTGCCCGCTTGCTGGGTGATCTCTTGAGGAAAGCCGGGCCTCCCTCTCCTCCTTGGACTCCACAGCCCTCAGCTTGAGGTGCGTCCCTGAGTGAGGACAGCTCAGGTCCTGATGCACTGGGGGACCTCCTGTCCTGCCCACCCCGGCCCCCTGTGTTCCTTGTGTCATCCCCAGGGACCTGCTCACCCCTGTCATGGCCTCTCACCTGAACCTGTCTTTCCAGTACCTTCCACCATCTGTGCTTGATTGATTGTCCTCCCCACGGCCTGTCCCCTGGTCCTGAGCTCTGTAAGAGGAGGACCGCTCTCTCTCCCCAGTGCCTGGCCCAGACCCCACACGCAGGGTCCGCAGCAGGTCTGAAGGTCTGCTGTTCATAGGCCCCTCAGTCACGGTGGCTCTGCCCGTCACCCTCCATCCTGGCCGTGCCCACCTCGCTCCCTGCTCCTCTGCTCTCGGGCTTATGGTTTCCCTGACGCCTGTGGCCTGCTCCTGGGTGTGGACTTCACCTCGAGCCGACGCCTCCCGCTCCCCGGGGCGCCAGGGCAAACCCGAGGAGCTTCCCTGTGAGTCTCCACGGCTGCCTTCCCAGCGTGGCGGCTCTCTCGTTGCCGTGAGCCAGTTCCTCAGCATCTTCCGTACCCGAGTCTGAGCGCGGTCTCTCCTCTGCCCAGATAAGGTGTACCTGGGCCCCCCGCGCCTCTTCCAGGAGCTGCAGGACCTGCAGAAGGACCTGGCGGTGGTGGAGCAGATCACGCTGCTCATCAGCACGCTGCACGGCACCTACCAGGTGTGCAGGGGCCTGAGCGGGGGCCGGGCGGGTGGGCTGCCGGCTGTGGCCCACTGCACCCCGGCTCTGACCCCGCCAAGCTGCCACAGGGGCTCCTGGCAGTCTGCTGTGCCCGCGCGGGTTCGGCCTCAGCGGCCTCGCTGGATCTCTGCACGGGGCTGCTCGGCCTTGCCGCGCCCTCCTGGGTCTCTGCCCCAGGCTGGAGAGGAGGCTGGCCAGGAGGGGCTTCTTCCTCTGAGGGGGCTGCAAGGTGGGCTCCCAGGCGAGGCGGCCCTGAGTGTGGGAGTGGCCTCTGCCCCAGGCCGCAGGCCCTCTGCTGCATCTCCTGTGGCTCTCCAGGGCCGGGACTGTGCAGTGACCTTGGCCCTCCCTGCCTAGAACCTGAACATGACGGTGGCCCAGGACTGGTGCCTGGCCCTGCAGAGGCTGATGCGCGTGAAGGAGGAGGAGATCCACTCGGCCAACAAGTGCCGCCTCCGGCTCCTGCTTCCTGGGAAGCCTGACAAGTGAGGGGCGTCTCTGAGCGGGGGCGGGGGAGGCCGGGCCACCTGTGGGTGGGGGACTGGAGAGGAGGCACTTGGGGCTGTCCTGCCTGTCAGGGTTGCTGTGCTGGGAGCAGGGGTGTACCCATTGTGGACGGGCCTGGGACAGCACCTGGCACGCAGTAGGTGCTCATGAAAAGGTTCCAGTGGATGGACGGGTGCCCTGTGCATGCCACAAGTACCTGGGCACTCTGCCCTTGACTGGCTCCATCTGTGGGCTGTCCTCACTCACATCATGCTGTGGTCTACCAGGTCCTCTCCACAGACCCAGCCTCTCCCAGCACTGTCCCCAAAAGTCCCCCACGGGAGCCTGGCTCAGGACCTGCCAATGTGTGCAGGACTGATGACGGAGCTGGCTGCTCAGTCCTGTAGGGCCTGGGAGTTACCTGTCTGGCCCTTCTGATGCCTCGTAAGGTGGTCTTGCTAACCCTTCCACCGACGAGGGAGGCGAGGCCTGGAGGGCCACGTGCCGCCTGAGGCCACGCAGCAAGGGGCAGGGCCCCGCCTGAGGCCATGAAGCAAGGGGCAGGGCCGGGCTCCGCTGGTGTCTGACTCTGAAGCCCAGGCTGTGTGGCGAGGGGCTCCCCATCCAGGTTCTGTCCTCGGAGACTGGGAAAGCGGGGACAGAGCATTACGGACAGTGGTGAGGGACGGGACAGTGGAGCCTGAGGCCTGGGCCAGGCTGTGACTGAGCGCGGTGTCTGCAGCCTGCAGCTCTTCCTAGTTCATGTCCTGCACAGGGGCCTGGCCTGCACCCCTCTTCTCCGTGTGCCCCACTCCCAGCACCAGGGGGTTAGTGACGCTGCCCTGACTGCCCCCTGGGGGTGGGGTCCCACTGTAGAGGATAGTCCCCAAAGGTCTCTAAGGGCACTGCAGGTCAAAGGTGAGGAGCTAGTGTGGGGACAGCAGCGACCTCAGGCTGTGCCATCCATTCACGTGTTCACTCACGGACGCTGAGCAGCTGCCCATGAAAAGGTTCCAGTGGATGGATGGGTGCCCTGTGCATGCCACAAGTACCTGGGCACTCTGTACCAGGCAGGTGCTGGGCGCAGAGCCCAGGGGATCCCTCCTGCCAGAGGCTGGCGGCCATCTGACCAGGCCTGAGGAGAGCTGGCCAGGGGAGCTGGAGCCCGAGGCTCTGCCGGCACAAGGCCAGGGCTGCTGCGGCCCCAGCCAGGCCCCTCCTCCCTGGTCCTAGTGGGTGGAGTGAGACTCCCTGGGGCCCAGCTCTGCTGGGTCGTTGGCCCCCAACTTGGAGCAGCCTCCCCTGGTGTCCAGCACGTGGGCTGGAGAAGAGCTGCCTGTCGAGGAGCCAGACCCCGAAATGGGCGCTCATGCTCCTCGCCCTCGCCCCTCGCTGCAGATCTGGCCGCCCCATCAGCTTCATGGTGGTCTTCATCACCCCCAACCCCCTGAGCAAGATCTCCTGGGTCAACAGGTTGCATTTGGCCAAGATTGGACTCCGTGAGTAGCCGGGAGCACATCTGGGGTGGTCGGGTGCAGAGGGACGTGGCGTCCAGGGGCCACGGACAGGGAGGTTTCAGAGCCGGCGGGAGGAGGCACAGGGAGGAGCAGCTGGCGTCCTGGGTCCCTGTGACCTCGAATTGTCACCTGCCTCTCTGAGCCTCAGTTTCCCCAGGTGTGCATGGGCGGCCTGACAGGAAGTGAGTCAGTGGCTGCTGGGCCTGGGGGGTGGTGGGAGGGCTGAGGGTTCCTGAGGGGACCATGCGGGCGTTCTGAAACCAGGTGGGAGTGGCAGTCCCCACCCCAGTGTGCCCGAAACCAGGGGGTGTCCGCTTTAGACGGGCGGGTTTTTGTGCTCGCTGAGTGAAATCTCAGTGGAGCTGTCCCCTCCCCAGTGGTGCAGGGCTCCACTGAGGTGCCACGCGAGCATCTGAGTGCTTCCCGGGGGGTTTTGCTGTCTTTTTCATTTTACGTTCATAGCAACCCTGGCTGGGCCTTCGTGAACCCGTCACCTCCGAGGACTCCGGCCAGGCAGAGGCAGTGATGTGCAAGAGGTGGCACAGCCCGGGGCAGCTCTGGGCTTCGCAGGCAGGCGGCTGGGCTCCGTCCCGAGAGCAGGGTTGGTGGGGTTCTGGCGGCAGGACCCTTGTGACTTCAGACCACTCTGGTCTGTGCTCCTGCCAGTCAGACCCCCTGCGTCCCATCGCCGACCCAGCCAGGAACAGGGACATGTTTGTTTTCCGTGGGATCTCTGTGGATGAGTACGAATCTCCAGTAGGTTTTCCCCCTTTGGTGCGGATTGAACCCAGGGTGCTCTACCCTGGAGCTGCGTCCTCTGCCTTTTTATTTTGAGACAGGGTCTTGCGTCGCCCAGGCTGGCTGTGGGTGTGGTCCTCGGGCCCCAGCTTTTCCAGTGGCTGGGATTTCGAGCTGAGCCGGCCTGGCTCCAGCAGGTTCTAAACCTCTGCGGAAGGAGCTGGCACCTTTCCCCGGCTTTCCCTGGTCAGCCACCCCCTACCAGAGAGTCTCCGTGGTTCGGTTAGTGCCTGACAAGGAGCAGTGATGGAACCCAGAAGCAGCCGTGCTCCCAGGAACTTCACCTCGGGGGCAGATGGACATCAGGAAGGGGCCCACCCTGCACAGGGATAGAGGGAGGTCACTGAGTGTGGGAGGCCTGCCAGGGTGGCATCGGAAGCTGTGCAGAGATCTGGGTAAAGAGCTCCAGGCGTAGGGACCTCACGTTCAGGTGTCCTGAAGTGGGGACAGAAGGAAGGCCAGAGTGGCCAGAGCTGGTGGTGGAAGGGAGGGGTGTACGTGGGTGGGTTGGGGTGCAGGTTGTCCAGAAAATTGGGACCTGGCACCGGGCCTTGTGCTGGGTGTGCTGGGGGCTATTCGTGTAGCATGGAGGTGGACGGCGTCGCCCTCGGATTGTGGTCCAAGGGGGATCACTCTGGCTGCTGTGCAGAGGGTGCTGGAGGGCCAGTGTGGAGTGGGGGCGGGGCAGGGCTTGTGAACAGGAAGCGGCCTCTACTCAGCCCTTCTGTGATCTGGGCCCATGGTGCCCCTCCTGCTGTCCCTGGCCCAGGGCTGCGGGATTCTGGCCCTCAGAAGGGCGAAGGTGGACTCCCACCAGGCCTCGGCCACCGCTCCTCTCCCCACTGTGCCTGAGCTGCCCCCCGGGCCGACCCCACGCCCCATTTGTGCTCCGGCTCTGGAGGCAGAGGAGCCTCCGCCGCTGGCACGCTGGGTGGGAGGCGCCGCCTCGTCTCCACTGAGCTCCGCAGCGGCAGCCGGTCTCGGTGGAAGGAGAGTCATTTGAAGTCTTATCTGAATGCCTGGGTCCCTGGGGGCCTGGATGATTTGTTCCTTTTATTTTGCCACTTTGGCTTTTTTTTTAACTGCAGATCCTGGTGGGGGAGAAGCCACGTGCGCCTGTTAGAAGCTTCTGGAGGCAGCGTGCGCTCAAGTGCTTCTCCCCGGGATGCCCCTCCCTCCTTGTGTTTTGCTTCTTCTGTCTCCTCCGCCCTCGGCTGCAGCGGGCCACCGAGGCCGGGAGGGGTGGGGTGCTGCAGAGCCTGGGTCTGGGAGGGCTCCTTCTGCTCCGTGGATGGGCAGGGGGCCTTGAAGGGGCCTGGGGACCCAGCGCAGACCCTGGATGGTCACGTGGTCCAGGGACAGGCAGGCCTCCCTGCTGAGCCCACCTGGGTTGGACTATAGCGCAAAGGCAAGTCTCCGGCTCGCGGGAAGCTGAGAGCCAGTGAGGGCGGTTGCGCACAGGGTGACACGGGCCATGCCTGCCCGCATCAGTTCCCGGCTCTGCGCTTCCAGGTCTGGTGGCCTCAGCAGACTAGCCCCAGACGCCTGGACAAGTGTGAGGTGCACGGAGGGGCAGGGACAGTCAGTGCTGGCCTGAGGGAGCTGCGCGATAAGCCCCCAGGACAAGGAGTATCCTTATCCCATGGTGGGGGTGGCCCAGGCCATGTGCGGCCCTGCCCTGCCCTTGCTGACCTTGGTCTCCATCTGCAGAGGCTCTGGAAGGTGCAGACACTTGAGGCTCCCTCAGAACCCTTTCTCCACCCGCCAGGCTCTGTGTCGGGCTTGCAGCCTCTCCCACCTCGGCCTCCCTGTTCCCGCCTCCTGAGAGGACCAGGGTCTGGCAGGCCAAGGGTGCCCGCACTCAGGCACATGTCGGGGGGTGAGGGCACAGGCCCGGGGCGGGGCTGTGTGTTTACCTGTCCAGCCTCAGGTTCCCAGCAACAGCTGAGGCTCCTGCTCGCGGCCTGGTGCTAAACACCGCCCAAAACTGTCCCAAATGTTGGTGCCAGAGCCACCCAGGCCCCACGCTGCACCTGGTGGCTCTGTTCTCCAGGGGCGGGACCAAGGGCATCGCCATGGTGCCCAACTCTGGTTTTATTCCTGTTGCTTGGCCTGCCTGGGTGACAGGTGAGATGGGCGATGAGGCCCTGCCCAGCCCAACATCTGGGCTGTCCCCTGGGGCCGCTGTGTCAGCGGGTGCAGGACTGTGGACTGAGCACAGTAGGACTTGGGAGGCAGATTAGGCTGGAGTAGCAGGTCAGGGCTGAAGATGGACCCAGCCTCCCTGGGGAGTCTCAACGGGCAGGCTGTTGGCAGCAAGGACAGTGAGCACTCTTCTTGGGGGCCTCCCTGTGCTGGGCGATGCACACAGTCTTCCTGTGCTGCTGGAACTCCAAATGGGGCAATGATTTCTTCCGTTTTCTAGATGAGGCAACAGGCTCAGAGAGGTTCAGTAGCCAGCACAGGGTCACGCAGCGAGTTGAAGTGGACTCTCCTACACATCCGAGGGGGTTGTTCTGAGCTGGGAGTGGCTTCCCAGCCCAGGGCTGCCCTGTCTGCCCCACGGGTGCTCAACGGGTGCTGGCAGCGTAGTCGGCACTAAATAAGCCCCACTGCCGACCTGCCCTCCGTGCGGGTCTCAGTGCCACTCGTCCCAGCGGCTCGCCCTTGTCAGTGGTAGCAGCTCCCGTTTGGTCTCAGCCATGCTGGTTTGTGTGGGAACAATGGCGGTGGCAGATGGGGAGAGCATCTCCCTTCCCTTTCACGTCCCAGCTGCGGGAGTGGCACCATCTGGAAGGAGAAGGTCAGATCATTAAAAATATATATGATAATCAATAGCTGGGGCTTGACAGGCTGTGTGGTGGGGGAGGCGGGAGGTGCCTCGGGGGACCGGAGTCCGGGTGGGCGGAGTCCGGGTGGGCGGACGGAGGCTTGCTCCCTGGCCCCGGGAGGCTGCCCAGAGTCCTGCTGGACTGTAAGTTCCCGAGGGCAGGGAGCGCCTCAGACCCTGCCTACCTTTGTCTGCCTCCTGGAGGGCTTGCCCGAGGGCTCCCTGGGAAGGCCTGCATCTCGTCATGTGCAAGTGCAGTGCTGAGTCATGTGGGTGCTGTGCTGGGTGCCCTGAGTCGGTTCCTCAGCACCTGGGCAAGGCCCCTTCCTTGGACTCCTGACTGGCCTCCCTGCATAGAACGTAGATGGAAGCCCTACCTCCTACCCATGGCCACCACGGGGACAAAGGAGATAATGTGTCACCTCCAGGTGGGTGCACACCGCCTAGGGGACATGCATGCTGGCCCTTGTGGCCTTTCCTGACGGCCTTGGTCTTCGCGCATCAGCTCTTCCTCCTTCCTCTTTCGGTGACACGGGCAGATCTGTGGTTGTCTCCAGGGCCTGTGGAGTGGAGGGCCGGCAGGCCGCCTCTGGGCCAGCTCGGGAGAGCAGGGCTGCCTTCGTCCGTCAGGCCTGGCGTTGGCCAGTGGCTCTAATCCCCCAGGGGCGTCCACACCTGCCCCTCACCCAGCGTCCCTGGCCAGGGTGGACCCTCAGATGCCACCTTTGCCCGTGGCCGTGTTGGCTCCCTGCCCCATGGTGACTCACGGTGTCCCTTTCTCTGAGGCCAGCAGACTGCCGTGAGTGCAGCGGGTGCTGGGCACTTGCAGCCTGAGCTCGCGGCGGAGGCCTGTCTGCCTGGGGTTTGTGGTGGCCGGTGCTGTGTCCAGCTCCCTGAGCGGGGCTGCCCTGGGCGTGGGGACATGGCGGGAGGTCTGATGCAGGAGAGGGCCTGGGCTTCCATATGCACACTCGGTGGGCCAGCACAGAGCAGAGGTGTGGTGTCCCCAGCTGCCACTGCTGCGCCCTGAGTACCGCAGAAGGCACGCGCGCCTTGCCCACCCCCCGCTTGCTCAGAGAGCCCCTGGGCAGGCGCCAGGCCTGCTCCGCAGGGAAGCCTCGGGGCTCGCCTGTGCGCACATGGGCGTTCGGGCTCCACGGAAGGTTGGACACACCGGTGCCCATAAAGTCCTGCGCCCAGCACGCTGTGGACTCTCAGTTGTTGACGCTCGTGCTGGCTGGGCCGGCGTCACCAGAGATCAGTACACACATGGACACACCGCTGTCCTGGCTGAGCCTCCGGGGCTGGATACCTGGTGGTCAAGGGCTGGGATGGTGTTGCAGTGGTAGGGCCTCAGCTGAGCCTCCCCAAGGGAAGGGACTGGCCTGCTGGGACCAAGGGCAGTGCTCAGGCACAGGGAGCGTTTGGCCGCATCCTGCTGGACTTGGGGGGTACCGTCAAGTGTAGGGGAACCCAGTGACAGAGGGTGAGGCTGAGGAGGGAGGGATGTTCCTTAGAGCCCTGCCGGAGGGTCTGGTCTCACTCCGGGTGGGCTGGGACTCGGTTGATGGTTTCAAGTGGGGAATGGTGGGGTCCAGGGTGATTTCCACAGGACCCTCTGGCTGCTGAGTGGTGAGGCACTGGGGTGAGGCCAGGCAGGAGGCTGGCCCGTGGGCCTGGACGCTGCTTCCCCTTTGCCACCGAGGAGCAGACTGTGGGGGAGGCTGCTGTTCCTGTGGTGGACGGCCTGCTCCCCGGCCCCAGAGCTGGGTGCCCTGCAGCTGATCTCTGTGCTCAGTGGCCCCTCACTCGGGATGCCCGTCCCCGGCTCTGGCTCTCAGGGGCAGAGCTGCCCCTCCTTGTCTGGCCTCACCGTGGCCCTGGGCCTCGGGACAGCAGCGTACGTGGGCAGCAGTTGCTGCAGGTTCGTCCAAGGTCTGATCGTGGGAGTCCGGCAGTCGTCACCCCCGCTGCTGTGGCTGTGCCTGGCCACGCCCCTCAGTCCCTGCATGCCAGTCCTGCCCCGTGTGACGTGAAAGTGGCCATCCTCCCAGGCCTGGTCACAGTGAGGCCCAACCAGAGAGCAGATCTGCAGCCCCAGCATGGCCTGCGTGACTGTCCTCACAGGCTCGTCCAGAAGGAAGGCCGGCAGCAGGCAGAAGGCCTGGGGGCAGATGGTGGTCCCCATCTTCCCCTCATGAGTCCTGCAGTCCGAGTCCATCACTGAGCACTTGCTGTGTGACAGGGCCACTGCAGCTGGCTGGCCAGCTTCTTGGAGGAGCTGTGTGAGAAGATCCCTGACCAGGGAAGGCACTACCGTGGGGACCTGGCGTAATGGCCCTGTGGCGCAGTTGTCCCCAGACACTCAGGTCCTGGGGTTGGGCTCCTGATGGGCTCCTGGCGGGTGGCTCCCTGGTTGTCAAGGTGACCTTGGGAGGCGGGACTGTGCTCCCCCTCGTCCTCGTCATGGTTAGGTGGGTGAGCACAGGCCACGGCACTGTCCTCAGGGCTGTGTGTCCTCAGGCTGGCTGTGGCCCCTCTCCCTCCGGAGTGGAGGTTCTCGGCTCCCGGGGTCCGGGCCCTGTCAGCGTGATAGTGGTTTTTTGTCTGTTTTTTGGTACCAGGCATGGAACCCGGGGGCACTTAACCACTGCGCCGCGTCCCCAGCCCTGTTCTGTATCTTGAGACAGCGTCTTGCTGGGTTGCTTAGGGCCTGGCTGTTGCTGAGGCTGGCTTTGAACTCCTGTCCTCCTGCCTCGCCTCCTGGGATTACAGGCCTGCGCCACCGTGCCGGGGATCTTAGTGTGCAACTGGACCCTCTCCCTTCTATTATTTGACTTGGTTCTTGTAGCATCTGCAGGATGAGGGTGGGTTCCTCATCCTGTTTTATGAGGAACAAATGGGGCCAAGTTGCTGGGTGATGGAGTCAGGCAGGGACTCCGAACTACCGTCCCAGTGCCCCGCCTGGGGCCCGTGGCCAGGTCTGTGGGTGAGGCTGGATTTCATCTCAGACGGGCAGGAGTGTGGTGGGGGATGACTGGCCAGGGCAGTCCAGGTCCCTGTGGGGGTCAGGCCCCTGGGGCCTGCTTCTGAACTTGAGAGCTGCTCACCACCTGGTCAGGCCCCACCCGACCAGCTTCACCACCACCTTCCTCTTGCCGCAGGGGAGGAGAACCAGCCGGGCTGGCTGTGTCCCGATGAGGACAGGAAGAGCAAAGCCCCCTTCTGGTGCCCCGTCCTGGCCTGCTGCGTCCCCGCCTTCTCCTCCCGGGCCCTCAGTCTGCAGGTGAGTGCACCCCACGCGCAAGGGGTTGAGGACCCCTCACCTGGGAGCACCTGCCTTTCCAGGTAGCGCCACCATAGCCGGAAAGACCCGCAGTTTCTCCACTGCTTAGGGACAGTTGACCAAGCCTTTTGGTCACCCCCAGAGTCAACTTTCCCACCAGAGGAACGGGGCTGAATGACCAGCATGGGTCACTTGCGTGGGCGATTCCATCATTCTGAGATGGAGCAGTGATCTTGTCAGCCGATGGCCTGATTCCAGAGTGCACTGAATGGCTGGGCCTGAGCTGGGCGTGGGCCTCTTACAGTGCCCAGGCTGGGGCTGCTCTGGCATGGGGACCGCCCCTCCACCAGGTCCCCACAGCCACTGTGCCTCTGTCCGTCAAGCGTGGCCGTGCTGCTCCGGCGAGTGGCGTCATTCCCTTGTCTTGGCATCTGTAGGAGTCCTGCGAGCAGAGTGTCTGTGTCCAGGCCATAACCAGGAGGTGAAGGCTAGAAGGGGGTCATGGCTCCCAAAGCCACGCAGCTAGTGAGGGATGGTTCCAGGGGTCATAGCTCCCAAAGCCACCCAGCTAGTGAGGGATGCTCCAGGGGTCATGGCTCCCAAAGCCACCCAGCTAGTGAGGGACGGTTCCAGGGGTCATGGCTCCCCAAAGCCACACAGCTAGTGAGGGATGCTCCGGGGCGGGAAGCCTGCTCTGCCTGATTCCAGCACCCTGTCCCAGCCACTGGGAGGCTCAGCCCACGGTCCCCTGTGCCTTGTGTCCTGGCAGAGCTCCCCCTCCGTCTGGATCAACTGTGTCCATCCTCTCCCAAGCAGGTGAGGACATCCCAGCTCTGGGGACGGGAGAGAAGCATGGGACCCAGGCCAGATAAATAGTCCCAGGAGACTTGCCGACGGGGCTGTAGACTGGGGCTCTAAGCAGCCGAGAACAGCCCTTGAGATGTAAGTCCGTTTGTTCATTCATTTGTTCATCTGTCTCCACTCACATGTAATTTTGAGCACCTACTGTGTGCTAGACCCCGGGAATACAGTGGTGACTGCGAGACAAGAGGCCCACCTCATGGGCTCTCAGCCCAGGGCAGAGACAGGACCGAGATGAAGAGCCGTGTGCACGACACGGAACAGGCAGGGGCCACGCACGTAGGAGGAGGTGGCATTTAGGCTGAGACCTGAATGGCAAGAAGGACCCCAGGGAACGATGCTCCAAGGCGATGGAGCAGCGCAGGCTGAGGCGGCAGCAGCCGGGGAGGCTGGTGTGGCTACCACCTGTGTGAGGAGCTGGGTCAGCTGTGATGGAAGCCAGAGGCCAGTTGGCTGACGAGGGACAGGAGTTCATTTGGCTCACAGTTCTGTGGCCCGGACGTCTGGAGTCTGGCGCTGGCCTCTGCAGAGGGCCTTCGTGCCGCGCCGCTCTGTGGTGGGCGGTGGAAGCGCAGGTGTGCCTGTGAGGAAATTGGGCTGAATTCTTTTATTAGGAACCCCAACGGCCACGATAACGCCATTAACCAGCCACGAGGCAGAGCCCTCGTGGCCTTGGTACCTAGAGGCCTCATCCTTCGTACTGTTAGAATCACAACTGAATTTCAGCATGAGTTTCGGAGGGGACACCCCAATCCTGGCAGTGGGCAGTGGGGTCAGTGGGTGGTCAGGTCCGCAGGCTTGGATTCATTCTCAGAGCCACAGGAAGCGCGGGATTGGTTCCAGCCTGGACTCGTATTTTGAATCCCTTGGATCCTTCTGGCTGGCAGTGAGCTGCAGAGAAGAGGGGCATGGTGGTCAGTGGGGACGGATCAGAGGCTAGTACAGGGGGCCCGCTGTGTCGTGGAGGCCAGGCTAGGACCCGGAAAAGGTGAGTAAGGCCATCACTTCAGCTGCCAAATTTAGGTGGGTGCCCCAAATCTCAATGATCAAGATAAATAATATTTTAATGCAATACTTTGGGGGAAAAAGTCAACTCAACAGACTCCAGCCTGTGGTTTGGCTATTCTTTTTTTGGTAAATAAAGGCTGGAATGGGGCCTGGGGTGGAAGCTGGAGTCCAGGGGGACGGGATTCTTGGAGGCCACTCTATCTGTGACTCACTTGGCCTTGGTGCATGCCGTGTAGGAGGCTAACCCTAGGGGCCCTCTCTGCCTCCAACGTGGGTTGAGGTCCATGGTCTCCCCTTTGGAGCTCCCAGGCTTTGGAATGCGTGGCCCAGAGCATCCTTGGCCCCCATGGCCCCCCGCTCACTGGGTCCTGAGGAGCTGCCCATGCTGGCTGAGGGGACTGTGAGTGAGTCTCCATGGGTAACGACCTTGTCCTCCTGGGGTCATACTGGAGCCTGCATGTCCCCTGCTGGCCCCGAGGCCCGTTGCTGCCATCGCACGCCCGCCTCCCCCCAGACCAAGCAGATGAGCCCCATCAGCTCCGTGCCGGCCGCCAGGTGAACCAGAGCTTGGAGTGCCAGGGCCGTGGCCGCTCACTGCAGGAGCAGTCGTGAGTGAGGGCTGCGGCCTGGGCCCCCCGCCCAGACCTGGCTGGCTCCTAGGCGGCCTCATGAGAGCCGGCCACCCGCCAGCACCAACTTCTCCAGGGCAGGCTTGCGCTGGGCCCCAGCTGCCCCTTCCCAGTGCAGGCAGAACAGGCCCTTGCACCGGCTGCCTGCCCTTCAGGGAGTAGGGCCCTACCCACGCTGGCCACGCCAGGCCTTCTGACTCAGGGGAGTTGGGTGTTGGGAGGGAACCACGTGTCCTGGGTCGAATCCAGCTGTGTGACTCAGGAAAGCGACTTCAGCTGGCAGTGCCACAACTGTGTCTTCAGGGAGCCAGCCGGGGTGGCCCTGGTGGCTCCTGGACTGGGTTACGAGGACTAACTGATGTGATGAAAGTTATTTCATGTGACTTAGCCAGTTGCACTCAGGGTTCAGGAAGCACACACCTGAGGATGTTTTCATCCCCAGAAAGGGGGTCGCTGGGTTCACTTGGGGAGTTTCCAACGGCCTGACTATTGGGGTGCTAGAGCATTCTTCTTGGGACCCCAGCTCCAGCCAAGTGGGACGAGTGTCCCTAGAGGGGTAGTCGGAGGACAAGAGGTGAGCTGAGATCAGCTTCAAGGCTGCCTGGGGCCAGGTGGGCGCACCGTGCACTTTGAAGTGCTTTAAGACTTGAATGTCTCGGAGACGTGTGGCCATGGCCCTGACCTGCAGGGGCTCTGGCCAGCTTGCTAGGATCCAGTTCTGCAGCCTAGCAGCCTTGTCTAGATCTTCCCAGGCCTCCACTAGACAGCACTGCTTCTGGTCGGTGTCTCAGTCTGCTTTCCGTTACTGTAACAAAACACTCAAGGCTAGGAACTTTATAAGAAAAGAGTTTCATTTAACTCACAGCTTTGGAGTCTGAAGTCCAAGATGAAGTACCCCATCTATTTGGCCTCTGCTGAGGTCTAGGGTGATGGCATTTAAAGGCAGGAGCACTCGTTAGAGTGATCATGTGGCAAGGGAGGAAGCCAGAAGGATCGGGGCTGGGCTGACTCTTTTTATAGCAGCTAATTCTCTCGGAAGCTAACTGGTGTTCTACGAGAATGGCATTAACTTCTCACAGGGGTGACGCCTCAGTGACTAAGTCACCTCTCCTGACTCCCCATCCTTTAAAGGTCCCGCCACCTCAGTACTGCCACCCTGGGACCAAGCCTCCAGCACTTTGGGGTACACACTTCCCCCAATTCCAAACCACAGCACTGTGGGCCCTGCTCACTGCGCTGGTGCCCATCTGTGGCCGCCCCCGGGCAGCCCTGCTCCCTGCAGGAATGCGTTGGTGTTCGTGAAGCACTGCGTCGTCCCCCGGGAGCCCTGCTGGCCTCCGAAGCTGCTGGGCTCCAGATGCCAGCGCTGTGCCCAGGGCCTCACCCCGCCCTCTCCAGTCCCCACACCATCCCAGGAGATGCCAGGGCCCCCTCTTTGCTCACAGGGAACTTGTTTGCTCAGGGCCCCACATAGCCACCATGCTGGGTGGGAACCCGCGGGGCAGCTGCAGCGCTTCCTCCTCTGGCTCTCACCGCCCTGCTCGGCTCAGGGCACCGTCATTTTCGAGAAGTCAGCTTCCTGGCATGGGTGAGACCTGCCCACTGAGGAGCGGGTTGGTTCTGTGGATTCAGCTGACACCAGGGCTGCTGGAGTTGCCATGGAAATGCCTGAGCTGGGCATGCAGCAGCCCCGCCCTCCTCTGAGAAAGAGTCAGCACCCTCAGCCCCGGAGGAGACTGGGAGGCCAGGATGCCTCCTCCTTCGGGGTGGTCCCCACTAGCAGAAGTGGGTCCCCAGAGTTCCAAAGCCTCTGACCTGGCTTCTGGGGAGAATTCAGCCAGAGCACAGACAGGACACTGGACCAGGAAAGGAGAGTTGGAATTCTGCCCCTGCCTCTGCTTCTAGCCTGCTGTGTGGCCTTGAGTGGATCATGTGCCCCCACTGAGCTTCAGGATGGCCAACTGCTGCCTAAGGAGGCTGGACGAGGTGGCCTCCTTGGGCCCCCTTGCCCAAGGCTGCAGCCTTTAGAAGTTTCCTTAGAAGGTTTTAACCAAGCCCAGGCAGGCTGGGCCTCCAGTGCCAGCAGAGGGCAGCACCTGCCTGGGAGAGGGCCGTGCTCCCTCTACTGCCCGCTCTGGCCTCACATGGCCACCCTCCTGGCCAGGTCTGACTCAGGAAACAGGCTTCCGGGAGGCCACCCGCCATGGGCTTTGGGGATGCAGGAGGTGGGCAAGCAGCTGGTGGGCCTTGGTGACAGATGGAACCCCCAGACTCCATGTGCTCCCAGCACAGGCCGCCCAGCTCCCTGGTCCTGGGGTTGAGGCGGGTGGAACCCAGCACCCCTCTCCTGGCCTCTGGTGTGATCTTGGGGTTGGGGGGGGAATGCAGGGCCAGGGAGTGAGCAGGTGCGGCCAGGTGCGACTCTCACCTGTGTCCCGGCGCCATCCTTGCCCTCTGGGGACCTCATCCTTTCTGTTCTTAAAGGAGGGGAGCCTTAGTGGTTTTCAACAAAGCCTGTATGGACGCTGTCCAAATTCAGTGACCCTGGGCTGATACAGAGCATCATTCAGACCCCTTCTGGTCAGAAGTTTCCAGAAGGGTGATGGTCATGTATGTAGCATAGGATCTGCCTGGAGACCCTGTGGCTGGATGGCTTTCCTGCCCCCACCAGCAGTTCTCTGTGGAGCTGGATGGGTCCCAGGAGTCTGCTGGACGTTGACATCTTGACACTTCAGTGGTTAACCCCACGTGTGCCATCTTGTCTCTGCAGCTCGGGGCCCTGGTCCACAGTCCTGTGAACTGTCCCCTGCTGGGCTTCTCGGCGGTCAGCACTTCCCTTCCACAGGGCTACCTCTGGGTAAGTACCTCCCCCGCCCCGTCCCCCATCCCCTACCCAACTTGGAATTCTGACCTTGGGGTGGGAGCAGGAGGCTGCACCAGCCGCCTGCCCACAGAGCAGCTCCAGCCACGGGGGTCTTCCTGGGATCCTTCAGAGCCAGGCACTGTGCCGGGAGTGGGGACGTGCAACCTTACCTGGGGCAGTAGCATGCCAGGGATGAACAAGAGAGCGTGACTCTTGCAAAGGGCATAGTCCTATGAAGGAAATGAAGCAGGGTCTTCACCCCAGGGGACAGGGAGCAGGCTGCTGCTCCCCAACCATCCTTCCATGGATTCCAGCCCATCCTTCTGGGATTCCTGGCAAAGCTTCTCTCCATCCAGATGCTCCTGATGGTGCAGATTGTGCCTTTCACGTTTGAGGGTCCAGCCTCTCCACCCCCTGGCAGCCTTCAAGTCCTCCCACTTAGTCCTGCCTCCATGCACTGGGCAGCAAGGCCTGACTTACCCATCAGAGTCCACCCCAGAGTCCCTCTTGAGATTGATCTGTCTTCACTGTTTCCCCATTATCTAGCACAGGGTGTATCTACCCGTTCATGTGTGCAGCATCCATTCGCCTGCCCATCCACTCATTCATCCACCCACCTATCCATCCATCCACCTATCTACCTACCTGTCCACCCACCTGCCAGTCATCCATGCAGCCATCCATGAATCCACTCATCCATCCTACATCTGTGCATCCGTCTGTAAACCCATGCATCCATGAATTCATCCATCCACCCATCTACCTACCCACCAATCCATCCATCCATCCATCCATCCATCCATCCATCCATCTACCTACCCACCAATCCATCCATCCATCCATCCATCCATCCATCCATCCATCCACCCATCCACCCATCCACCCATCCATCTATCCATCCATCCATCCATCCATCCATCCATCTACCCATCAACCCATTCATCCATCCACCCATCCATCCACCCATCCACCCCGCCCACCCATCCATCTACCATCAAGTATACATTAAGTGCATACCATGTGCTAGACACAGGGTGAAACAGTGCACAGGACAGAGTGGATCATTTCAAGAAGGCAGAGCAGTTGCTCGCTGAACCCTGGTTGGAGCGCCCCTGCAGAGGAGGAAATGGAAAACCGCCAGGGTAGCTCCTTACTGATGTCCTTTGGTCCTGAAGCCAGTTGTTGCTATGCCGCTGGACACAGGATGGGTGTGGGCAGGAGGGCCTCCTCTGGATGTCTAACCTCAGTGTCGGGGAGGAGTTTGGGCTGTGGTCCTGGAAAGGCAGGGCCAAGCCCCACCTCCCCCCCCATGGTTCCCACCTGACCGCCTCTCTGGTCTCCCCCCCCAGGTCGGGGGTGGGCAGGAGGGTGCAGGGGGCCAGGTGGAGATCTTCTCCCTGAACCGGCCCTCGCCCCGCACCGTCAAGTCCTTCCCGCTGGCCGCCCCGGTGCTTTGCATGGAGTACATTCCGGAACCAGAGGAGGAGGCAGAGGGTGGAGATGAGAGCCGGACAGCGGCCGACCCCCCAGCTGCAGTGCGTCCCACCATCTGCCTTGGGCTCCAGGATGGCAGGTGAGGGGCCTGGGGAGGGAGGATAGCCTGTGCGGGCCATGCCTAGCCTTCCTGATCGTGCCTCTTGCTGGTTGGAAAATGGGGACCAGAGACACCCCTGTGGGAGCCAGAGCATCTGTGGCCTCGCATGCTTCAGCCTCCTGGCTCCCTCCCAGGCAGCGTGGCACTGTGGGGGGACGCTGGCTTTCCTGTCACCGGGTCTGGGATCAGACCTTGGCCCTGCCCTTCCTGGCTGTGGGCCTCTCTGAGCTTCTCATCCATAAAGGGAGGTCGGAACGCCCCGACTCGGGGCTACTGTGAGTCCCTGGAGACGCTGCAGGTGTGGGCCCTCTGGCCCCTGCTGTCGTTGGTGTTCACCCTCCCTGGCCTCCATTCCCCACCTGGGGGGCTGGGGGATCCCAGGATATGCTGGGTCACAAGGTTCCTGCTGGTGGGCGCCAGGGTGGGGTTTGGCGAGTCAGCCAAACTCGGGTGCAGCTGGGAGGCCATGACCGGAGCAATGGCCTGCGCTGGGGACAGGGAGTGCGTGTCCTGAGCGGGGAGGTGGGGGCGAGGGCTCACCAAGACCCCAGAGCCCACGGCCTGGTGTTCCTGTGCCCTGCTCTTCACCCCTGTGCTGGAGAGCGGCAGAGGGCATTTCCCGAGCACCTACTACATGCTCAGCAGTCCAGTGTGCAGGGGTGCCCCCAGCCCACTTCCCACAGGGGACAGAGGCCAGCGGCAGGCTCCCTCTCCAAGGAGAACCAACCTGAGCTCCTCTAAGCTCTGCAGAGTGCAGCCGAGTGCCCGCCAGGGCTGGGACTCAGGAGGGACCCTGGAGCACCTTTTATTTCATTTTATCGTATTTTAAAAATATTTTTAAATGGTCAGTGGCCCTTTACTTACTTATTTATTTACCTGTGGTGCTGAGTCGAGCCCGTGCCCCATGCACGCCAGGCAAGTGCTCACCACTGCGCACAGCCCAGCCCAGCCTTTTATTTTTTACTGAGATAAAATTCACCATTTTACCATTCTAAAGTGGCTTCCAGTAACCACTGTCTAGTTCCAGAACATTCTCACCAGTCCCCTCAGACCCCAGGCCCGTGATCAGCAGCCGTCCTCCCGGAGCCCTGTGCTGCCTGCCCCGGGCGGGTCTCTGGACGGGTGCTGCGGTGGCCTCCCGCCTCTGCCTGGAGCCTGGCTTCCCGTCCACAGCCGCCACTAGCCAGCTGCACTGAGTGGCCATGCTGTGCCGTGGTCCCTGGGGCCTGGGTCTTGGTGAGGACTGCGGCTTGGCACTCCAGGTCAGAAGGGGCCGTCACCCCTCATCTTACTGCCTCCAGAGCCCCAGTCACCCTCCTGACGGGGCCAGGGAGGGCCATCCTCGAAGAGCCACCCTTGGCAGAGCCTGTGCCCCGACAGGGAGCACGATGGCCAGCCACGCAGCTGGGCCGCACGGTGAGCTTTGGCTGCCTGGCCTCTCCGCAGCATCGTGCTCTACAGCAGCGTGGACACCGGCACCCAGTGCCTGGCGACCTGCAGGAGCCCAGGCCTGCAGCCCGTGCTCTGCCTGCGGCACAGCCCCTTCCACCTTCTGGCCGGCCTGCAGGACGGGACACTTGCCGCCTACCCTCGGACCAGCGGTGAGGACGGGGGCGGGGCCTGGGGCACACTCTGGGAGGCCTGGGAGGCTGGCCAAGGAGGCAGTGTGTACGCCACACGGGGCCTCCCCATGCTAGAAGATTGGGTCCTGACCCCTCTGGGCTCTCACGTTGAGGTGTCCAAATGGGGATCCCTGCAGGCAGAGGGCTCCCTGCCACGCAGGAGCCAAGAGCGGGGGTGGAGAGGGACTGGCTGGAGAGACCTGGCTTCCCGCGCAGGCTCGACCCTGGTGACAGCCAAGTCCCTTAGAAGTGGCTTCTCCTTTGTGCCGCGGGCCCTTCTGTGGAGTGGAGACAGTGCTTGTACCTCTGCCCAGGGTCCCGCTGGGTGAGAGGGCTGAGGGCCGCCGTGCTCCTGGACGGGTGAGGGCCTGGCCGGGAGCACCATCCTGAGTCTTGCTGCGGCACTGGGGTTGGCCATGTGGCCTGGAGGCTGAGTGGTCCCTGTGCCCGAGGTCCTCACTCAGCCTCTGGTCTGATGATGAGGTCTGAGTGGCCGTGTGCTGCCCCAGGCACCCGGGAGGTGGCTGAAGCCAAAGGTCCGGGCGCCTCTGCCCCTCTGCCCTCTGCCCTCTGCCCTCCGCCCTCCGCCCTCCGCCGGCGGCTGGTGCTGCAGCCTGCTCGCTGCTGCGCGGCCCTCGCGCTGAGCTGGGTTTTTCTGCCACTTGGCACTGTGTTGGTATTTTTAATTAGCTTTTGATAAGGCATTTATAGTTTTTAATTAAAGGGGGAAGAAGGCGGGGTAAGAGTCCCTCTCACCGTCAGAGGAAGCGTGCGTGTGGATGTGGCTGCAGGCTCGGTGAGCGAGGCCTGGACGGCTCCGCGGATTCGCCCTCCGCTGGCGCCCGCTGCACCCGGGAGCCTGCCTCGCCCTGCGCTGGCCCACCGCCCCCGCCTGGGTTGCTTTCCGCCCTTTGTCCCCTGGCTCCTGACTCCGTGACTCGGGGCACAGGCAGGGCTTGGGTGCCGCTGCGTCAGGGGCTCAGTCGGAGACCAACTGTCTCACACTAAGCCCGAGATCGAAGGCCAAGGGAGGCATCTGTCCCAGGCCCTGCGGCCCCTGGTTGTGCCGCGTGGCTCTGGTCTTCATCTGGCCTTCCCCCCACCATGCATCTTGATGTCCACATCCCCCTTTTCCCTAAGGCCTCCAGCCCCCTGGACCAGGGCCTCACCCACCCCAGCAGAGCCCATCTGTTCATAGGATGGAGTTCTCGGGTGTGGGTTGGGCTCAACATACGGGATGGGATCTGGGGAGAACAGTTCATCCATAATGGAATTTTGGGTCCAACCACTGACTAGTCCTGGGGCTGGGACCTGGTAGTTGGTCAGAACCAGAGGGCCATGGGTACCACTGGACCCTCCCCTCCCCTTCAGCTGGGAAGGGGGCCCAGAGTCCCATGGCTGGGCTGAGGCCCAACCCAGGCCTGCTGCCTCCTGGACTGGCCCTGCCCAGCAGAGCTGAGGCAAGGGGCCTCGCAAACCGTGGCCCGTCAGGGTTCACGGGAACCTGCACACTCCACGGACGTGGCAGTGGACCCCAGGGCGGGCCTGTGTCCTGCCCTCCTGGAGCCAACAGGCAGCAGGTACCAGCTCCGAGGGGAGGAGCGGGCTACCTCAAGGTCCTGCTGCCCGAGCATGGGGACCGAGAAGTGTCCCAGCCAGCGAGGCGTGGGCAGGGGGAGTGAGCAAAGGCCAGGAGGCAGGAGAGCCGCTGGTCTGGCGGGGACCCAGAGGGTCGGGAGCCAGAGGGGCAGTGGCAGCAGGCAGTTGGGGGGCAGGAGACCCCCTCAAGACAGACAGTACCTGGGTTTGTCTAGTGCTACGGAAGGAGAAAGGAGTGTAGACAGCTGGGCGCTGGCCCCCTGGCTGGTGGACAGGTGAGCGGGCGGTCACAGCACCCAGGAGCCTGCTCTGGAGGTTTGGTGGCCATAACCAGAGAGGCTTCTGGGAGAGGTCTTGCCTTATCTGACCCCCACCCCACCCTGTGGTGACCTTGGAAGGTGGACCAGGCAGGACCTGCTAGTGTGGGGGGGGGGGGGGGGATTCCTCCCACTGCCTTGACCCTGGGCTGCCCATGCTGGGGCTGGGGCTGGGGCTGGGACTGGGGCTGGAGGCCAATGGCATCAGGGGCGAGTGATGGGCGGGGAGTCGACTGCCTAGGGTTGAGGCTCAGCCTCCCCACGCCTCAGCCTCCTGGCCTGTGAAGGGGGTATGGACACCCTCGGGTGGCTCTGAAGGAAGGGCGCTCGATCCCAGGAGCCTGCTCTTGTTTGTCACCGTATCCACAGGGGCTGCCTTTGGGTCCCTCTTGGTGTCCTGGCACCCCTGGATCTGGACCCCAAGGGAGACCCGCAGGGCTTTGTCTCCGTGGGCTGGGGAGAGGGCTGCCTCCTGGAGGTGCCTTTGCTGAGATAGGCTTCACCTCCCTGTGGTGGTGAGCGCTGGTGCTGCGCCCAGATGAATGGCCTGTCACGCGGGGGGCGGCCCGGGCCCGGAGTGCAGGTTCCGGAATACCCCGGAGGGGGTGTGAGACAGAGGGACCCCCACAGGGATCCAGAGCTCCAGCGACTGCCCTGTATGATCTCAGAGTCCTGGCGTCCTGGGCTGGCAAGGACCTTAGAGGACGAAGTTCGGTCCCTTGTGCCAACAGGCAAACCAGGTCCCAGCAAGGCAGCCTCTAGTTCAGGTGTCACCATGGGCCTCTGCCGGGCCCTGTCCAAGCAGCATGGGCCACATTGCGTGTTCTCATTCTGTCCCGGGTCAGGACTTCCTGAGTCCGGGGATCTCAGCATGTGGGTGGGCGGTCAGAGTCCTTGGATCCTGAGGCCTGGTCCCTGCCTCAGGCAGCCAGGTGGGGCTGCTCCAGCACAGCGTGCAAGGCCTGTGGTGGCCATCATTGCTGTGCCCATGGGTGACCCCACTTCCCAATTTTGGGGGTGTTGCCTGGCATCCCTAGGTGCTCAGTACCTGGGGGATCCCAGCCCCATCTTAGCAGCTGGAGCTCCAGCTTCTGGCCATAAGCACGTCTCACCTCTGGCCACTGGGGGGCGCTCAAAGCCTTGCGTTTCATGGCCCCCGGGTCCTGGTGGGAGTTGGGCCCTGGTGGAGGCCTGGCTGCCTCTGGCCACTCTGTCTCCCAGACGCCAGTCCTGGCCTCAGGGCCTTCAGAACCCTGAGAGGCCCACGATCTGGAGGAGGAGCGTGGGCCAAGGCAGAGCTGAGTTCAGATGCAGTTGGTCTGTTGCCCTGGGTGGCTTTCTGCACTTCTCAGCTCTGGGTCTCTGTTGTCACCTTAATTAAGTGACATCAGTGTCTGCCTCCACAGACTGATGTGTTGTGGCTCATGACGCCAAACAGTAGGGGCCCGTGGGCCTGGACTGCTGTTGAGTCTGTGACCTGGGGTCATTGAACTCGCCGTGTCTCGGCTCTAAATGGGCAGAGCCAAGTGTCTCCCAGAGGCTCGCTGGGAGGAGGGGGCAGCCAGAGAGGCTGTGGGAAGGCCTCGGGAGGTCACCCGCAGCCTGGACGGGCCACTGTGTCAGGGAGGTCCTGAGGGACCCTCCCCACGGGACGGCAGGGAGGCCGGTGCTTGGAGACGGGAGCTGAGCCCACGTCCCTTCCTGAGCTGGGAGCGAATGGGGCCAGCGCCGAGGTCCTTACCCGGCATCCAGGACCCTTTCCGCTGTGTCGCGCTGCCCCCTGCAGGCCCTGGAGTGGACATGTCCCTCTGAGCGGCCCCGGCCCCCACCAGCGCTGGCTTGCCTCCTGTCTGGTGGCTGCCAAGCCCCTGGCACTCCCACTCCCTGTCCCTCCTGCTCCCCCCATGGCTCCCTGGGGGCATCTGGTGCGCCTGCCCCACACCTGGCATGTGGCACCTGGATCAGGTGCTCACCAGTGTGTGTGCACTGGACGGATGGGGACAGGAGGGAGGGCAGAGTTCACATGTGGTCCCCAGGGTCTGGACATGGATGTGGGGGGCAGAGATGGATCGAGCACCGGCAGGAAAAGGGAGGAGGGCCAGGGAGGGGCTGCCCGTGGAGCCCCCTGGCCCTCGCCGCCCCTGACATGTCTCCCCTCCCTCCAGGCGGGGTCCTCTGGGACCTGGAGAGCCCTCCCACAAGCCTAGCCGTGGGGTCAGGCCCCATTCGCACCCTGCTGAGCCTGGAGGATGCCGTCTGGGCCAGCTGTGGGCCACGGGTCACCGTCCTGGATGCCACCACCTTGCAGACTCAGGTACTGGCTTGTCCTGGGCTCTGGCCCTGTCCACGGGCCGTCGCCCGGGCTCACCCTGGCTGACCCTTCCTGTGCTCTCTGGCTCCTGGCCATGTCCAGGGAGGGTTGGACAGTTTGTGGGGAAGCAGAGAGACCCCCGCTGCTGTGAGGGGAGGGGTCCCGACAGCTCGGGGCTGGGGTCTGGATCCCAAGTCAGGCTGCTGTGCCTGTGGGTGGGCTGGTCCTGTCCTCGCACTGTCACCGGGGACTTGTGCCCTGAGCCCCAGCGGTGCTGAGGCCTGGCTCCATGGACACAGCCCTCTGGGCCTGAAGGAGGCTGCCTGGTGCCCTTGCCCTGTGCCAGCTCTGCCCGGCCTTGCCCCTGGCATGAGGTGCTGGTCCCGGGCTCGCTCCTCACTCGGCCTGGGAGCAGCACTGGCCACCCCACCGTCTGTGCTGGGCAGCTGGAGTGAGACCCGGACGTGGCTACTGAGCTGGGTTCTGGGGACATTGCCGTCACTTGGTTTGTTCAAGGTCTCCATTTGGTGTGAGCTGCCCCCTGGCCCAGGGAGGAGCTGGGCGTGGTACCAGCTGGCGAGGTGGCCCACGCCTGCCTCCTTTTGAGGGTGGGCTTCTCAGGCCTGGTCACCTCTCGTACAGCCGTCAGATGACAGGTGGCGGGCTGGGCCCCTGGACAGGTCCTCCCGACATGGAGAGCGCTGGTTGGGCTGGCCTTCCCGGCTCGGCTCCGGCTCCCCTGCAGCACAGGGCCTGCGGGGCTGCGCGCCGGCTCCGTCTCTGGTCCTGGTCCTGCTCCCGCTGGCCCCGTGCCCCGTGATCTGTGCCCCCTGCCCCGTGCCCCGTGCCCCCTGCCCTGTGCGAGGCCAGTTTTCAGTCTGCAAAGAAGGAGCTCGCGTCCTTCCCTGCCGCCCTCTGGCTGCCTGTGTCCGGGCTGCCGAGCCCCAGCGAGTGTCCGTCTGTCCATGTAGTATGGAGATGTACGTGAGGAGCGGCTCCCTCCTGTGTGGAGGCTGCGGAGCTCGGAGCTCAGACCCAGGAGAGCTGAGCTGGGCTCCGCCTGAAGGAGAAGGCCAGGGCGCAGGAGGGCGGGAGGGGTGGGTTCCAGAGGCAGGGCCCGCCCTGCTCCTCCCCTGCCATCCTATTCCCTTCAACCTTCAGCAGGTTGGGCGAGGCCCACCGCACTGGGGAGGGCCTCTGATCCAGAGGGACCCTCCCCACACCCCAGGGTCCCCGTGGGTGTGAACCGAGGCCTGAGTCTCAGGCTGTGAGGGCAGTCTGGAGAGGAGGGCGGGGGCTGAGGGTGGCTCCTGGGGGGCACCGAGGACCACTGACCTCCCTGGTGCTGCTGGGGCGGGGCCTGGGCAGCTGCAGCCAGGGGCTCCTGTCCTGGGCAGTGGTGAGGGTGGGGTTCCCTACTCTGCCAACCTCACCACCACTTCCTCCTGAGGGCTGCACCCCATGGTCTGAGAGGACGGTGAGCAGGGGCAGAGGGTGCCCAGGGCGCTCCCAGGGGTCGCGTGGCCTGGACTCCTGGCTGCCACCCTGGCCCTTCCCAAGCATCCCAGCGCTGTCCTCACACCCAGGGCAGCTGCCCTGTGAGTGTCCCTGCTGGGCCCCACGACAGGGTCGGACTCTGCTGCAGGAGGACAGCGTGCTGGGCAGGGCTCTGCCCGGAACCCAGGGAGGCTGCTCAGTGCAGGGCAGTGGTCGGAGGGAGGGGGACCTGGCTTGTCCTTGGGGGAGACTCAGCCTGTCCTCGGGGCCTCCAGTCTGACCAGGGAGACCCAGACTCTGTTCTCAATAGGGGGACTTGAACCCCCAAACAGGAAGAAACCCATAGCAGAGAAGGAGCAGGGGAAGGACAGGCCTCAGAGCTCTCCACTGACCAGGGCCCTCTCAGTGTGGCCAGCAGGATTGGGACTCTGAGGGAGGGAGGGGGCATTGTGCACTGAGGCGTTTCCAGGGAAGGGGTGTGGAGTGGCCAACGGTGTGATCTGCACTGGAGGAGGCCGGGCCCAGGGCCCAGGCTCCACTGCAGCCCGTGAGCTAGAGACCTGGAGGGGCCCGGCCAAGTGTCATCCTGAGCAGCAGCCCCAGCCCTGTCCCTGCCTCGTCCACCTCTGGTCCTCTGGGCAGCTCTGCCCTTGGGTGGGTGCTGAGATGGAGCCCTTGCTCTTCTCTGCCATGCTGCGCAGCCTTGGGTAAGCCACCCAGCCTTCCTGGGCCTCAGTTACCTGAGCCCTAAACTGTGAGGGTGGAGGAATGTCCGCTGTCCTCGTGACCATCTACCTGGTGGCCTGCTCGTTGGTGCCGATGTAGCGTATTTGGAAAACCAAGCTGCTCCCTGAGAATCAGGGTTTCTGTGGGCGCGGGCCCATGACCCCCTTGGCTGGAAGGAAGCCGCCTCCTGCCGACCTTCCTAGGCGGAAGGCGGGGCAGGATGGGTGGAGCGGGGTCAAGGACTCGCTGTGCGGCCAGAGCCGTCCGAGGCCCACGCGGCTCTGCTCTGGCCCAGGCCCAGCGTCCCGAAGCCCCCGCTAGAGCCTGAGGCGCGATGATCTAACATGTGCTCTGGGCCAGCCCGAGAGAAGGAGCCATGTGGCCTCTCTGTGCCGAGCAGCCCGGGGGCCAGGAGGTGGGGAGGTGGGGCTGCCCCGGAACTGGGAGCGGGGGCCAGGGCGCCCCGGAGGCCTGGGAATGCGGTGCCTGTGCAGTGTGGCCGCCTGCGGGCCACAGGGTCGCTCCTGGCAAGGTGAGTGCTGCGCATGGAGCCGGGAAGCCCCGCACTGGGGTGGGGCCCTGAGGACCGCCCCAGCCACTCCTGGGCTCTGCGCTGTCCAGGCTGGGACCGGCTGCTGCCCTGGCTCGCTCTCCCTGTGGTCTTGGGGTGCCTGGTCTGCCTGGGCCGTGGTCTGCTGCCCCCGCCAGGCCGCATTGGCAGCCACGTGGGGTTTGAGAGACAGCGGTCAGTGCTCCAGACCAGGAGGCCCAGGAGTGTGTGTGGCTGAGGGTGTGACGGTCATGGGCCAGGCCCCGACAGTCAGGGATTCCCTGGATTCTCAGCAGCTTTTCCCGATTCCTTCCATCCCTATCAAGTAGTAATAACCAACGTATATTGTGCGTTTGTTTAGACCAGGCGTGAGTTTAAATGCTTTACGTGTGTAAATTTGGTGCTCCAACAACCCTCTGGGATGAGTATTATTATTATTCCCACTTCACAGATGAGGAGAGAAACAGAGAGGTTAAGTAATTTTCCTGGGGTCACACAGCTAGAAAGAGGCAGAGTCTAGAGTCAAGGACGGGCCTCCTCTTTGCCGGTGGCTACCTTGGCAGAGGGAGGCTCTGTCTCCTTTGGGCGGCACTGGCCTCAGCTTTCCGAGGCTGCTCTGGGACCCCCTGGATTTCTGACCTGCTTTTCTCGCCAGCATGTCTTCAGGTCAAGGGCCACCCTGATGACGTGCTTCCTGTGTCGGGTGGCAACAGGCCTCCTCAGCGGAGGTCAGGACGGGCAGCCCGGGTTTCCTGGCCTTGGTGTCCAGTGCTGGAGGGAAAGGGTCTGGGGTCCTAGGAGCTTGGGTCCAGGTGGGCGGAGGCCCCAGTGGCAGGTTCATTCCAGTGCCAGGAGACGGGGAGGGACGCGCCCAGGTCCACGGGCACCCGAGGGGCACCAGGCCCAGCAGAGGCGGGAGGCCAGGCTCCCAGGGGCATGTGGCAGGGAGGGAGGTGGCTGGGCACTCCAGGCAGAAGTGTCCCTGCCAGCGAATCCTGGCCAGGGCCAGCCTGGTGATGCGTGTGACCGGCTACTGTCCCCAGCCAGTCTGGCCCCTGCTTGCCCCTGGCCCGGTGGCCCGGCCCCGCCCTGACGGTGCTCCCGCGTCCTCCCCCGCGGAGCTTGCACTTGGTGCCAGCCGCCTGCTCAGCCCTTGGTCCCTGCGAGGCCAAGTGGCCTGCTAAGTGACGACGGCTCACAAGGGCCTGTTTCAACACCGGTGCTCGCACCCTTTGTCCAGAGCGCTGCCTGACCCCGTCGTCTGGAGGTCACTTCAAGCGATCGGTGGAGGGGAAGCTGCCGTGGGATGATCGTTGCATCTTAATTTAAAAAACACCAGGGACAGTGTGACAGGAGGCCTGTGGGGCGCTCTCAGCTGGCTGTGCAGCCTGGTGGTCGGGCAGGCTGGGCAGGCTGCCCCCTGGCCCTCTTGGCTGGGCCGCTGCCTCCCTGGCTCGTGGAGGGGTGGGGTGGGCATCCTCACGCTGTTGAGGCCAGCGACGCCGAGGGATTGCTGGGCCCGTCGCACAGATGGGAAGTGGACCTGGTGGCCGGCCTTCTCGCCTCTGCAGTCTCTGGCCTCTGCTGGTGGGGACACGCCGAGGTCGTCCTCAGGCCTGAGCTCTGCCCCCGCTGTTCCTGCTGCCTGGAAACCGTTCCTACCCATGTGACCCGTGTCCATCACTCAGGTCTCGGCCTTTCTGCTGCCTCCCCAGGGGAGCCCCTGACCCCTGCTCAGTAGGTACCTGCCCTGGTCAGGGCCTGACAGGTCACCCAGCTTTATGGCCATGCGAGCCCTTCTGGAGATGCCGCCTTGGTCATGGTCACCCACCAGCTCTGCAGAGGGGACCTGGTCCACCTGGCTCCTGCGAGTCCTGGCCAGGCCCCCTGCAGCCTCCGGGTGGTTTTGGGTGGGGGCTTGACACCTGCCTGGGTCTTGGCGCCTCGTGGCCAGCCCAGGTGCCTGGCCTCCTGTGCGGGGTGCACCGTTTCTGGGTGGAAGGTTGAAAATCAGGGCTGGGGAGGCTCAGGCACCAGGGCCTGGGGGAGGCGTCTTGTGGTCCTGCAAGTGGACAGAGAGGCCGTGCCAGAGAGGACAGGAAGCGTTTGGGACACAGGGCTGTGTAGGGTCTCCGGCCCCCGGGGATGGACCTGTCTTCACAGTGACCTCGCTCTGCTGCGGGGCAGCCTGGTGGTGCACACGCATTCAGACACGGCCTTTGTCTTCCTGACCTGGTCAGGCAAAGGGACGGTGTGGACAGGACAGCCGGACGGCTGTCACTTGAGAGCCCGACCAGCCTTGGTGTGTTTCCCTGATGGCCGTCCCCGGGGACAGGAGCCTCCTGGCAGCTGCTGAGGCCCAGACCTGGGGCCAGCCTCCCGGCCCCAGAGGGCATTTGGTGCCCGGCCTGGGGGCTGCTGCCAGGGCAGACTCACCTGCCCACAGTCACCTGAGCCTCGGCTGCACACTGAAGACTGCAGGCCCCGATCTGGGGACCAGCCCTGAGGCTCAGGAGGGGCTCGGGCAAGGCAGAGGGCGGGCCTGAGGGCATGGGTGGCTCCAAGCTGGGAGCCAGGTGTGGGCGGGCGCAGGACAGGTGACGGGACCTGACCTCTGCCAGCACGGCTGGACACGGGCCCGCTGTCCTGGCCCAGCACCTCCTCACTGCCTGGACACAGATGCTTTTGGTCACCAAGCACAGGGAGGAGGAGCTTCTCTGGGCTCCGGGTACCCTGAGCCCCTCGGATTCCCCTGCCCGCCCCACATGCTCCTGCCTCCCCACCCTTAATTTCCGCGTTTAGTGCCCAAACTTAGTTTGCATGTATTAGCTGCCCTAAATCCACCGCGCGCGGCATGAATGATGCATGCTGGGCTGTGCTGGGTTCTGTCTCCCGCCTTATTTATGACATGAGACGGGTGGGAATTCGCAGAAGTGAAATCCAGGCGTGGGGCTTCCTGGGTAATGGCATGCAAATTGCCTCGAGGGTGGAGAGATACACCAAGTCCTCCCAGCGGCGTGGGGGTGGGCGCAGCCGTCCACGGAGCCAGCTGTTCACCGATAGCGATTTTTTTTTGAGACCAGGGATGGAACCCAGGCGTCCCTAACCACTGAGCCACATCCTGGCCCTTCATTTTTCTATTTTGAGGCAAAGTCTCACTAAGTTGCTGAGACTGGCCTTGAATTTGTGGTCCTCCTGCCTCAGCCTCCAGGCCGTTGGGATTGCAGGTGTGGCCACCACACCCGACTGGACATTTTTTGTAACATGCTTGTTGTCACCTGTTCTTTGCTTAAATTAAAACTTGGCAAGGAAAGGTAAGAAATTGATTTCTGGAAGATGGTGGAAACTGCCCAGGAGGCTCCGGCAGAAACAAGTGCGACAGGAGGGTGAACCTTTCCCAGCAGCAGGAAGGACTGAGGTCGGACACCCAGATGAACTCCCTTGCAGGAAGCTTGTAGGGAAGGGGAGGTGGGGTTGGCTTGGAGATCCTGCGGCCCCTTCCCTGGAGAGTGTGGAAGGGTCAGGAAGTCATCCAGGGCACAGTGGGTGGCAGGTCTGCCCCAGGCCTGCACGTCATGAGGAGGTACCCCAGGGTCTTCTGGGGCAGGAGGTGGCTCGGGCAGGGATCGTGCCCTGTCCTCACCTGGAAGAGCTGTGACCTTTGCCACGCCCCCCACTGGAGGATTGGCCCTCCCGGGGGGCCCCCCTGCCCGGCCCCTGCCCTGCCACAGGAGGGGCGGACCAGGGGGCAGAGCCGCGGGGGCCTGAGGTGCAGGCGGGAGCCAGGGCCTGCAGGGCCCCTGGCCAGGTGGCGGGAGGCCAGTGGTGACCCTTGGGGCGCTTATACTCAAGACTGGCAGGTGTGCGGTGGCTTTGGAAGCCAGGTGGCTGCACCAGGGGTGGCCCTGACGCGCTGCAGCCCTGACGGTGGCTCAGGAGCGGGGCTGGTGGCTCTGCCTCAGGCCCCTGCCTGTGGAGACAGGGTGAGCCTGGCGGGAGGAGGCACCTGAGCATCGGCCTGGGGACCTGCTGGGACTTGGGGGACCCTGGTGCCTGTGGCCGCACAGCCTCGCTGGCCCCGCCCCGTCCCCCGCCCCCCGCCCCGTGCTGCTGGTGTCTGTGGGTGTGGCCTGCCCGTCCCCTGGGGGACGGCAGGGTGTCTGAACGGGGACAGCATCTTGTTCCTCTGCGTCCCCCTGCAGTGTGGTGGGGTGTTGACTCCACCCCCCTCCTTGGCCCAGCTGCTGTCCAAGGGGAACTGTGATGTCCTCTGGGCGCTGGGCAGGTGCTGCCTGCAGGGCCGGGTGAGGGTGGGCAGCGTCTGTGAGCAGCCCGCCCGCCTGGGCCTGTGCGGAGGCTGAGGAGGCCGAGCCCTGCAGCTCCTTCCAGAACTGGCCCCGTCGCCCCACCCGCTCAGGCCCTCCCAGGCTGCACCAGCTTTCTGTCCCTGAGGTCCCTCTGCTCAGCGTCTGGAGGTCCCACCAGGCACCTGCCACCCTGCCTCTCTGCCCCCCACGGCCTGTTGGGACCCTCCTTCCGCCTTCTGGCTTGGCAGGGTCCCACTCGTCTGGCTAAGGCTCGGCGACCTTCCTTCCTTCCTCTCAGGGTTCGCAGGGATTCCGTGGGGCACATGCGGGGCTGCTTGGCCCTGGCCAGGTCCCTCAGGGAGGGACAGGGACAGGCTCCGGCAGCCCAGGGCTGGACCCCCACACCTGCGTGTAAGCGCGCAGCGGAGCCTTTGGCAGGATGCACAGCAGAGGTGGCCGGCGACCCAGCCCACCCTCCTCGTGTCCACCCTTGAGTGGAGCCTGGCTGACCCTCGTACCTGTTGAAGACTGGAAGTCACCCAGGGCTGGCCAGAGCACAGCCCGAAGGGAGCCCGGGCGGCCCTCGCGCTCCGCTCTCCGCAGGGCGCTCTCCACACGCTTTGTCCCAGTTGTCACAGAGGCCGCCTGGGAGTGTCACCCTCGACCTCTGCGTCCACTGCCTTGTGTGCCTCGTAGCAGGCAGGCCTTAGTGTAGGGGCGTCAGCGTTTTGGGGTGAAGCACCTCAGACTCTCTGAGCTGTTGACAAAAACCAAAACCTATTGATCATTTTTCTTGGAAAACGAACCAGAGGCCAGATGGTGTGCCACCCACCGTGGCGGTGTGGGGGTCAGCCTGGTGTCCCGTGAGGGTGGCAGCCCGCCTGCGTGGCTCAGAGGACCGAGGACTTCCTGGAGCTCCGGCATCCAGTGCGCCACCTGGACGGGCCTGGTGACCCCGCTTCCCCACAGTGACCTGTGCTCCTCCGGTGGCTGTTCCCTGGGCTGGGCAGCGTGGAAGGGAAGGAGATCAGGAAGGGGAGGGTTGTGCCAACGGCTCCCACCAGGCGGCCTCTGCCTGCCCGGGGCAGCAGCTTGGAGCAGGCCAGGGCTCCGGGGGCCATGCCCTGCCTATCCTCTTGCTGGCTAAGCGACCCTGTGCCCCCTTGTTCCTTGAAGCTTGAGCCTTTCCCCTGGACGAGGATGGGTGGCTGCAGGGAGCAGGGAGGCCTCGTGGGTGAGGCCCAGCCAATGCGTGGCTGGTGACCTGAGTTGGTGGTCAGGCGGGGCGAGGAGGCAGGAGCCTCTGCCTCCCCCTGGGGCAGTGCTGTGCGGAGAGGCCCAGGAGCTGGGGGCACAGGCGAGGCCCTGCCTACACCTTGACAGCAAGGAGCTGGGCGCTGGGAGCCCAGCCCACCTCGGGAAGGCCTGGTGCCTGGTGGGCGTCCAGGCGCGGAAGCCTGTCGCCACTGCCTCAAGGGGACCTCCTGGAGCAGGGGGCAGGCCCTGCGCCCCGCCTGCTCGGGTCGCTGGGCTCTAATGACTTTGAGTGCTGAGCTGCTCACCCTGAGAATTCATGGAGGCCACGCACGGCGGCGTCACCGGAGGCGCTGTGTCAGCCCTGCCGGCCAGCGCCCCGTGGGCACCGGGTGTTAGTCCCGTCCTCCCCGCCCTGAGGCACATGTCCTTCTGCCCTCGGCACAGACGTGAGGAGGCGAGCCCCTCCGCAGAGAGAAGTGGGCAGGGCCTGGGCTCTCGCCCGTTTAAAAAAATAACTTGGTCTTTGGCCCCAATTCTTTTTTTTTTTTTTGGTACGAGGATTGAACTTGGGGGACTAGACCACTGAGCCAAAAAAAAAAAAAAAAAAAAAAAAAAAAAAAAAAAAAATTGTTGGAACCTGGGATTGAACTCAGGGGCACTCAGCCACCGAGCCACATCCCCCGCCCTATTTCGTATTTTATTTAGGGTCTCACTGAGTTGCTTAGGGCCTCGCTAAGTTGCTAAGGCTGGCTTTGAACTCACCATCCTCCTGCCTCAGCCTCCCAAGTGCTGGGGTGACAGGTGTACGCCCCGAGCCCGACTTCTGCCCCACTGTATTTTGAAAAATTTCAAACTACAAGAAAGTCAAAAGATGAATACAACCAACATGCGTGGATTCTTTGCCTAGTTAAGAACTGTTAACTGTTTACTGTAATTCATTCCCTGCCATATTATGGACACACGTTGTTTATTTTGAGGCAGGGTCTCGCTTAAGTTGCTAAGGTTGGCCTCCAACTTTCGATCCTCCTGCCTCAGCCTCCTGAGTCACTGGAAAGTCAGTGGCAGACGCCCTGCCCTTTGCTGCACTGTGCTCAGCGTGTCCCCTGCGTAACTGCAGTAGTGTCCCCTCCAGGAACTTAGCCTCAGTGCCCACCTCGTCCGGGATCTGCCCAGGGTTGCACGCCGTGTTCTCGTCGCCTCCTCCGGGTCCCCTCTTCATCTGGAATGATCCTTCTCCTCCTCCACGGTTCATATTGACCCTTGGAGAAGCCTAAGCCAGTGCTGCGGGAAAGGTCCCCACCTGGATGTTACCCCCGAGGGTCCTGGCGTGTCCATGTCTGGCCAGGTGCTGTGGGGACACCGTGCACCATCATATGCCTCTTGCTCTCGGGCGAAGGCAGGGTCCCTGGTCCTGGGCGCTGCTTTCCCTGAGCTGTGTCTTCCGGGTCCCCTGCAGGCAACATGGGGTCTGTGAATGTCCTGCCCCTCAGCAGCCCTCCAGGGGTTTCGCCTCCACCCATGACCCTGGGGTGACGGTGAGTCTGTGACAGTCCCCTCTGCTGTCCCGCCGTGTCCCGAGCCTCAGTGGTCGAGCCTGGGACACTAGATTTCCCCAGGTTGCGTTGGCGCTCCGCCTGCCGTCTGGGACGTGGACCTGGGCGCTCTGCCCTCGGTTCCTGCTCCTGGGACACCCCCGTACTTTGCCCACTTCCTTGTGCTTAGCCTCCTGCGAAGCTCCAAGTCCTCTCTGTCCACCGCAGAGGGCGCTCCAGGATGCTGGCGGTGCCTCTTAGAGGGTCAGGCAGCCCTGCCGCCCACCCTCCTGGGCCTTCACGACTGACCAGGGACTGGAAGCCAGGGCAGAGGCGAGAAGGCAGCCCAGGGCTGGGGCGTGTCCCTGCCTGGGTGGGAGAGCAGGCCTGGGGAGCCAGAGCGTCCAGCTCCTCCCAGGAGGCTGACTCCTCACTTGGAACAACATGCGAGTCCCAGCTCACCAGCCCCGAGCCGCGGGGCAGCCAGAGCTGGGCCTCCTGTGGCCCCAGCCTCACCCAGGGCCTTTCTGGCACTTCCTCTGGTTCCACTGGCGCCCTGCCCTGCAGACCCTGGAGGCTCGGCTAGAACTGCAGGTGGGGAGGCCCCGGGGCAGGCCCAGCTGGCGGGAGCCCGGAGGGACCGAGATGCTGCTGCTTTCCCAGCACCCTGCCCACCTCTGCCTCTGCTCGCACTGGCAGTTCCTGCAGGCCTCTGTGAAGCCCCGGGGCCTGGAGACTCTCGTTAGGCCTCTGGAGACTCGAGCCTGGGTCTCCGCTGCCGACTTCTCTTTTAATTAGATGGTGACAGTGCTCGCGGGCTGGTGGGCCAGCCTCTCGCCTGCAGTGCTTTTCCTGAGGCAGGAACTGCTCCTGAGCTGGGGCGGGAGCCGTGGGAGGCGGACGCCCGCCCGCCGCGCTGTGTGCGCTGTGTGCGTGTCTGTGCATCTGGCCTGGGACGCGCCCGCTGTGCTTGGAGGAGTCTGAACAGAGCCTGCGGGTCTCCCTCCAGGCCGCTGCCCCAGTCGCCCGTCTGCTGCTGACGGGGACTCCCAGGGCGCCCCCACCTCTGGTGGATGGTGCCTGGGCTGAGGGCCCGTGGGAGGCCGGTTCAGGACAGCGGTGCTCACCCTGCTTTCGGTGAGGGAGCCGTTCCTCTCCACGGGACTGGGCGCTGCCACCAGGCTGTGGGCAGCAGAGGTGGGGGTCCTGCGACCCTGCTGTGCCCCAGGGATGGAGGCCGTGAGGAGGCGCAGTCTCCCCTCGAGGTCGAAGGCTGTGACTCCTGGACCTCCACTGGCGTGGCGAGGCTGATGAGGGGCACATCCCCACCTGTACCCCAGGAGCCCGCAGCCTGACACCCCCCTCCCTGCAGCAAAGCTTCGAGGCGCACCAGGACCCCGCGGTGAGCGTGACGCACATGGTGAAGGCCGGCAGTGGCGTCTGGATGGCCTTCTCCTCTGGCTCCTCCATCCGCCTCTTCCACACTGAGACCCTGGAGCACCTGCAGGAGATCAACATCGCCACCCGGACCACCTTCCTCCTGCCAGGTGAGGACACAGGGGCCAGCAGGGAGGGAGAGGGGCTGGTGCTCACGGGCCCCTCAAGGCTGGGAGCCACGTGTCGGAAGCCTGTCTCATCAACCCTCGAGTGAGCTGGAGACCTGGCCTCCCAGGAAGGCGGGAAGCCGCGGGGCTGGGATGTCACCAGACCTGTCCTTCCCTAGGCCCTCTTGCTGCCCTCAGCTCTGCCACCATGTCTAAGCAGCTGGGCTCCCAGGAAGTGGACTCTGAGCCCGGCAGACTCCCCCGGTCAGGAGCTGCCGGGACGAGCACAGGCTGGGCAGGACCCGCTTCTGCCTCCGTCCCCTGCAGGGCGGGGAAGGCCAGGGAGGAGGCCAGCTAGGGCCTCCGTCCTGCTGGGAAAGGCACTGGCCTCTGCTGCCAGCAGGTGCAGGTTCAGGTGGCCCAGGGTCGGGGCACCCCGGTGGCTGGTGCTTCTTCCTGAAGCAGGAGACGGGGGTGGTGAGGGATCCAGCCCCGTCCCAGCCCCTCGCCATCTACTGCCCGAGCTGCAGGGCCAAGCTGAGTGGGCGCCTGGGAAGTCACCTGCTGTGGCACATCCTCACCCCCAGATGGCTTCAGAGCCTCCCTTCCTGGTCAGTGGACCCCTGGCTGGTCTTGGAGGACATGGACCCTCCCGCCTGTCCAAGCACCCAGGCAGGGCCGGGGTCATCAGCTGGGAGATGGGGACTGAGGTGGTCACCAGGCCGTGGCGGCCGGGCTGCGGCTGATCTTCCTGAGCAGGCGCTGGGCCGAGGGCGGGCACGTGAGCCGCACGGTGGGGGCCTGGGCCTCTGTCCTCCCTGCGGAGGCCTGGTCTCGGGCTCCCGCTGGGGCGTGCCCAGGCGAGAGCGGCAGGCGCTAGGTGAGAGGAGCTGCCCCCTGGTGCGGAGGCCGGCGGGGCCTGGGCCTGGGCCGCCTGTCCCCTTCCCTCCACTGCAGCGCTTCCGCGGAGTCGGCGGGTCACCCTTACACACGTTTCATCCGTTTCAGCCACAATGAAAATTTCTCTGCATCACGAAAATATTCCCTCATTCATGCTGGTGGCTGAGTCATTTCAAGCTAATGGAACAGGGAAGGACACGAACAGCCCCACGGCCTTTTTACATCTGCGGACACTCACCTCGCGAGGCTAGAGGGGGTCAGAGGGGCGCTGGGGAGATGGCGGTGCCATGGGGATCGGCCACTCCCGCACCGCGGGCTCCACATGCACGTGCCCTGTGGTGCCCTGGTCGCTCTGGCACCACCTGTGAAGGTGTGACCCCCCAGAGCTGGCCAGGTGAGCTGGCCAGGAGGCCGGAGCCAGAGGAGGCCGTGGGCTCCCTCGCGCCTCACGCCGGCCTCCTGCCTGGGTTTCCCCGCTGCACTGCGGGGGGCCGGCTGGAGTCAGCTGGCCAGCCCCGCGGGTGGCTCTGAGCCAGGGCAAAGCAGAGCTCTCCCCACCTGAGTCCCCCGCTCGGGGCAGGTGTGAGCATTACCTGGGTGGCATGGGGACAGTGACCGCTGAGGAGGTCTCAGTCCACGATGGCCGTGCGGCCCCCTCCCTCCCCCCAGCGTCCCCTTACCTCTGTCAGCCAGGCGTGTCCTGTGGGGCTCCCTCCGGTCAGTGTCCTCCCAGGTGCGCAGAGCAGACTGGCGGGACCTCCCCGGAGCTGAACCCTGGGGTCTGGGTGTGGCCCGGGTTCCCAGGGTGGACCCTTCCCCCAGGCCGGACCTTACCCAGTGCAGCACTGGGAGCCTGGACGGGGGCTCTGCCAGGCCGGGACCACCCAGGACTCAGAGCTGAGAGAGTCCCGAGCCCCAAGCCGAGCGCAGGGCCTAGAGGGGGAGGCGGCTGTGGACCCCCCGCACTTGCAGGGACAGCAAAGCAGGTTCTTAAGTTCTTCACCAGAGGCATTTTAATCAGGCTTTCAGTTCTCCCCTCCCCACACCAAATGAAATAATTGCATAATTAGTGATGGATTCGTTCCTCCTCTAAGTGTGGATTTTTTAGGGCGTGTTAAAAATTTATCAGGCGTCCTTCCAGACCCTCCCTCCCCTGCAAACCCAGCTGGTGCTAATGCTCTTTCGACCTGAGCTCCCTCCTCCTTTTAACTAGACAGGTCATTAATAAAACCTTCTCCCCGAGCTGAGCTTTTTAAAGTTGTATATCTCCAGATAGACGGCGGCGCGGGGAGCTGCCGCATTGAGTCTCCTGCTAAAATATTTATCCACCATTTGAATTTTTTCTCTGCAACTGTTGGTGAAGTCCTGCTCTCTTGCTCACGGGGAGAGGCCCCGGTGAGGCCTGAGGGGAAGTCCTTTCTCAGTTCCAGCCCCTCGGCTTCTCTGGCTCACCATCTCTCCATGAGTCAGGTCTCTGCCCCCCAGAGGGGCGAGAGGACGTGGGGGTGTCAGGACTGTCTCAGGACCCCGCAGGCCGGGAAGGGCAGCTGAGGCCTGCTCTTGTGATTTTTGTGGGTTTAGGGTTCGGATGCAGCTGATCTAAGACAGCAGATCCAGGTCCTCTTAGAAATCGTACGCCATCTTAATAGCTTCCGAGTATCGACCCCTGTGATGGGCCAGAGCCATGCGCAGCTGAGTGTGCGTGTGAAGCACAGGGTCACGCCATGCTTCCAATCATCACAAACCTGAGCAGGGTGGGTTTGTAATACCCATCGATCAAGGAGAGGAGCTGGTCTAAATTCACTGGCTCGTGAGGGACACTGACCCCATGTCTCTTTCTACTCTTGTATCTTCAACATCTTTCTATTCATCCCTCCATCCATCCATTTATCCAACACCCATCCATCTATCCATCCATCCACCCACCCACCCATCCATCCATCATCCACCCATCCACCCATCCATCCATCCATCCATCCACTCGCCCATCCATCCACCCACCTATCCACCCACCCATCCACCCACCCATCTACCCATCCATCCACCCATCCACCCATCCATCCATCCATCCACCCATCCATCCACCCACCCACCCAGCCACCCATCCATCCATCCATCCATCCATCCACTCACCCATCCATCCACCCACTCA
>JAJEJO010003027.1:43436-57340 GCA_020662805.1 Glaucomys volans
GACTTCTCGTCTCACTGCCGTGCAGCTGCAGGAGCCCCCACAGGGCTCCCCGATCCTCCAGCTCCTCTCCACAACTGCAGCTGGAGCCTGCCACTGAGACCTCATCATGTCACTTCCCTGCTTAGACCTGGTAGCTTCTCACTGCAGGTGGAATGAAGGCTCAGCTCTTGGCCCGACTGTCCACTCTTCTGGGAGCCCCTCCTGTCCTCTTGAGTCTGTCCTATCTCCAGATGCCCTGGCTTCTCTGTTCCTCTGACAGGTTAAGCTCATCCTGTCTCAGGGCCTTTGCACGTGCCATCTCCCGAGGCAGCTCAGGTCTTGGTGTGGCTGCGTCCCTCTTCGTATGAGCTCTCAGTCCCACACAGGCCCCCAGGCTTCCAAGAAGCCTAGTGAGTCCTTGCGCCCACTCTGCCCCCTGGCCACACTGAACCCTCTGCCCAGCACGCTGGCTCTTCCTTTCCATTCTCTTTCCCATCCCCCTCTGTGGGCCTGCGCCCTCTGCTGCAGTAGCCACAATGGATTCCTTCCCTCCCGCTGGCCCCAGGTCAAGTGTGGCACGTGGCTGTTGATGGGGACAGCATGGTAGAGAGTGTCCCATCACCACAGAAGGCTCTGGAGTGTCTTCTCAAGGTCAGGGACTTCGTGTGGCTGCAGCTGTACGGTTAGCACTGAGCCTGGCAGAGCCCAGCATGGCAGGTGCCCAGGTATCCTGGGTGCTGAGTCCGTGGTCGGTGATGGGAAGGTGTGTGGCTGTGCTGCGCTGGTGTGCCCCAGCCCGTGACCACGCTCTCAGGGTGACGGCCACGTGACTTTCCTCCGGGACTCTGCAGGGGAGGCACGAGTACCCACACATGGAATTGAGGCCATTTGCTTGGGAGCACGGGATGGAGGCACTAGGCTGTGAGGAGTGGTCAGCTGTCCACCTCTGCACCCAGGGCTGGGGCCTCTCTGAACCTTGGTGTCCTCATCTGGAAAAGGGGAATGTGGACACCTCCTCTGTGTGGAGGCTTCGGCTGATCAGCGCAGGCGCACACTTGGGAAACTCCTAGCTTCTCCTCAAGTGTCAGCATCACCGTGTCCCTGGGGGTGGACTCCCTGGTGACACTGATGCTTGCCAGGTTTGAGGACACTGCCTGAAGCCACATGCCAGGCACATTTGGCATTGTGACCACCATGGTCTGTGCACAGATCTGAATTTCCGTTGAGGGGAGCGTGCGCCTCTCTTGGGGCGGAAGGTGTTGGGCAGGAGGCAGCCCCTTGGAAAGGCCCACGAGCTCGCCAGGGCCGTGCGTGCCAGGGCACTCCCTCCAGGCTCACAGCCTGTGCTGCACCTCCCAGAGCCCCTGTCCGCCACTCCGTCCTCCCTCCTGCCCATCCTGCTCGATGGGAATTGGCAACAGGGAGGGTTGCTGAGAGCGCCTGGCCACCTAGCCGCTCACTGAGCCCAGCGGCAGGTCCCCAGCTGGTTGACTGTGGCCTTTGACTCCCTGAACTTGCAGGACAAAGCTGTGAAATAGGATCCCCCTCCCCTCTCCCAGCCAAAGAGACCATGGCACAGAGAGGGCTGGGACTGACCCAGGTCACACAGCTAGGAAGTGCCAGGGTCCCGCTGCTGGCCTGTGCTGTGCAGCCCCCCCCCCCCCCCGTCCTTCCGCCCCGAGGGGCTGGGGACCCGCGATTGTGCTCTTGCTGCAGCGGAAAGAGCATTGAGGATGCGGCTGAGGGAGGATGGGTGTGTCCTGCCACCAACACCCTGCTAACTCAGGGCAGCGAGGCGGGCCTGCCCCCTAATGCCCACTGTGTGGGTAAAGCGTCCTCCCACCTGGAAGGAGCGCTTCATGGGGCACTTCCAGGCCCTGCCCGCCCTCCTGCGGTCCTGCTGGCGCAGCTTCTGCCCCCTGGCGGGTGGAAACCTGCCCCGCCTGGCCTGCCCGCCTTCACGGCCTCGCCTGCTGGTTGTGGCCTATGTGGGCATCAGGCGCTCACGTGGCCAGGAGCTGTGCCCTGTGCAGCTGCCCTGCTTCACCCAGGAGGAAATGAGCCCGGCCAGGCCCCATCCCAAGCGCAGTGCTATCCACTCCCCCGTCCAGAGGAGCCTGGACCAGGCTCTGCCCTCGCCCCTCGGGGCTCCTGGGCCTGCTGCTGTCCTCACGGGGCACTGCTCACCTGCTCCCTCTCCGCAGGCCAGAAGCACTTGTGTGTCACCAGCCTCCTGATCTGCCAGGGGCTGCTTTGGGTGGGCACCGACCAGGGTGTCATCGTCCTGCTGCCTGTGCCCCGGCTGGAAGGCATCCCCAAGATCACAGGTGAGGACTCTGGGCGGGCCTGGCGGGCGAGGGAACGGGGTCTGACTGCTGTGCTCCCTTCTGCATGGGGTGGGGTCTGGTCTCAGCCCAGGGGCTGCAGCCTCCCAGCCCACCCCCACTTCTGTCCTTTCTCCATCTGCTAATCTGGTGAATGGGCACCTTCTTCCTACTGGCCAGATGATCTGAGGGCAGAGGCCCACAGGAGGAAGGGACGCCATCCCTGCCTGTGGACCAGCCCTGTCCAGACCTTGACCCCTGCCAAAGACCCTCCCCCAGGTTCCCAGTGTCCGTCTTCACCATCCCAGCTCAGGGCATTTTGTTAATGCAAGGGGAGTTTATGGAATGGCAGGCCCTGGGTGGGACCCAGGGATGAGTGGGGCTGCCAGCCTGTCCCCAGAGAGCAGAGGTGGCCCAGGCGACAGGTTCTGTGGAGGGAGCTCCGGCGACTGGGGAGCCCAGAGATGGGCCGAGCTGCTCCCCTGAGAATCCAGGAGGGAATCACTGTGGGCCCTGGAGCTGCAGGGGGGGGAATCCCGCCAAGAGGGAGTTCCCGGGGTCCTGCACGCCCAGTCTCCCAGGGCAGTGAGGTCACTCCACACCGCACTCCTCACAAAGCAGCCCTGGAGCCTGGGACGGCCCTGGGGGCCCTCTGGGGAGTGCCCCCCAAATCCTCATCCAGCCAGAGGTCCTCCAGGAGAGACGGCCTCCTTCACGCTGTGGACCTGGGCCCCTCTGCTCTGCCCACTCCCCACAGGGAAAGGCATGGTCTCTCTCAATGGTCACTGTGGACCTGTGGCCTTCCTGGCCGTGGCCACCAGCATCTTGGCTCCCGACATTCTGCGGAGTGACCAGGAGGAGGCTGAGGGACCGCAGGCCGAGGAGGACAAGCCCGACGGGCAGGCGCGCGAGCCGGCGCCCCCCGCGGACAGCCCCGTGGGCCGGGAGCTGACGCGCAAGAAGGGCGTCCTCCTGCAGTACCGCCTGCGCTCCACCGCCCACCTGCCCGGGCCCCTGCTCTCTGTGCGGGAGCCCACGCCCGACGGCTCGGCCCTGGAGCACAGCGAGGAGGACGGCTCCATCTACGAGATGGCGGACGACCCCGACGTCTGGGTGCGCGGCCGGCCCTGCGCCCGGGACGCCCACCGCAAGGAGATCTGCTCCGTGGCCATCATCTCGGGCGGGCAGGGCTACCGCAACTTCGGCAGCACCCCCGGTGGCAGCGGGAGGGCAGCCCCGTGCGGGGACACAGACAGCACGCTCCTCATCTGGCAGGTGCCCTTGACGCTATAGTCCTGTCCACCCAGGCAGCTCAGCGGGCCTCTGCAGCCACCGGGAGCCCGGAGCACCGCGTGGAGGCCCCGGGGACTGCACAGGACGGCCACGGCGGGGGCCAGTCACTGCGTGGGCAGAGCGGGAAGACCTCGGCTCCTTAGAGCAGGGCGCGGGAGGGGGCTTGGGGTCTGCGGAGAGGGTGGACGTGTCTGGAGGAAATGGCCTTCGTTTTAAAAACAAAAAACAAACCTCACCACCACCTGGAGAACCCAGTCCCAAGTGTCCCCGAGCCCGCGGGGGTGCGTGCGTGGGGTGCGTGCGTGCGAGCGTGGGCTGGTGTGTGAATATCTATAAATACGTATATAGGTGTACATTATGTGTATAAATAGTCTGTACATATGGAGCTCTGGGGACGCTGGAATAAAGCAGAGGCGCGGCCTACCGACTGCCAGTCTCCTTTTTGAGGTGCGCTGGGATAGAGGCGCCCTGCTCTCAGCAGGAAGGACCTCGGCCATGCCCAGGGGCGGAGGCCACGCCCAGCCGGAGCCACTCCAGGACCTGGCCGGGGCCTCACGGGCCGCAGGCAGCTGGCCAATTCCAGTCAGTTAAAACTAAGCCAGACTAGAAACAGGCCCTGTCACCTTAGCCACGTTTTAGGCATGGCTTGAAGTGCCCACGGGGTGAGCTGGGCGACGCAGGTCACTGTCCCCATTGTCACAGAAGGCTCTCTTCTGCTGGGGTGGGTTGGGAGCTGCTTCTGTGACCGTCTGAGGAAGCCTGGGAGCCCAGCCTGGGACCAGCACGGAGGCCCGTGGTCTTCGTGGCTGGGGTGGCCAGGGAGGAGGGGAACTTCCTCTCCGTCCTGTGCAGGCAGGTCTGGGGACTAGGGGTGTTGACATGTGACAGAATGGGGTAGGAGGGGCCAGCCCACATCTGAGGGGGCCCTCGGGTCTGGGGCAGCAGGAGCAGAGCCCAGGCTGCGGGCGGGACTGTGGGTGGGCTTCTTCCCTCCTCCGGCCCAGGCCGTCCTCAGACCTCTAAGCTGTCTGTAGGAGGAAGCCAGAGCCAGAGCCACTGCCCCAAAGGGCGCTGTTCCCTCCATCCTCCCACCCGTCTGTCCTCCCCTCTGTGTCCACTGGCAGCACCCCAGGATGCAGAGGAGTAGGGCCCAACTTAGCAGGGGCAGGGCGAGCCTCTCACCTGACCCGGCCTCGGCCTGGCCTGGAGCTGCAGTGCAGGGGACCCGGCAGGAGAGCCACCAGGAGAGGCCGTCCCCACCCTGGGCCCACCCCCGAAGGCCTATGAAGTCACCCAGCCATCACCCCTTTCGTAATCCCCTGGGTCCCTGCTGTGTGCCAGGCCCCGTGCTAGATGCAGGGGTCAGGAGTGACCGGCAGGAAGCACGCGGTGCCCAGGTGTGTGGAGAGGGGCGTTCGCAGAGGCTTCTCGAGGCCAGGTGGTCCAGCCTGGGTGTCCCGCAGAGAGGAGAGAGAGAGGAGAGAGGAGGTCCTTCCTTGGGAACCAGAGTGCTGGAGGGCCCAGCCCCGCCCAGCCCAGAGGCTGCCCCAGACGGCCCTGCTTCTCTGGGCTCAGCGTCCCATTAGTGTCAGAGCCTGGCGCAGCTACGCAGAGGAGGAGCCTTCGGGTAAAGCGCCCTGTGCCCGTCTTGATGGCTGCGTTCATTCCATTGGTCAGATGCTCGGCAGGACTTTTCCTGGGACAGTGACCGGCAGGTGGAGGCTGTGGGTCGGGGAGCTTGTGCCTGGGCACTCAATCCGTCGGGCCTGTGTGCGGGTCCAGCTCTGCTGAAGACCTGCGGGGGGCTCCCAGCAAGGCCCTCGGGTCCCTCAGCCAGTGATGCCCTGCAGAAGGCCAGGGGCCATGGTGCCAAGCCGTGGGAAGCACCTGGAGCGGCCTCCCATGTCCTTGTCCAAGTGATCCCCGGGCCTGTTCTTGAGAAGGAGCTTCCCCCTGGGGGCAGCAGCTGGTGTCTGAGCGCTCTGCGGGTCCTTTGGATCCTGGACAGAGGACCCTCCACTGAGGGAGACCTGGAGACAGATGTGCCTGGGAACCTGGGCATGGCTTGCTGCTCCGGTGGACTGTCCATTCGTCCCAGCTCGCCTCCCAGGAGGGGGCACGTTCGGGGTGGGGTAGCGAGCACGTGCCTGGCGGGAGGATCACAGCCACCAGGCCCGGATCCCAGGTGCATCTTGTGGTCACGACTGCGCTCGATCTGCTCACTTCTCTCCTCTGTGCAGGTGAGGGCTCCCAGTGGCTCCTGGGATGTCTGTCCACCCCAGACTCCTCTGCCTGCGGGAGCAAACTGGGGCCGCAGACCAGAACGCACGCACTCTGCCTTCCCCGCTGACGAGCCGTGTGACTTCTGGCAGGAACCGTAACTTCTCTGTGTCTCAGTCCCTGCCACGGGAACCAAGTGTCATTCATTCAGTATTTATGGGACACCTGTCATGTGCCAGGAGCCAGTTTCAAGGGCACAGGGTTCAGTACAGTGAACAGGACAAATGCCACGCTCATCCGCCCTGTGCTGTGCTGGCAGGGACAGGAGGGAACAGCCGTGAATTAAACACCGAGTCAGATGGTGTTTGTGCTCTGGAAACAGGAAGTGCTGAGAGGGCTGGTGAGGTGAGTAGGGAGGTCAGGAGGCTGCGCCCCGAGGCAGCTCTTGAGCAAACCTGAAGAGAGGGCAGGGGCATGCTGGTCATGGAGAGGGTCAGATTGCAGAGGGATGTGGCTTTTCACGTGGTGACATAGCAAGTCATTGGAAGGTTTTGAGCCCAAGAGTGACACCATCTGTCTGTTCTAAAGTCATTTTTGGCCTCTCAATAGAGAATGTTCCATGGAGGACAGGGGAACAGTGGGACAAGGGCACCCAGGAAGAGCTGGGCAACAATGCAGGTGCAGAGAGGTAACTTCAGCCTTGAACTTGGATGACCTCTCCGAGGGATCAGCCTCAGGGGAGGAGACCAGGGACAGGGAAGGCCAGTTCCAGGATCCCTGGGAGAGGGCACGGCCCAGTGTCTTAGTCTAATTTGAGATGCTATAACAAAATACTGGAGGCAGGGTAATTTGTAAAGAAAAGAGGTTTATTCAGCTCAGACTTCTGCAGGTCCAAGAGCATGGTGCTGGCATTTGCTCAGCTCTGGGTGGGTCTTGTGGCAGACAGTGTCACGTGGCAGGAATGTATGCAGAAGAGGGACTCGAGGGAGGTGCCAGGCTTACAACCACCCTTTCCTACTGGAACGAATCAGTCCCATGAGACCTGACCACTCCTGTGAGACCGGCTCGAATCCCATCATGCTGAGGTCCCCGTCCAGATGCCGAAGTCCCCATCATGATGCTCAGGTCCCCGTAACGATGCTCAGGTCCCCGTCATGGTGCTGAAGTCCCCATGGCCTAATCACCCCCCGCCAGGCCCACCCTTAGTGACTCCTCCACCTCAACACCACCACCTGGGCCAAACTTCCTGCCACAAACCTTAGATGACAAATCACATCCAAACGGCAGCAGGAGGCGGGAAGCTTGCTGGGTGACCACCTCGGTGCTCAGGCCTGGGCAGGCTCCCGCCCTCAGGGGAAGATGGAGCGGTCCGCAGGGCCCTCCACCTGGGCTCTGGGCCAGGGGCTCCAGAGGTGGGAGAGAGGCCGAGACCGGACCCACCTGAGTCCTAATGGTCCCGGGCCCGGGGTCCCAGCTGCCCTTCAGAAGGGGCTGTTGCGTGGGGAGAGACCTGGCCACCACCCTGGGAGCACACAGGTGGCCTGCTTCCGTAGCGGAGATGGAGGGCAGACCGTCTGTGCCGGGCTTTGTTGCTTGTTTTCTATGGGCCTTGCTGCGTCGCCCAGGCTGGCTCGGAACCTGTGACTTCCCGTGGCGGCCTCTTGAGAGGCTGGTCCCGCGCCCGCTCAGTAACAGCCGAGTGCGCTCTTCTCTTTTTTCCTGGTGCTGGGCATGGAACCTGGGCTCCTGCAGGCTGGGCCCTGCTCTGTCCCTGAGCCACACCCTAGCCCTTGCTTGTCATTAAAAGTGACGGCAGCCCTGGGGCTGATGTGGCTTCGTGGAGAGGACGTGGTCTGGGGCCAGTAGGTTTTTAGGCCTGTCTCCTTCCCCTCCTTCCCTTCAGCCCCTGCCTGGCTTTGGGCCTGAGCGGTAGTGAACAGGATGTGGTGGTGGCCAGGGATCGGGGTCTGCACGGGGCTGGGAGGGTCTGTGGTTCTCCTCTGGCCTTTTGCTTGTTGACACCTCTCATCTGGGACCTCCTGCCCAGGAGTCTGGCCTGTCCCTGGACTGCTGCAGACCTCCCTGGCCTTCGGTCTCGTCTTCTGTGGCTTCTGCGTCTCCCCAGCCCCACAAAGCTCTGAGCCCCAGCTCACACCCAGGTCCTCCCAGACCCAAACCCCTTCCTCCATCCTTTCCCACCCAGTTGTATATCAGGGACGCAGACCCCTGCCCGAGCACTCTCTCCCCTCACCCTCTCTGGCTCTCCTGGGCCGTATGACCCCAGGTGTGGGACGAGGGAGCCACTCCCTCTGCTGTGCCCAACCTCAGGTCCCCTTGGGGTACCTCCTTTGCAACTGGCTGCCTGGAGGGGGTTCCTGTCCGGGGAGGGCAGGGCTGCACCCCTCAGCACTCTGGCCCCCACCCCTGCTCTTGCCTCACGACAGGAAGTGGCTGGGATTGGGTCCCCAATGCCATCCTGGGATGAGGATTTAGATCTAAGTCTCTTACGTGGGAGGAGGGGCCAGAGCACCAACGAGGGTGTGAGTCGGGGCAGGGGAGGTGGCCAGGGCAGGGCAGGCTGGCAGGTCACCAGCTGGGCACCCAGCTACTGCAGCGAAATCCCAGACTGCTGCCCACACGGCGACATTGATTCCCCGCAGTCCCGGAGCCGGGAAGCCCAGGATCCAGGCTCCGGCAGATTCGGGATCTCCTGGCTTGTGTGGCCGCTGCCTTGCTCCACCGCACCAGGCAGAAGGCACAGGCTCTGGCTCCGTCCCTCTTAGGAGGCCACAGGTCCCGTCAGAGGCCACACCCTTAGGGCCTACACACCTTCCAAAGGCCGAGCCTCCAACCGTGTCAGCAGGAGTTAGAGCTTCCACACATGAACTGGGACACAGGGGCTCAGAGTGTGACACTCCTTCCTGGACACACACGCACACACACGCGCGTGCACACACACGCGCACACGCGCGCGCACGCGCACACACACGCACACACACATGCACACACACACGCACATCGCCTCAGTGGCCTGGGGCTGGGGCTGGGGACACGTCGGCTCATTGAGATTCACAGGGGATGAAAGTGAACCTGGGTTTAGATCTCGAACTGCCCGCCCTGCCTGAGGGACAGCTGCTGCCTGACAGGAGGCCACGGTCACTGGGAAGTAAGATCCCCCCTGTCCCCGTGGAACGTAGTCCAACACACAGGACGAGGTGGGGACCACAGGGGCTTTAGGAACCGCAAGGGGTGGTCAGCAGGAGTGCTTGGGAGTCACTCAGACTGTCATATGCTGAGTGCATCCTCAGATAAGTGACAGCCCTCCGAGCTCCCGAGTCCTCACTGGACAAACGGGCCATGATTGCCTCTTCACTGCGCCGGGACCACTCCGCCTGTGCTCGGTGTGGCCTGCGGCTGCAGGTCTGGCTGCTCCTGCGGGCCCGACCTCAGTGATGCTGGGCAGGTGAGCGGGGGCCACAGCCTGGGTGGGACAGGCACCCTGAGGGGCCGCAGCTGGGGCTGCGTTTCCCACCCTGGGCTCAGGAGGAGACCCGCTGCCCTCCAGGAGCCACAGCTGGCCAGCTGCCTGGGCACGGTCCTCCCGCCTCTCAGAGGGGAACTGGCCCTCCTGCCACCATCATGTCCTCTGTGACCCCAGCTGCTCCCGCCCCTTGGAAATACCCATTCCAGCCAAGGAGCTTCCCCGCTCCTGCGGGCAGTGGGTGCAGGGTGGTCACTCCAGGACAGCATCGGGGCTTCGCTGCCCTGGTCCTGCCGTCTGCTGGGTGAGCCTGGCCTCTACCTGGGATGTTCCCAGTCTGACGGGGACGTGTCCTCGTTCTCCAGGAGCTGCTGGTCTGACGGCAGACACACGGAGTCCCCTGACTTGACGGGCTCACCACTGGTGCAAAGGCGACGTGGCTTCTGGGGGAAGATGGAATTTCTGTCTAGGAGACCCTCGTCTGCTGGGGGCCCCTTCCCTGTCTGCAGAGGGTCTCCAGTCTGATGGTGGAGGTGCCCGGGCTGAAACGGGGGGGCAGTCCCTTGTCCTCGGCCAGCTCTGGTCTGAGGGGGAGACAGGACCTCAACCCCAGAAGAGACCTGATAATCTGACGCGCAACGGAGACTTACTTTCCCACGATGCAGACCTAGTTACGGCGTGGCGGCCACCCTGATCTCCTCATTTACACTTTCCCAGGGAAATGGCAAGTAGCGAGAACGTGCAAATTGAGCAAAATTAATATAATTACCTGAGCTCGTGCTTGTCAGACTCCCTGTCCACAGGACCTGCAGAGCCTTCCCTGGCCGGCTGGCGCTGTCATTGCGGGCTGTCCTGGTGGCAGGTGGCTAGACCTTCGCAGGTGCAGGTCCTCGCAGAGCCTGGCGGAGGCGTTCCAGGGCCCCCAGGGTGCGGCCAGGCAGCAGGGACTGGGCCTCCCACAGCAGACCCGGGCTTCAGTTCTGACGTCGTCACCCGGTTGCCGTGTGAACCACGTCCTGTCCAGTGTGAGTGCCGGGGCTGGTTCCATCCGGGCACTGGGCAGGTGCCTGTTCCCTTGAGCACATGGACGGCCACAGCTGCCCCAGAGGGAGGGTCCACTGCCCTTGCTTTATAAGGAACAGATGAAGTCACTGGGCCAGGATCGCAGCACAGGAGAGGCCCCAGGATGCGGACTCGATGCTCACACCCTTCACCCTGCCCAGCCCGACACAGGCCAATCCAGCCCATTCTCTCCACCCTGCTGCCCGAGGACCCTGGTGAGAACAGTGCAAGGCCTTGGTTTCTTCCAGAACGTGGGACATCAACAGCACCGATGGCCTGGGCCGTCTCGTGGAAAGGAGAGTAACTCCTGGCTCACAGTGAATGTCACCAATGGGAGTTATTGCCTCACTCGGGAGACTGACAGGTGTCAGCCTGTGTCCCGAGATGCTCCTCCTCAATGAGTCTGACAAATGTGGGTGCCAGCAGAGCCCTGAGAGGGCACGGTCCCCCTGGGACCAGCCTGGCGGGCCCATAGTTCATGTAGAAAGTTCCGTCCATTCCGCCGGCTCAGGACGCCCTAACCCCAGCGCCACACCTAAAGGCAAAGGAGAGTCAAGGTGCACTGGGGGGAGGCTCCCTGCAGGCCCTGTCGGGGCCCAGAGAGGGAGGGGTCCATTTGCAGAAATGCTGTGTTTGGGCACCTGCGACGCAAGAGTCCGGCTGCTGGCCACTGTGCATGGCTGTGGGGAGACGTAGTCCCTGCCACCTGAGCTGAACCCCAGCTTCCCAGGGCACATGGGCTGGGAAAGGGAAGGAGACCCAGCAGGCAAGGAGAGAGTGTGGCTTTGGGTTCCCTCCCGGCGCTCTGTCCTCGCGGCCTCAGTGTCCCCCGCTGTAAGTTGTTGGCAACGTGCTCGTCCTGGGCTGCGGCCGGGGTTAAAGGAGAGATGTGTGAAGTGCTCAGCAGCTCGAGGAGGCGCCTGGCCAGTCTTGGACCTGACCTGTGAGCCCAGGGCACTTGTGGGTAGGGCTGTGGCCGTGGGCAGAGATGGAGGCTGTGGAGCTGGACCCCGTCTGCCAGGCAGGGGTATCCAGTGCTGGACGGCAGGGACCTGGGCACCACTCTGAGGCTGGGCTCGGTGGTCAAAGCCAGAGATGTGGGCTCTTGGTTCAGGGACCGAGGGGCTGTGGCCCAGAGTGGCCAGGGCTCCCTCATCTCCATTCCAGGTGCTTCTCTCTGGTCTGAACCCAGCTCTGAGGGACAGACACATTCTTCTTCTCCTGTTATTTCTGCTAAATTAGGTGACGCGTCTTTTTACTTTGGCAAATCCAGGGACACACATTTATAGACTGTTTTGCATAAATCAGGGCCTCATTTGCATCCATTTGCATGTTCCCTGGGTGTGAGGTTCAAGAGGCCTAAGCTCCGTGTACAAGGTGAAGCTGGTTAGCGGAGTGGAGCTGGCCTGAGCCCAGGGGCAGGGACGAGGGACCTGGAGGAACTCGGGTCGCTCTCCCTCTGGACGCCTGAGTTTCATGAGCCAATCAGCTCGTTTTATGTAAGTTAGGGTTGAGCTGCTGGGATCCGCCCAGGCTGGCCCCGTTCCTTTGCCTGATCACAGTTGAGTGGCATTGGCCCCCATTCTGCCCTGGAGACTCCATTCTCTTGGGAAAGGGCAGGGGCCACCCGCTCTGCCCGAGGCCCAGGACTGGCGGCTGCATGCCCTCCCTCTGCCTCACTGAGCCTCAAGCTGGCTTCAGGGAGGGGCTCCGGACCCCTGTGCAGATGGGAGCAGGTCAGAGGCCCAAGGTGGGGTCCCTGGCTCAGAAAGCTACTGATCCCCCTCTCCTTGGGCCACTTCTCTGGGGCACAGCAAGCAGAGGCCGGAGGGGGAGGCAGGGAGGCCAGGGAATCCCAGTTGATCTTCCTGTCTGAAATCAATTTAATAGGAGCCTCGACAACTCTGATTTGATTTTTCATTCTCAGTATTACAATGCTCAGCCAGTCACTCCCAGAAGCTCAGGCTTGAAACGGGACATCGAGGCAGAGGCTGTCACAAAGGGACGAGTCCAGATCACACCAATTGTCTCATATTTTGCTAATTAGACCCTCAGCGCACTGCCCTGGTCCACAGCAAGGGGAGGAACGTGCTTCGCTCCATCAGGTGGCTCTTCCTGGCTGAGCTGCTCTTGTCACGTGCCCAGCATGGGGACTGGACGACCCAAGAACAGCGGGATTCTTCCTGCCCATGACACCGCCCGATGTCTACCCTTGGTCCTTCCTGCTGCTCTCTGGGGGGACTCAGTGCAGGTGGCTCCAGTGGGAGCAGCGTCTGTGTCGGGGAGCAGGATTCCTGGCGAGAAATTTCGGGAACTCCCCTAACAAAGACCAGGTGGCTCAGAGGAGGATCCCAGGAGTGAACCGGGCTGGGAGGGTCTTCAGAGTTTGGAGTCCTCCTGCCCCTCTACAGATGGGACACCGGGTGGACGGAGGGGCTCAGAGAGGCTGCCACCTGGGGAAGGTGCCCGACCCGGTCTCCTGACCACTCTTCCCATAGTCCTTCCAGTCCCGCAGGGACCTGGGGTGGATGCGGCCTGGCAGCAACTCTGGATCAGGAGGGGGACAGAAAGGACCAAGGGACGCCACCCACTGTCCACAGCCTCACGAGGCTCACGGGGCCCTTCTCCAGCACGTGGACGGGCTTTGCCCGGAGTCAGAGAGCTGGGTTCAGATGCCCCATCGACGGCTTCCCAGCGGTGTGGCCTTGACGGAAGTCTTCCAGTCTCAAGGGGAACCGGAGGCCTGGGATGGGAGCTCATGGGAATCAGCTGCAGTGATTCATCCAAAAGAGCCAGAGGATGCCCGGTGGGCAGGGGAGCGTCAGTATTTCACTTTAGTGACAAAGCGCTGGGCGCTTCCTACGGAGGGCCTACCTTGCCCACAGGCACCTGTCAAGTGCCTTGGGTGTATCATCTCATTTAAGCAGTGCTGGGAGTCAGGACTGCCCTGCTCGCCACAGGGTGCAGAGAACGAGACCCTGAGGTGACGGGGCTCCCTTAGCTTGTGGCAGAAGTTCTTCTGTGGAGACCTTTAGGACAAGCTGGAGCCCCAGGTCCTTCAGCCTCCAGAGAATAAAATGCACCAGGGTGGGGGAGGGGTGCGCACCCCAAAGCACCATCCTCGAGCCCCTTCCCTCTTCCCGAGCTTGGAAACAGGGTCAGCTCTGTCTGTTGAACTCCATTACCTTCATCAAATTAATTTAACCAGCTGCTGTGGTCACTTAATTAAGGCACTTCCTGGGGTCCTGTGCGGGCTGCTTAATGAGGCGGGAGCCTGGGCTCAGGTTCAAGGGTCCTGGGCGAGGCGGGGTAAGGCCTCAGAGCGCGCCGCCGCCCAGGGCTGCGCGTGACCACCGCCGTCATTGCCTCCATCCCCCAAGCCTGCTTCACCTGGGCGCCCGCAGGCGGCACGGGGTGTCCCACATCCTCCCCCGTCTGCTCTGGGACCCTCCAGTTCACTTCCTTTGTGCCCGAGATGGCTCAGCCCCGGGCAGAATGCCCCCAATTTAGTTAATGAGTTTTCTTTCTGTAAATGAGATGTTTAG
>JAJEJO010003027.1:57440-75150 GCA_020662805.1 Glaucomys volans
AGGCCCTCGTGCCCGCAGACATGCCCAGGCAAGTGCAGCACACGCCTACGCACAGGCAGGCCCCGGGTGCCCGTGCTGGGACCCTGACCACGGCGGCCGCAGCTGCTCTCCAGAGCCGACGGTGCCTGGTCAACATGCAGGATCTAAACTTTCGAGTGTTTTGCACGATCTTAACATGAGCCTCTCCACCGAGACTCCTTAACTTGCATCAGATGGGAGCTGACCTCGTGCAGCAGCTCAGTGACCCCCGCAGGACCCTGCCAGGTGGCTTCTCAGGGGTCCCATTCTGCAGCTGGAGCCAGCGAGGCTTAGGCGGGGGAAGGTCATTCTGGCCAAGTTCAGGTGGTCACTGAGTGGCTGGAGCCTGAACTTGGCCCTGGCCTGTCCGGGCCTCTCCGCTCCTCTGCTTCCCCGTCATCCCACAGGTCGGGTCCCTTCCCCTGGGCACGTGGGAGCATCCCCAGAGTCGGAAGGGGCTGTCCTCCCCACGTGACTGAACCTTCTGGGCATCTCCCGAATGAGGCTGAGCCGTCCCCGCCTGGCTCCATGTTCACCTGGCTCCCGTCCTTGAGCCCTGGAGGCCTCACCCCCCCATGCCCTCTCCATCACCTCGTTCTGTCTCCAGTCGACTGGCTGCTTCTCCTCCCGTGACAGTCCTTGCTGTGTCCCTGGGAGTCCCCACCCCGCCGTCGCCCCTGCTGCTGACCTGCTGGATCTGCTTCTGCTGGCCCCGAAGCCCTCGGCAGTGATGGCAAACAGAAGCACCACGGCCACCTCTGGTCCCGATGGGGGCTTCGGGGTGCCACCCCAGCCTCACTGAACTTCCCAGTGGCTCCTCTAGGAACCGTCATTGTTCCCGTTTTACAGACGGAACGGAGCTAGTAAACGGGAGGTGGATTTGAACCCGGGCCCTCGGCTCCAGAGCCCGCACCAGCCAGCGCTGCGTGGAGTGAAGCTGGGCCGGCCTGGGACACCCCCTGCGCGGCTGCCCTGGGGGGTCTGGTCTGCAAGCAGCTGCCCAGTCTGCAGTGGAGGGAGGCCGGGGGCCGCCTGGACGCCTGTCCTTGGCTCAGGCTCCTGAGGGCTGGCGGGGCTGGGCCAACGGGACTCCCCGCGGGAGCCGGCTGCCTGCCGCCCCTCCTGCTGCCTCCGGTGGGCACTGTCCACCGGTTCTTGTTGGGCTTTCCCCTCTGGAAGGCGAGCTCCTTGCCAGTCCTGGGTCAGGCCCTCGCTCACCACGGGGGGAGGACCGATTCTCGTTGGGGGTCGTGCCCTGGACCCTCTCCTGCTGGTGCCCCAGGTGTGGGCCACTCGCAGTCATCGATTCAGATCAAGTGACACAGGCAGATGGAGTTAGGCAAGGCCGCTGGGCAGGTGGCTCCCGCCTTCCTCCGGCCTCACTGTGGCCGTGGCCCCCCACCCGCGATGTCAGCGGGCTCCCCGGGCCCCAGGCTGCTTGGCCTTTGAGTTTTGCACCCTGTGTGCAGCCCGAGGCCGGGCACTGAAGACCTGGTGCTAGGCCGTTAGGGCCCCTGCGACAGAGGAGGGCGCATGCGGCACCCGGGGGCCCGGCACCAGCCTCGGCCTCTCCCTCCTGGAGGGTCTTCCTGGTGGGCCTTCACGGTGGAGGCCATCACCCATCCCACCAAGTGCCCCTCCGGGCAGTGCTGGGCAGCGAGGGGCGGACAGACTTCAGGCACTGTCCAGGGGCTGGGGCTGTGAGGGTGTGGGGACCTGTGCTCCCAGGAGACGAGCCCGGGGACCAGCGGGCAGGGAGCTGGGGGCGGCCAGCTGCGGGTGGCCAGCCCGGGGCGTGAGAGGCCTCGGCCTGACTGCAGAGGCCCCGAGCGGCAGTCACACCTCAGAGTTGGTCCCAACTCAGGGACCATTGGTCACCGGCCAAGGGCAGCCCAGCGCTCTGCAGATGTGGGAAGAAGAGCTGCAGGAGTGGCCACCAGAGGGGCAGGAGGCCGTGGGGCTGTGCAGGGGTCCAGGCAGAGCGGCCAGGCCTCTCGGGCAGGTGGCCACAGAGCCCAGAGAGACGCTTCCATGGCTCCCGTGATGCATGTGCTCGGACCGTGGGCCCGGGACCTGCGGCTCTGGCTCTCACAACAGGCTGCCTGTGGATACCCTGGTGGCGGCCAGGGACGCTCTACTGGACCTGCCTTCCCGGATGGCCCGTCAGGCACTCACTTCATCGCTGAGCCTGAGAACCCCCGGGGGGACCGTGGAGGAGACTCCCCAGGAAGCTCCATCCCAGCCCCGAGTTCTGGAAGGCGTCTCTCCTGGTGCCTGGCCTTGGGGACAGGGAGGGACGTGCCAACCTGGGTGCCGGGGGCCCAGGCCTTCCTCTGCTTCCCTTCAGCGGGGAAAGCAGCTCAGTTCTCCTGAGGCCAGGGCCCGAGGCCGTCCTGGGTTGCTTCCGTTTGGGCTTTTGGATGGAGGCCGGGCTGCAGCCGGAGGGACGGGGCTGCTGGTGCTGGGCGGGTTCCTGGGGGAGCGGAGGAGGCGGGTGGGTCGATGGCGGTGGGAGAGGAAGCCTGAGGGAGGGAAGGACCATAAAGTTAGATCAGGCTGGAGCGCTGGTGTCTGCAGAGAAGGTTCCCACCTCCCTGGGTGCTTGGAGATTGTCACCTCTGCCTCCACCAGCCCCAGGGAAGGAGGCACACTTCGAGAAACCCGGTCCTGCGGAAGCTCTGGGCCCTGCGCACCCCGGAGACGCTGAGCCTCTGAGGGGCAGCTCTGCAGCAGAAGGTCAGGGTCACCCATAGGGCCAGGACTGGGGGACAGACCTGGGATCTGAGCTCTTCACGGTCCCCTGCTAGTTGGTGTCCGGCATGCCACGATCCTCTGTGAACCTCAGTGTCCTCTTCTGGGCAGTGGGTATCCTGAGCCTCGGCCTCCCTGCCTGCACACGGGGTAGGTGAGCAGGATTTCGCATCCCAGGCTATGGAGACAGATGTGGGGCCACTGCTGCCTGACGGGTGTGGGTGACCCGGGGGCCACTGGCAGTGACTGAGGGAGAGGAACGGAGAGGGGGGGCCTGCGTTCCTGCATCAGCTGGTTCTGGTGGAGACCCTGAGAGGGGGACCCAGGCTCCAGGCCACCCAGGTTTCCCCAGCCCAGCTGTGGGTCCTCAGGCAAGCTGCCCAGCCTCTCTGAGCCCTGCTTCTGCGACATCGCTGCCGAGTCACAGGGAGCCGTCGCTCTCTATGCCTGCTTGTTGGTCTCCCAGACCTTCCCGCTCTCCTATTTCGGATCCATTTCTGGAATGTTCCAGGTCCTTCCAGGCTTCTCAGGGCCTCTGCCCCTCTGCAGCTCACAGCCACCTGGGAATGGGGTCCCTTGCTGGTTCTAAACAGCTGCCTGGCCAGGAGGCTGTCAGACCCAGAGGCCTCGGCTGCCTGTCCCCTCTGCCTGAGCCCCTCCCCACCAGCCCCTGGCCATTTGCTTCTCTCTGCAGCACCTGGAACCGAGGTCGGTGGTTATCATCATCAGGACACTCACAGCGGCGACCGGGACGGTGTTGGCTCTAACCCGCAGCCCCGCCCGCACAGGGCACTGCCGTAACCTCATCGGCGTGTGTGTGTGTGTGGGGGGGGGGGGGGGGAGCAGGGACGCCTGGCTCCCTGTGGACACAACTCTGAGACCCGAGCAGGAGCCCGGGGCCTGCCTGGGGCCAAGTGGTCTCAGGAGCTGGCCGCGCTGCTGACCCCCGCGGCCCCTCTCCTGGCCTGCCGGGTGCTGGGCTTCTGGGATGCTGCGGGTCTCAGGGGCTCTTCCGCTGGAGGAGGGTTTGGGGCGCACAGCTCCTGGCCCTCTGCGGGGCACAGAGCCTAGGGCGCCTGCCACCGGTTCCAGGAGGCCAAGCGCAACCCACAGAGTCCACTGAGAACGCAGATGCCTGATGTGGACCCAGCCAGGGCGGCTCGCCCCTCCCCAGGAGCCGCGTCAAGCGTGGGAGGAGGCGATGATCCAAATCACTGCAGCTAATTCCATTAACAAGCGTCAATGACACTCTATTGAGAAAGCACTTCACATGCATTTATTTTAGTATGATTTTCACAAACCCCTGAGAAGGCAGTTATTATCCCCTCCAGTTACAGATGGGCAAGTAGAAGCTCAGAGAGGTAAAGATACTTGCTCAGGGTTACACAGCAGAGCACAGAAGAAACTGTGGAATGGAACTGAAATTCAAACCTAGACTTGTCTGATACGGAGGCCTGTGCTGCTAATTCCTCTGCTGTAGCCCCTGTGTACAAGGCTGTGTTGGCCCCAGTGCCCGCTGTGTGCCAGACCCGGTACTGTCCCTGCAGAAACACCCGTCATGGTATTACAGTTTGAATTGCAAGAGTCAGAAAACCCAATTCGAAGGGCTTGCCCACTAAAGAGAGCTCACTGGCATATGTAACCAAAAAAAAAGGTAGGTACTGCTTCAGGCCAGGCTTGATCCAGATGGAGAGGACCAGAGCGCTTCCCCTCTCTCCATTGCTCGGCTCACTTCCCCACGGCTCCGGCCTCTAGGACCTCACCAGCCTCCTTCACATTTGGGCATAAACGAGTGTCCCTGTCACCCAAGAGCTCTGACTAGGGATGTGAGCCCGTCCCCACCGGCCTGGGTCCAGGGAGGTGGAAGATGCCTCCAAGCCGCAGCCCTCCAGAGGCCAAGCCGCATGGCTGGAAGGCAGGACCACGGAAGAAGGAAGCAGGCAGGGGTCCCCGGAGGCAGGCACCTGTCCTCCCCCAGCTGGTGTGGAGTCCCCATGATGGTGAGGAAGCCCGGAAGGGGCTGGGCCTCCGCTGGGCCTCCGCTGGGCGGGTGTGGTAGCTGCGGATCCCGTGCGCCGCCGCTGCCGCACGCCGGAGCCCTGACGCTGACTCCCCGAGTCACGGCTGCACCTGGCCCAGCAACCAAAGGGGGCAGACGGACATGACCACCGGCTGGCCAGGCGAGGGAGACTGTGTCCCTGGCGCTGAGGGCGGTGCCGGGCTCCATGCTCTGGGCTTCTCAGGGCAGCACTTCCATGTTGGGCGAAGAGCTGGGCACTTCCTGCCCTTCAGCCCCAGTAAATCCAGGAGCTGGTCATCGCCTGATGGACACGTGGATGCTGAGTGGCACACAAGGCCGGCCTGGGCTACTTGGAGCCTGGACACCTGGTCGCTCTGTGGTCTGGGACACTCTGTGACTGTCCCTCACCCCTATTGACCACCGTCACTGTGCACAGAGCAGCCTCTTCAATGCTCCAAACCCAAGTTTAATTTCTATGTCAAGTGTCCTTTATGACCAGAGCGGAAGTCTGATCTGCTCAGGACCTGCCTCGGTCCCCGGGGACTGCAGCTGGCCCAGAATGGCTGGGAATGATCCGGGCAGCGGCACCAGAAGGCGCAGTCTGGTAAAGTGTCCGGTTAGAAGCCTGAATAAGAACAGCTAATGTTCGCTGAGCACTTACTACATGCCAGGCCACAGACTTGCCTGATTTTGTCCATTTATTTGTCCTAAAGCCTGTTTTGACTGTTGAGGAAACTAAAGCACAGAGAGGGAAGTAACTCACCTAAGGTTGCACAGCCGGGAAGGGTAGGATGGCCTCTGAACCCAGGCAGTCTGGTTCGAAATCTCCTGCCCCAACCATGGCCTCCCGTGGCCCGTGGGGCTGGAGGCGTGTTGGGGTGAGGAGGGCCGAGGAGGTGTGGGCCGTCAGGGCTGGTAGACAGGAGGCAGGCTGTCCGGGGCCGCCCTTTCCCTGCCCTCCTGGACCGGGCTGAGCTCCTCACTGGGATGGTCAGTGGCCAGTGTGCTGCTGAAGTGGGCGGCTGTCCTTGACCTCAGCTCTGCCGATGCGGAAGGAGCACTCCCGGGAGCAGGTGGAGCCTTGGTGACCCTGCGGCAGGCCTGGGAACCTCCTGCCCCTGCGTCCAGCCCACTCCTGGCCGAGCCGGGGGCGGGGATGGCACCCAGCACCTTCTCCAGCCTCGCCGGACTTCACAGCAGCCTGTGAGGTAGCGCACTGTCTGGAGTCCCTCTAGCCTGGCTCAGAGAGGTCAAATCACAAACTCCAGATCACACAGCTGGCGGGGGGAGCTTGGGATTGAACCCCACCTGACTCCCGTACATCCCGCTCCGCGAGGGATGTGAACAGAAGGTGCAGCCCACCCTCAGCATTCTAGAACTTACCGCTCCTGTGGGGAATGGGCGGGTTTGGTCCCAGGACTGGAGATGGGCGGGCAGCGGCTCAGCCTCCTCTAAGACACCTGGGAGGAGGTCCTCTGGGGATTCTGCTCAAGGACCTGCTGCGGGGGTGGGGGGGACATGCAGGGATGGTGGTCAGGCTGCCGCAGGCAGGTGGTGGCTTTGGGATGGGCTTCGGGCACGTCCCTGTTCTCTCCAGGCCTGGCCTTTGCGTCTGGAAGACGGTCCACGATCGCCTCCTCCAACTCCAGCATCTCACAGACCCTCAGCCTTTCCAGCCCTGCCCTCCCTGCCCGAGCACCAGGGGGTGAAGCTCAGAGATTCCTGCCCTCTGCCTGAGGTCACACAGCAAGGAGGGGTGGAGCTGGGGTTCTGCAGCCCACCTGACCACGTCCCCTGGCCCCCCTTTCCCCGTCCTTTCCCCTTGGCTGTGGCCCTGGGGCTTCTGACCCCTCGGAGCTCTGCGAGGGGGCCCTGAGCCAGGGCTTGGCAGGGACCTCGTGCCAGCATCTCCTCCTGGCCAGTGTTGCAGTGGGGGAGGGCAGGTCGTCCTGACCCTCCAGGGGCCTGAGGACCTCTCCTCCAAGCCTCCCAGCCTCCCCAGGTCCCCTGACTGTCCCTTGGTGCAGTTGTGGTGGGATCCACAGGCTGGAGACTCACATGAGGCGGGCGCTGTGGCTCCTGGTTCTGGGGTCGAGGATCCCCTTCCTGCAGTGGTGGTGGGTGGGCTGCATGAGGGAGAGGAGGTGAGGCCCAGCCTCCACGTTCCTCAGGACCCTCCCTCTACCAGCCGGCCCAGGTGACGGTGTTAATCCCCTGGGGGGCGCACCCTGACCCAGGTCCCACTTCTTTTCTTTGTAATTTCTGCAGTGCCGGGAGGACACCACCCCTTCTAGCCCGCGCTCCACCTCCGAGCCACGTACCAGCCCTTTTTTGTTTTGTTCTGGGACAGGGTCTTGCTAAGTTGCAGAGGCTGGCCTCAAACCGAAATCCTCCTGCCTCGGCCTCCGGAGTAGCTGGGAATTCAGGCGTGCCCCACTGCACCTGTCAAAGTCCCTCTCCTGAACACTGTAGCAGTGGTGACGACTTTCCAAGCTGCATCTGGAGGGACACTCAAAACGGCCACCCCCAAGCCTGTCACTTGCCAGGGGGCCTGGCTAGAGAGCTATTGCTGGGTGCTCCCAGCAGGTCCCCCTCCTCCTGGGTCACCTGGGAGACACCTGAAAGGCCACCCAGCAGGTGGCGCCAACAGGCTCCTCTCTGTGAAGACCATTCCCAGGAGGCTGTAGGTCCCTCCTGGGCCCCTGCCTGGCTGGCACCTGGTGACAGGCCTGGCACAGGGGTTTATTTGGACTCCATCTCAGGGACCAGGGGAACAGACTCGGGGGCGAGCTGGGGCTGGGGCTCGGTCTCACTGGAACCTTCTGAGAAGCTGGGACATGCATCCCCAGCTGTCCCGCTGGGAGCAGAGGGGACTCAGCCGCGCTCCCAGCCCTCTGTCCCTGGTGGCTGTGCGCTGACTCCCTGCACTCCTGGGCCAGGGGAGTTTGGAAGAGGGACAGGAAGGGCCAGGTGCTGGGAGGCGCCCCCTGCTGGCTGCTCCAGGCAGTGGCTGGAGAAGGGGCTGCGGCGGGGGGGGGGGGGGGGGGGGGGGGCGCGCGGGGGGGGGGGGGGGGGGGATTGGTAGCATGTCCAATACCTGTGTCTGTCCCCTGTGGTCCCTCACTGTCCTCTCCCCTGAGCCAGGGGTGCCAGGGGCTCCCTGCTTTACACATGGCGGCTGGCTTCGCCCACAGGGCCTGGCGCACCCTGGGTGCTGACGGGGGATGGGAGCAGCAACCCCTCCCCTCTCCCCAAGCTGAGCCTCAGCTGCTGCACGGTGTCCTTTGGGGGCACAGCTGTCCAGCACCAGCCCTGGGCTGACACCTCGGCATTGCAGGCAGCCGCCTAGTCCTACCACCTAGCCGCACCACCCTCTCTGCTTTACAGGAGGGGAAAGAGAGGCTCAGAGAGGCCAAGGAACAAGCCCCAGGTCACACAGCTGGGAAGGGCAGAGGGTGGCAGTTGCACCAAGATCCTCCTCGGATCCATCCAGCTTGGTGGTCACGGCCCGCGTCCTGCTTCTGCTCCTCTGCCTCTGCCCTGGGGGAGGCCCCCGGGGGAGGCCGAGGGGGAGGCGTGGGGGCGGTGTGGACACCGAGATGGCCCTCGATTTCGCCTCCCCCACCCCCAGGCTCCCAGAAGGACCCCTGTGGCTCTGTGGGCCCAGGTTCCTCTTAAGTCCTTTGCTGAGGGGACATCTTACCTGGACGCCTGGCCTGTCACACTGTCAGGCGGGTCTGTCTGGCGGCTGGCGGGGCGGGAGGGAGCGCCTCTGTCCTCCCTCAAACTGCCTCGGGGCCTCGGCGGGGGTCCTAGGCGCCCAGGATGGCTTCGGAAGCCCCAGCCTCACGCGCACTCCTCCTTGAGTGCGAGGAGGCTCTGAGGCCCCTGGCTTGCTCAGCATCACGGGGGTCCAGGTGTGGAGGAGGCCGGGTCCCACCGTGGTCTACACTGTGGTTGCTGAGGTCCCTCTGGAGCCCCAGAGCCATGCTCCGTGACCTTTACTGTTTGAACACCTGGCCCGCCCAGCTCTGCAGAGCAGCTTGGCCGCGGTGGCCCCGTCGGCTCCTGGCTGTGACGAGGGGCGGCATCTGGGGCAGAGAGCGGCCCCCAGGCCTGGGAAGGACTGGGGTTTGCCCTCCGACCCTGTGAGGGGCCGTGTCTCCCTGAAGAAGTGACCTGCCAATAGCCAGATGCCCGACACTGTGGCCGCCCGAGGGGAGATGGCACCCCGAGGGTGGCCCCAAGGCAGCCAGGATGCGAACCCGGGGACAGCCACTTCATTTAAGTCTCTGCAGCCGGCTGGCCGCAGTTCCCCCTCTGTCCCTAAAGCCGTTGACCCGACCATCTCCAGGGCGACGGCTCAGCAGCCGGGCTCCTGCAGCCAGCTCGGTGCCGTAGTCCCCTCCCCACCCGGGCCCAAGCTCCGCTCCCGGAGACCCGCTCAAAGGAAGCCTGTCCTTTGTCAGCAGAGCGGCCTCTCCCGGCAAAGGGACTTTCATCTCCGTGAGTGAGATGAGCCACATCAGCAGAAACTTTCAGCTGGGGAAGACGCAGGCTCCTGCCTCCAGGGAGGTCCAGAGGGCCCGGCCCGGTGTCCTTGGGGTGCCAGGGCTTGGACTGGGCCAGGGCCCGGGGTGGCTCCAGGTCAAGGGCACAGACCTGGCCTTGGGTCTGGGCTGAGTGACCCTGGGCTAGTCGCTCACGTGCCGTGACTCAGTTTCCCGACTGGGACACAGAGACAGATCACAGCGAGGGCTGGAATCCAGGAAATTGTGCAGGAAGTAAGTGACGGGGGAATGAGGGGTCCCGCCAAGGTGACAGAGTGCTCCCGTTGACAGCCCGTCTTTCAGTCCTCCTCACCTGACCCTCTGCAGAGGCCTCAGCTGGCGCACTCTCAACAGGTGACCGGCTCTGGCCACCAGAATGTGGCAGAGATGGTGACACACAGGTTCCAAGTCCAGGCCTCATACACTTCCACAGTATCTCCCCTGTCTGCCTGTGTCACTAGGCCACTGGGGCTGGCCTGTGGGGGTGGCAGCTACTGTCCAGCTGGAGCCAGCCCAGATCAGCCAACCGCCACCCCAGACACACAGGGGCCCAGCCCAGACCAGAGCCAGGCGCCTGACCCAGGGCACCAGAGCTAAACAGGTGCTTGCTGTTCTAGGAAATGGAGTTGTGGGGATGTTTGTTATGCGGCATTATTAATGCTCTTGGTAACCGATACAGATATTCGTATGAATCGACTTAGAACCACACGGACACTGGGCACCACCTTCCTGAGTGGCCTGGGGAAGCCACATATGCCTGAACCGAGGATTCTTACATGTCAAATGGCATTAATAACACCCAGCTTTTGTGGTGACAGTTGTGGTAGAAGGAGACACACTTAGATGCTGGAGGTCTCCGGGGCTTTGAACCTCAACTCCCATTTCTTCCTTCCTTTTCCAGCGCTGGGGTGGGACCTGGAGCATGCCGGCCATGTCCCCAGCACCTGTCCCACGGTCCTCCCGTCTGACCGTGGAATGTCACTTCCCCGTCTGAACCTCAGTTCTTCCCTCGTTGGGTGACCAACCCGTGTTACCTGGAGACTGAGCCCAGGCGTGGTCCACCCGGGACTTGCTGGTCTCTGCAGCTGCAGAAGCCCCTCCCCCATGCGGTGGCAACACTGTGTCCTTTCGCCCCGCCCCCCAGGGGCAGCTGGTTCTGCAGCTCTGTACCCAGCAGGGTGCCCGAGGGCGTTCCTGGGAAAGGGGACTTTCCAGTGCTTGGTCACCCCCCACTGTTGCTTGGGTCACTGGGGCAGCAGCGTCCCCTGTGCCTTGCCTGGACCAGGACACCGGGGGCCCCGCTCACAGGGTTGGCTGCGGGGCTGGCTGGGCTTCCTTGCAGCCGGGAGCCTCCCCCAGGGGCTCGAGTCGCTACTGAGTTGCCACCTGTGCGGGCTGAGGCCCCGGCTGAGGCTCCCCGAGTCCCCCCAGTTCCCGCGCTGTGTGAGTCAGCAGAACCAACGAGGCGCCAGGGCCACACGGGGGTGGGGGGTGGTGGAGGCAGAAGCGAATAAATCAGGGACCCCGCAAGCAGCCCTCCTGGTAGAGCAGCCAGTGACCGAGGAACGGCATAAGCATCCCCATCCGAGCGTCCAAGGGAGTGTGGCAGGCCATCGCGGGCAGGCCGCCCTGGGCCTGTATCATAGTGGACAGTGAAGGGCAGGAGAAAGGTCAGAGGGCCTGGTTAAGGTTGGTTCTTTAGTGGCTGTGTGACTTTGGACAAAGGCACTAACCTCTCTGGGCCTCAGTTTTTCCAGAAAGCTTTAAGGATGGAAAGAGGATGTGATGAAGCCCTCGGTGGTGGGGTCTTGGTGCCTGGTGTGGCCTCCTGAATGGGATGGTATCCTCCACTGGAGGCAGTGATGGACCGGACAGGGTGACGAATGTCTTCTCTAGGCCTGGTTCAGACAGGCCAGTCTCCCCAGCCTGAGGCTCAGTGCCGTGGGTGCAGACGCGTCTGCCTCCCCCCAGCCCCTCGGCACCGGCCGACCTACAGGAGGACGCTGGGGCAGGACTGGTGGCCAGTGGGGCAGCTGTTGATCTGTCTCTGGGAAGGGCCCGCGTCCCCGGGAGCTGCGGCCTCTGTGAGCGCGGACGTTAGCGCATCGGGATGCAGAGCGGCTCTCCGTCCCTCCCCTGAAAGACCCTGCTGTTGAGTTTCAAAGACCCTCGCTGAGCGCGAGGAGCGACCAGGGGCAGTTCCTTGGGGACGAATGTTTCATCAAAGGCCGGTGATAAATAGGGCGCTCACTGCTGGTGACACTCAGGGGACCAAGTGGCCTAGCACGACGTGCCCAGATCAGAGGACTGCGTCCCAGGGAAGGCCTGACCCCCCGCCCTGACCCACCGCACTGGCTGGGCCCGAGCTGGCTGGGCTCTGGGCAGAGGGTGCCCAGCACCGCGGGGCTCCGTCCCCAGGCCCCTGCAGTGGCGCGGGTGACGGTCCCCTGCACGACCCCGTCTGTGCGGGTGGGACTGTTCCTCCCGTGAACGACCCAGAGGGCCTGGGAACTCGCCTGGACAGATGGCCTGGAACCGACCTCTGATGGCGGGCAGGACCCGGGCCTCGCCCACGCAGGAGCCCACAGTCTCCTGTCTGGCTCCCCTCCTGCTCCTGCTCTGCCTCCCCTCCAGGGCGTCCCCCTGGCCTCGCTCTGGCTTGTGGCCTCCTCTGGGCTGCTTCCCTGGGAGCGCTCAGCAGGGCAGCCCGGGTCCTGTCCCATCGGTGAGCCGGCCTGGCACACAGTAGGTGCCTCCTGGACAGCTTCCTGGCTGCCCTGTCAGGAGACCTTGGCTGGAGTGCAGGCGTGTCTGGGGGCCCCAGAGGCTGGCTGCTCCTTGGGGGAGGCCCAGGAGTCGAGGTCTGGGTCTTTGCACCCCTGAAGTTCCCCTGGGTCCCCGGGCTCCTCTGAGCCCCCTGTAGGGGTGGAGTCTGGGCCGCAGGGGCCTCCATCCATCAGCCTCCCGAGCTCCAGATCGATGCCCTCCCCGTCCCGAGGATTGATAATCTCCCCTGGCCAGGCCGGGGTGGCATCGATTCCTATCTTAAAGGCCCAGGCCTCCTTTTGGGGCCTCGTTCCTGGGCGGAGGTAGTTGCTGTGTGTGTGTGTGTGTGTGTGTGTGTGTGTGAACGCCTTTCGCTTGTTCTTGCTTCAGAGTCACGCGCTGATCCTGGGCCAGGTGCAGGTGCTGAGCTTGGTGTTCCGGGCGGGTTATCGGGTTCAGTCTCCTGGGGACCATTCCTGGCGGGGCTGGAAGATCTCTCGGATGAGGATGGGGCTCAGGTTGGTGTGGGATCCCACCAGGGCCACACAGCCCCCAGGGCAGGGCTGGGCCTGGAGCCCCATCCACACGATGCTGAGGGGGACCAGCCCCTGCCTGGTGAGGCCCCCACGAAGGGCCTGGGGACGTTCCTGAAGCCTCAGTACTCAGCTGCGGCTTCACTGGGCCTCGGATCCAGCTGCCGGCCTTGGGCGGGGGCGGGGGCGGGGGCGGGTCCCTCCCGGGTCCCTCCCCCTCCCTCCCGGTGGCCCCCTCCCCCTGCCCCCTCCCTCAGGCTTCTGCCGGCTTGATTGCAATTAAGGAGGACGGTGCGGCCTCCTGTCTGAATCACCAAGCTCATCTTGCCCCGGCCAGATCTGGGGCCCACGGGGAGGGCTTCCGTCAGGCTGCCGTGGCGCTCGGGTCTCCTGGACAAGCGGCCACTGAGGTCTATCCTGCCGCATGTCCTTGTCCACCCCTGCAGCTCAGGCCGCACCCCAGGGCTCTCAGGCCCGGCTTCTCCAGAAACCTGCCCTGAGTTGCGTCTGAAATCCAGGGGCCGGGCTGGCTGCATCCCTGTCACTGAGCAGGGAGTGACCGTGTCCCCCCAGGCTGGCACTCTGTCTAGCTGGGGGAGGGAGGTGTGAATGCAGGCCACTCCCAGGCCCTGCAAGGACAGGGACAGCCTCGGACCTGGTCACCACTCTGCAGTTAGAGACCCCTGGGGCAGGCCCCACCTTGCTGGTCAGGAAGTCCAGGCCTCGAGACTGGCCGGGTGGGTGGCTGGTCCCTGCTGGCCTGTGTTCAGGGAGCCTGCGTGGGCTGCGTTCCAGGCACCGGGGAGGAGAGGAATCAAGCTCGGCCCCTCCCGAGGGCGTCCGCAGAGTGCGGCCATCCGCCCAGCTCCGCCTGACCCTCCTGCATTGATTCCTTCCTTCGCCTGTCTCTTCTGCAGTCCCCAGTCCCCACCAGCTCGGCCAGAGCCAGGCCTCGGGGACACTGGAGTGGGCCTGGGACGGTCTCTGCAGGCGCAGGGGAGATGCCAATCAGAGTCCAGGGCTGGGTGACCAGGCGTCCTCTTGAGCTGGTGTTGCTGAGCCAGATGGGCACAGAGACCCTGGACCCAGGTCTGGTTCTGGGACAGGAAGGCCGTGGTCCTGGGGTGCCCCTAGGGCTCCCGGAGCTGGGACGGTGCTGGGGGCTGCAGCCCAGGGCCCACATCTAGTGTCCCCCTCAATGCCTGGATGATGTCATGCAGGGGACACCAGCCGTCTGCTCAGGGACAGGGAGGAAATCCATTTCCCAGCTGGGAAATTATTGAATATTCTGGAGCCAGAGCAGATCGTTTGGAGGTAAATGAATTTCTCGGGCTTCCTCCGGCTGAGATGAATCGGCCCGGACGCTCCGTATTCTCATTTGCCCCCGCGGAACGGGCGGGATGGGTGTTTATTCAGCACGAAAATAATCGTTCTTCCAGAAGTGGCGGCAATCCCTTCCAAAGCCATCATCTCCCTCTAATGCTGGCCTGGGGCACCCCTGGAGCCCCGGAAGGGGAGAGGCGGGCTGGCTGGCTACCGCTTATTCAGAGCACCCTCCAGGGTAGGGGGCTGTGGGCTTGGTGGGGCACTAACAGTGGGACACCTAGTGAAGGGGCTGGGTTGGGCCAAGGGTCTGAGCAGAGAGGCAGGAGGATTGGGGGGTGCTGGATTTAAGTTAGACTTGAGGAAGGACTTCCCCTGTTGGAAGGTGGTTGTGGTATTGCTCTCACTGGGTGACTGGCCAGTGCAGAGGACACCTCCATCTCTGGGGGATGGCTGCAGGGGTCAGCTCCAGTGAATGGTCTCTGAATCCCTAACGTCCCAGGATTCTGTGACCCCCAGATTCCCAACCTGTAAATGGGGCAGAGGCTTCTGCCTTGGTCTGGGGCCAACTCCTCTTTCCTTCGTAAGATCCTGCTTTTCCAGATGGGGACTCGGCAAACTGCTCCCATAAGGGCCCAGGGTAAGCCTGCCCCCCGGGGCCAGGGGCATTCGGCCCCAACCCCAGACTCCACCGTGTAGCACTGGTGACAGTACATGGGTGACGGTGGTGGCCATGGTCCAGGAGAACCGTTCCAGGCCCAGCCGATGCCCAGCCCCGCCGGCCCAGCTGCCAGGGCTCCAGCTGCCAGGGCTCCAGCCGCGTTCCAGAGGCTGCGGACCCTCCGGGTTCCTGGACGGCACCAGGCGCCTGGGCCCTGTCTGTCTGTGAGCCAGCTCTTTCCTCTTCCTGATGGGACGAGTCACATTTGCTTGTAGCAAAACAACTGGAAGAACCCAGAGGGGCGGCCGGGAGCCTCGGGCCTCCTCCTCCATGCGCACAGCTGGACGGCTGCGGACACTCCTGTCCCTGGGCTGTGCTCTTTCTGAAGGCGACCTCGCAGACCGCTTCACCAGGGTGGTGGGGTTTGGAGCTCCAGATTGGCTCCGGCTCTGAGGAAACCTGGGGAGGCTGCTGGAGATGGGGACCCGGCATGACAGGAAGGGACAGAGGGCTGTGGCCCCCGGGGAGGTCGCTGTCCAGCTGCCTGGGCCTCGGGCGTCTGTGCTCAGGGTGGGCAGGAGCCCAGCTGCTCCTACCGGCCACCGGGGGCTCAGACGTGGCCACGAAGAACTTGCTGAGCCCCTGGGGGTGGGCAGGGACCCCGGCACCCTCCCCCTTGGGGTCCTGAGCCACAGGGCCTGTTCTCCAGCTGCCCTGAAGGGCCTTGGGAGGCGGGCAGACCTGTCCGGCTGGAGGAGGATGAAGGCCCTTTCTGGGACGTGGTGGGAGGTGTTGCCGGCCCCTTCCGCCCTCCACCTGGAGGCCCTGAGGAGAACCGAATCCCACAGCCCCGGCTGTCCTTGGCCTCAGTCCCATGGAGGGGAGAGGACAGGATGGAGTGGAAAGGCCCCCGGGCCAGCTATCCACCTGGAGTCTCGAGTCCTAAACGACGAAGCTGGACCGCCAGCTCCCGGCCAGGCCCTTGGCCCCCTGGTTTTGGGTCTGCGTCCTCCAGCCCAGCAGGGCCTGGCCCCAGGGCGCCCAGAAGCTGCCGAGGGCGATGCTGGGCTGCAGGGGCTCCCAGCAGGGCCTCCCTGTGGAGGGCGCTGGGCGGGACGCTGGGCAGGCCCCGGGCTCCTGCTCTCCTCTGGCCCCGGCGTCGCCTCCCCAGCAGCCCGAGGGCCGACGCCCACTGCCAACCCTGCCCCGTGCGCCTCACATTGATGTCACGTTGGCCGCCTCCAGTTTGATTCTCACATTTAAAGGAAGGAGGTGTAACTAAAACCACAAAACCGGAGCTGGGCTCCGCAGCCATCCCCACAGAGGCCGGTGGCGGGCTGCTGGAGCAGCTGGCCTGGCTCTGGGGCTGAGCCCATGGGAGCAGGTGGCCGTCCTCACTCTCCGCTCCTTTGCAGTCCCAGGAGGGACACGAGGCTGTGCACCCCAGCCTGGGGACCCTGAGCATGCATCCCACGGGGCTCCTCGCCCCTCTGCTCCTCTGTGAAGCCGAATCCCCAGTGGGAGCCGGCAGCCCATCCTGTGCGGCCCCCTCTGCGCCCTGGGCCGTCCCTCGTCCCAACCCCTCTCCCCGGAAAGGCGTCCACCGACCCAGCTGCATCCCGCGGAGAGCCGGGACCCCGGGGTGGAGTTGGAAGGGGCTTAAAGGGGACGCGTTCCAACCCTTCGTGACAGTCAATGGTGACAGTCAGCCATGAGCGAGCACCTGCTGTGTGCCCGCAGCTCCTCCTTTGTGCAAAGGCCCTGGGGTACTTTCGACACCCCCTTTTTATTGGAGAGGAAACTGAGGCTTGGGGGTGACGTGCCCTCTCCAAGTTCGAGCTGGGTCCAGCCCTGCTGAGCGCCACACTATGTACAGCTGGAAATACAAAAGGAAAAGAAAACCCTCCAGGGCGAAGCCGCAGGGTCTGCACAGCCCCCAACCGGGGAAAACCCGACCCAGGTGGCCAGCTGGCCGATGGACAGAGAGCCAATTTGGAGGCTCCAAGGCAAATAGGTAACAAAGAGGCGCCACGCACCACATCCTCACTGGTGGGTCTTGCTGGCCCCGCGGTGGCTTGCTGGGAGGCCTTCGTGATCCGCTGAACCTCTCTGGGCAGAGTGGTGCCCCTCTGTGAAATGCCGGCTTGGGTGCTGCAGCCTCTGAGCAGCCGCTGGTGTTCTCCGATTTTCTGAAGCTCTAAACCCCCAGTTGTGAGAACCACATCCGTCCAGGAACCCGCAGCGGCTGTGTGGGTGGTGCTGGTGAATTAGATCTTAATTCCGACTTGCGGCGGTTCTCCAAGAGCAGCAATTACCCACTGGCAGCTGGGAGTTAGACACAGGTATCTTTTGTGTATGTCCATAAATATTATTTTTTTCCTTAATTAGCAGCCAGCACTTAAAAATTGGGCAATTTTTCAACTTCCCTTGGAAAATGGAAAGGTTGGGAGACAAGGAATCCCACGCCTAGCACAGTCGCCCAGAGCACAGGCTCTTCCTCTAACCCCGGGTTGGGTCTCAGCCGTGTGAGCAGCTGGGGAAGTTACTTAAACGTTTGGTGCCTCAGTTTCCTCATTTCTGAAATGGTTTGTAGAACCTGCCTCACAGGAGGCAAATAGATATATAATCAGTCACCTTGAGCCTCTGAATAGTGCCTGGGAGCAGCGAGGGCTGCGTGGGTGTCGGTCTGTCATCCTGCTCCATGTATGTCAGTCAGCTAGGCTGCGTAACAAAATACCACAGACGGGGCTGAAATAGCAGAACGCCATTCCTCACGTCCTGGAGGCTGGCAGCCCCAGCAAGGTGTGGCAGGTTCCCGTCTCCTGGGCCTCTCTCCTCGGCTCACTGGTAGCTGTCTCCCTGATGTGTCCAAAAGCAGCCTTCTTCCGAGGCTGGGCCTCCCTGGCACGTCTTCCTCTGTTGGTTAGGACACCAGCCTTGCTGGATGAGGCCCCTGGCCCCTCGTTTCTCCTTGGAGGCTCTGTCTCCAACAGCAGGTGAGTCTCTGGCCCCGAGTGGCAGCATCAGCTCCAGGCTGAGTGGTGGACAGGACAGGTTTTTTTTCCTTTTTTCCTGTTCCAGTCCCCAC
>JAJEJO010003027.1:80150-109096 GCA_020662805.1 Glaucomys volans
CTTCATCAGATCTCACCTGTGTCCCCTGCCCCCATTCTGCCGAAGAGACACAGAGACCCCGCAAAGCTTCGAGCCTCACGCCGCTGAGTTCTGTGAAGAGGAGGAGCGACGGGGGTGGAGGCTGCTATGTTGGAGTAGACAAGAGCCTGGCGGCTGGAGTCAGGAGACTGAGATTCATGCCCCGGGGCTGCACCTGGCTTATGCGAAGCTGTAGGACTTTCTAGATGGAAAGGCCCTTAAAGACTTTCCAGTCTGACTCCCTCCTCTAACATCGGGGGAGCCTGAGGTGCGATGGGGAGAATGGAAAGCTGAAGGTCTGGGGTTGGAGCTGGGCAGTCCTGCATTCGAGCCTCTCCTCCATCCCTGCTAACTGTGTGGCTGCGGGCAAGTCACTTGGTCTCTTGGGTCCTCACTTTCTTTTTCTCTAAAATGACCTGTGGCCGCCAGCTCTCGGGGGCCTCTACTGAGCCTCCTCTCCTGGTATTCCTACCCTTGGCCAGTCTCCTCCCCTGTTGTACCAGGGCTGGTCACCAAGGCAGGACCAGTGGCCCTCACTTCTGAGGTCAGGAGCCTGGGTTATAAAAGGTGCTATGGCTTCTGTCTTGGGCTCTTTGGTCACTCACTCTGGGACAAGTGAGCTGCTGTGTCCTGTGGCCCCTCAGACAGCCTGTGGGGGCCTCTGGCAATGGCCAGAGGACCTGGGGCCTGCCAATGGCCCCGTGAATCAACTTGGACCAGCATCGTCCAGCCCCGCAGGATTTGGGGTGGGCTGAGGTGTGAAGGAGGAAAATGGAAAGCTGAAAGTCTGGGGTTGGAGCTAGGCAGTCCTCCTGGTAGGAGGTGACCCATCAGGGTGGTGGGCTGATCCCTGACCCGGGAGGGGCCTGGGGTAGCGAACGCTTGCAGTTCAGGTGCCGGGCGACAGGATAATTTGCAGTGGTGGAAAAGTAGCAGATGGAGTTCTCTGCTACGCCTCCCAGGGTTGTAGGAAGGACTGGACTCAGGCAGGGCCTTGCCCAGGACCCAGTGCGTGTTGAGAACCGCAGGAAATAGAACAGCAGCTAGGTACTGACCACACCCTGCCGCCCGCCACCGCCAGGCCACCCAGCCCGGGGGCCAGGGCTCATGATCCTGCGGCTCCCAGCTGCCCAGTTGGTGCCACCTGAACCTCGCTGACCTCAGTGGTCACCGGAGGCTTTGCCAGAAATGGGACCCCAGGGCCAGAAGGTGTGATGGGGGCAGTGACCATCAGGGGCTGGGGGATGGGCTGGGGTGGGCGGTTGAGACCCAGGCTGAGGCTGTGGGTCACCTCTGAGGACCCTGCCGGCCCCAGGTGGCTGAGGACCTGGTCTGCGCTGGCCTATGGGTCTGCTCTCTGCGGGGGCTCAGAGAACCATGGCAGGAGGGGCTCATGAATGAGTTGGGACGGAGGAGGCCGGGTGCCCCGTGTCCCCAGGGCCACGGGGAGAGACGCTCAGGAGGAAGGTCCACCGGGCTGTTCCTTCTTGGCCACGTGGGACTCCCTTGGGGGACAGATGGCAGTGGGGGCCCAGTGGAGGTACGGCCCTGGATCTCCGGCCCTGTGTTCCAGGGCTCTCTGGGCCCGTCACACACCTCTGGGGTGACTGGCTCCAAGGTCCTGGGCTGTAAACTGAATGCATTGTTCTCAGAAAGTGTGACTGGCTTCTGCCAGGTTCTCAGATGGGACTGTGACCCAAACAGTGGAGTCACCTAGCTATTATTCATCACAGACACCAGGAAACGGAGGCACAGAGAGGTTAAGGGACCTGCCCAGGTCACACAGCAGGCTGCTGCAGAGTCTGGAATCCAGAGTGGGGCCTGTGGTGGGTGGGCCAGGATGCTCTGGTGGGGGTCTCCTGTGCATGTGGACCCCTCTGCTTGGCGGGTCACACCTCCCACCTGCCCTGAATTCCCTGTCTTCTCTACCTGTGTCTTTTCAGAGGGAATCACTGGGGCAGGAAGTCTGGAGGTCCCAGTCTGCCAAGTTTGAGCCCAGCACCAACCAGGCCCTGGGATGTCAGGCAGGTTGGGAAGGAGCTGGTGAAGGGATCCCTGGGGGTCCTGGTGGGGGGAAGCAGCTGTACGACGGTCCCTCTGACTCCCGTCAGATGGCCTATCCCAGGACGCCTCCCCAGGACAGCCTGCCTGCCACGTGCCAGGAGCACCTGGTTGGAGTTTCCTAGCAGATCCAGAGGTGCGCAAATGGGTTGCAGAGACCTTGGTGGTGGGCCCCATCTCAACACCTGCCGAGGTGGATCTGCAGCACCTGTTGGGGCCAGGGACCGAGTGGCCCGCACGCCCATCCCCCCTCTTGCCTTCACACGCTCCAGTGACACCGGACTCCCGTTGTCTGGTGGGGCTTAGGAGCTCTGGAAGGCTCACCCAAGATCTCCCAGGTCCTGGGTGGCAGAACTGAGCTGTGACCCAGTCTGTGTGGCCCCAAAGCCTGGGCTCTGCAGGGCCCTCCCTGCCGCCTCTGTCAGGTGCTGGGGAGGTGGTGGCGCGTGGGAGGCGAGCCGGGCCCCACACAGGCCTAGATTGGTGAGCGTGTCAGCTGAGGCCACGGCCTGGTTTGGACAGGGCAGGTGCTGCAGCTCGCCGAGCGTGCTGTGGAGGGGACTGTGGGGCGCTGGTGGGAGGAAGCAGGTCGCGGCAGGCGGGCCCTCGAGGGGATGTGGGCCCAGCCCCTCCCCTCCCTCCTGGCCACCTCCCGGGAGCTCCCCCCGCCCCACGAGCTGCCTCGACACAGGCCCCGAATCAGCAGCACCCAGTGACCAAGGACAGAGCCCTGAAAACGTGAGCCAGAGTAAACCTTCCTTCTCGTGAGATTTTCTCAGGCACTTCGTCACGGCAACAGAGAGCTGATGAACACAGCCACCAGGTCAGCGCTGTGTGACACACGGCCCCTCAGTCGCTCCCACCTGAAGGCAGCTGCCTGTCTTGCTCAGAGGGGGCTGGGTCACGGGGATGGCTCTGCCTCCGGCCGCAGGCTGGGTCCTGTGGGCTGCAGCTGTCTGACCCTCCTGGCTCCAGCTTCTACTCGCCCGTTTCCGGGGCTGGGCAGAAAGGCGAGATGTCTCCCGAGGGTTCTCCTCAGGGTCGCGCTGTCTGCTATGCACGTTCCCAGGGTGGGGAAGTCACGTCACCAGGCACTGCCAAGTCCCCAGCAAAGGCACAGATGCAGACCCTCCATGGGGAGGTGGGGAGAATAAGGGGCAGTGAGTCCAGAGGTCCATGGGGGCCGCAGTCTTGGGTAATGATGCTCCATTGCATTTCATCAAGGTCAAGGAACCGACAGTGGCGAGACGTGCCGTCCGTCTACGCACCACTCAGGGAGAGGAGAGGCTGCCGGCCGAATTGGGCCGCGGTGCTTTCTTAGCCAAATTATTTTTCTTTTGGGAAGAGCTGTTGACACTTAGCCCACGTGGAGGTCAGAACCACAGGGACGGTTGTGACCTGGTTTCATCCTGCGCCAGCGAGGACATCTGGTGGCGTGGCATCCGCTGTCCGAGCAGAAGTGGGGTGCCACCGTGCTAAGCCACATTCTCACCTCGGAGATGCCGAGGCGTGAAGCGGTGCGTCTTAGGACAGACAGAGGAAGCCGGAACCCGCCTGCCCTGAGCACTCGGGCTGGCCGGGACGCTGGGCTGCGGGCAGTGAGCTCCCTTGCACCTCAGGACCCAAGAGGAAAAGGTGACCGTCCCCATTTCAGAGATGAGTAGTGTAAGGCTCAGGGGGACGAGTTGTCTGGCCCAGTTAGTAAGTGGAAGGGCTGTATCTGAAGCCTGGACAGTCTGACTCCACACAAAGTGGTTGAGAGTGTGGACGCTGAGGTAAGCAGCACCTGGGTTTCCTCGTCTGTACCATGAGGAAGGCCGAGCGATCCTGCACCTGCTGCTGTGGATGTTAGCGTCCAAGAACAGCATCAGGAGCAGAATGCTCAGGCCATGCTGGCTACTCGGGTGGTGCCAGGGACTTGGTCTCACTGAAGCCAATGTGCGTAAATAGAAGCTGTGACGACCCAGCAAAGCTGGGAACCCAGAAAAGTAGGCCAGGAGCTCAGCAACTGGGGGAAAGGTAACCAACCTGATAGGAGGAAAGCAATAATAAAAAGTCATTCATTTGTCTCTCTGTGTGTGTGTGTGTGTGTGTGTGTGTGTGTGTGTGTTTTGTTGGTTTTTTTTTTTTTTTTGGTACTGGGGATTGAACCCAGGGGCACTCCACCACTGAGCCACATCCCCAGCCCTATTTTGTATTTTATTTAGAGACAGGGTCTCACTGAGTTGCTTAGCAGCTCGCTTTGGCTGAGGCTGGCTTTGAACTCGAGATCCTCCTGCTTCAGCCTCCTGAGCTGCTGGGATGACAGGTATGTGCCCCCGCGCCCGGCTCAGTTTTGTTTTTATTTACTCAAAATATTTGTTGATCCATCGCATAAAGTTGTGCAGAGTGCCTGGATTTGAAGCCAAAAACTTGGAGGCTAATCTTTAAAATCGAGGTTGCATGTATCTATAGCAAAATGTGCAGATCTTCAGGGCTCTCTCCGGAGGAGTCGCACAGATGTGTACCCCCGATACACCACCCTGGTCACTGCCAGCACCCCAGAGCACTCCCTCGTGCCCCTCCCTGTCAAACAACCCCTCCACCTTCAGGGTCTGCATTGATTTCTGCCACCGTAGACAGCTTGCCCATCTCGCTGCTCTGTGCTGGTCCTTCCGCTCAGCATCTGGAAGGCTGATGGATGCTGCTACCAATCGGCAGCTCCTTCCTGCTCACTGCCCACCTTTCATGGCTACCGGCTGTTGATAATGCCTCTCAGCTGCGGACTCACCCTTCTTGGCTGCTCTGCGGAAAGGGAGCTGGGCCCTTTAAATTTCTGCCTGGGCCAGGGCAGCAGAGGGCGCTGGGGAGCCACAGCAGGTCGCTTCCTGGCTGCAGGGAGCTCCCGGCCCAGCTCTGCTCCTCCCGCACCTGCTCCCGCACCTGCTCCCACAGCCAGCCCGGCAGCTCCAGGCCCCTGGGCAGTTGTGCAGCGGGTGCCTCTGCGGGGACTCCTCCAGCGGCTTTGCGGCCCTTCAGGGCAGACTTCTGGTGAGTTCCACAGGTTGGAGTTCTAGAAAGTTCCACCAGTGTGGCAACAGGCTCGCTTTCTTCCTCCCCTGCCGTGAGTTGGAGCCCTGCTGTGCTGCAGGGGCTGTGGGGTGCTTCTCTGGCTGTCCTTGGGGAGGGCTCTTCTGGGCCCTGTCTTGGCGCTGGGGGGCCCTGCCTTGGCCCTGGGGGCCGCTCTTCCTGGGGTTTCTGTCTCAGGGTGGTGGGGCGCCTCTTCCTGGAGGGCTGCGTTCCAGCTCTGGGCTGGGGGCTCCCCCCTGGGGTCTCTCGGCCTTGGCTGAGGCTCCGTCTGGGGTGTGGCTGGGGCCCCACCTTGGGGTTCTATTCCAGTCTCTTTGGGACCTTCTGGGGGCTCTGTCTTAGTCCTGGGGGGCTCTTCCCAGGACCCTCACAGTGCTCTTTGGGGGTCTGTCTTGTCCCTTGAACGGGGGCCTTTCCTGGGGAGCTTCGGCCCCAGGGGTCCTTTCTCTGGGACTGCATTTTGCCTTTGGGGGGAGGGCTCAGCCTTGGGGTCCCTCCCAGAATCTAGGGCTCCTTCCTGGGGACTCTGTTTGCCCTGGGGGCCCCCCTGGGGAGGGTCTTCCCAGGGGCTCCGTCCTAGTTGTGGATGGGGTCTCTTCCCGGGGCTCTGTCCCGGCTCTTTGGACATGGGTGTCCCCCTGTTGTCACTCTGGTTGTCCCCGTGAGTGCCTCGTCACCCTGATTGCCCGTTATAGGTTCCGATGCTTCAGCAAAAGCAGCCTGAGGAGTCCCCAGGGTCCCCTCCGTGGCTGGACCCCTGCGGACACCGATTTGTACTGGGAGGAACAGGGGAGACCAGCGGAGGTGGGGCTGGGGACCCGTTTCCTGGTGACTTTAGGATTGAGCGTGGTGTCGGGTTCCCTGCCCAGGGGAGATGGGGTGCTGGCCACCCCGGGCCTGGGGGAGGGACCCTTGGCCAGGTGTGTCCCTCGGGATCGGAGGACGCTGCCCTGACTTAGTGGCAGTTGCCCAGGGCTGGGCGGGTGGATTTTGGCCACACACAGCGGGTCAGTAGCTCTCTCCTCAGCCACGGCCGGGGCCCGGGGCTCCCGGGCGGCCTGACCGAGGCCCCTGTATCTCGCGGCCACAGGGCTGGCGTTGTGGAGTCCAGCGCCGGGTGTGATCGTGCTGGTGGCTGAGGTGCGATGACAGTCGGATGCATATCTCAACAAGTGTCCTGTGTGAACAGCAGGGCGCCAATCAGGAGAGAACGGTCCAGAAACACGGACGGCACCTCGGCAGGACACACATGCTGCTGGCCTCTGTGACCCAGGCCCCTCTGGGCGTCCTCTCCTGGTGGAGATGATGGCCCTCTAGAGTCTGAGGAGCCCCTTCCTCTGCTAAGAGCCCCGTGGTGCTGTCCCTGTCAACAGGGGTGCTGGGGACCCACCACACCACCCTGTGACTGGCTGCTCCGGCCAGCGCCGGACGCCAGGCCTCGTGGGGACGGGTGCCCCAGGACCTGGGAGAGAGCCTGGAGCAGTGACTAGACTTCGCCCAGCCATCAGCAGGCTCCCGGGGGCGCCTGTGGGCATCTGCCTGGGGTGCAGGGGCAGGGCGGGTGGGTCAGGGTGCGCTGACTCCAGGCTCGGGGGGCACGAGGTGCTCCAGTAACGACTGACTTGGTTGGCGCCTGACACTCGGGCTGACAGTGGCCTGTGGCTCAGGAGGCTGCGAGGTCAGGAGTGGAGGAGGGAATCCAGGACTTGGAGGACGGGGATGTGGGAGTCCTTGCTGCTGAGGCGGCCTCCCTGATTTCACTGGGGGGTCCCGGAGTGGCAGAGACCCAGGCCAGGGTGGCACGCCTGCGGTAAAGGGCACAGGAACCCGCAGGCCACGGGGCTCTGTAGTGGGTAGTCGACGGTGGCCACACAAGCAGTGTGCTCCATGCTGCTTGAGACAGTCGTGCCTGATCTCCACCCGGGCTGGCTTCCGGGACCCCTCCAGGACACCAGCGTCCGGGTGCTCCGTGGCCTTATGTAAAGTGGCGTGGTGCTTGCATGGAGCCTGGGAGTGCTCTCAGTCGTCTTTAGAGTCCTTCGATACTGGGGTCACGTGGATAGTGGTCCTGCTGCGTCGTTCAGGAGATCGGGACCAAGTCCACCATGTCCATGGTGAGGACAGGCAGGTTGTTTTCCCCAGAGTCGTTTCGATCCGGGGTGGTTGAGTCCGTGGACGTGGGTCGGTGGGTGCCAAGGCCACCTGTATGCAGCACGCAGACTCTGGCTCTCCAGCCAAGTCCTGGCTGAGTCCTCACCAAAGAGAGCCTCAGCCTCCGTCGGCCTCCAGCCTGAGTTAGTTCACAGTCCCGGAGGCCTTTGAGAAGCCGCGTCCCTTGAAGCTGCGGGTCTGCCTGAATCCCCCTCTGCTCCTTCCCCAAAGGGACCTGCAGCCGTTTACCAGAATCACGGAGCACCTGGTGCAAGAACCATCTGCCAGTCCTGGGACTGGGCGACGGGGCACTCTTTCTGAGCTGACCCTGATTCCCAGGGACCTCAAATGCCACTCTGGCCCTAAGTCAAGGTGGTAGAGTCTTGGCTCTCCTCTGGCTCCGTGTGGCCTGGCTGTCCACGCCCACCCCAAGGCCATCTCCCCGGATTCTGGATGAATTGTTAGAACCAACACTTAGTAACTGGCCATTTTTTAAAAAAATATTTTAGTCTATTGTTGATAGACTTTTATTTTATTCACTTATTTATATGTGGTGCTGGAATCGAACCCAGGGCCTCACACATGCTGGGCAAGTGCTCTGCCACTGAGCCACAACCCCAGCCAGGCAACTGGCCATTTTTGTCTTCTCCTCCTTCCTGTTTTTATTTATGTGCAAGTTTTTGGAAGTGCGTTTACACTCTGGTCCGTCAGAGCATCCCACGGTACTGTGACCGAGTCCGTGGGAGGAAGTGAGTCAGTGCTGACGCCCAGGCCTCTTTGTCTCCTCATTTCTTGGAAAGGGTGACAGTTTTCCTTGCAAGAATGATCGCTGCCTCTCCTAAAGGAGAAATGCAAGTGTTGCCGTGCGGGAGGGCTCGGGAGGCTGGAGGGTCCGGGGAGCGGCACTGACTGCCCGCCTCGGTGCAGATGCACCCTTCTTGGCTGCTCTGCGGAAAGGGAGCTGGGCCCTTTAAATTTCTGCCTGGGCCAGGGCAGCAGAGGGCGCTGGGGAGCCACAGCAGGTCGCTTCCTGGCTGCAGGGAGCTCCCGGCCCAGCTCTGCTCCTCCCGCACCTGCTCCCGCAGCCAGCCAGGCAGCTCCGGGCCCCTGGGCAGTTGTGCAGCGGGTGCCTCTGCGGGGACTCCTCCAGCGGCTTTGCGGCCCTTCAGGGCAGACTTCTGGTGAGTTCCACAGGTTGGAGTTCTAGAAAGTTCCACCAGTGTGGCAACAGGCTCACTTTTCCTTCCATGCAGTGAGTCGAAGCCCTGCTGTGCCACAGGGGCTGTTGGCCCAGGTGCGTGGGGTGCTTGCTGGGGGACGGCCCTTCCTTAGCCACTCTCCCAGCCTGGGGGCTTGGGGCCTTGTCCCCAGCACTGCACAGGGGCCCTTCCTGGGGGAGGGGCGGTCCTGCTGCTCCGGCTCAGGCCCGGCCGGGGCCTCCTCCTGGGATCCTCCCTCAGCCAGCAGCTGTGCCTGCGGCCCAAGTCCCTTGAGGTCCCTGTGCCTCTTCCTGCCCCTCTGCCATCCAGGCTTCCCTGTGGCCTCCTTCTCGTGAAGGTCCCCTTTCCGGGAAGGGCACCACCTCCTCCCGATGGGATGCAGAGGAATCCGTGGCTCAGTGGTGCCACTGGGTCCAGCTGGCTCTGCAGTGTCCCTGCTGTGTGTGTCCCTGAGTGGACAAGGCTTCCCTGGGCCAGTTTCTGGGTCCCTTGGCTTCTGTGGGAGGCCAGGCTGAAGGGCACCCTCTTCGTCCAGGGGTGCAGAGGAGCTGCTGGAGTTTCGAGGGTCCGGTTGTTTGGACAGTGGCAGGCCAGTGGTCCCCAAGGCTGGCTCGGCCTGCGTGACACCCACTCAGTGCCCAGATGAGGGGATGGTCTGGTGCCTCTGGGCGTGTGACTTGGCTCGTTCACTAGCCTCCGGTCTAGGGAGTGGGGGCTTCTCGTGCATCCTTGGAGGGGTGGCGGGACTGCAGGGGGTGGTGCCCAGGGCCTGGGCATGGATGGGGTGGGCACAGGGGCAGCCGTGAGCCTGTCACTGGGCACTTAGGCCCAATGCTCCCTGGCACCCGCTGCCATGAGTCCACAGATCAGGAGCCCCATGGGTGGGGAGGGTCTCAGTGCCCTGCCTGGAGGTGTCCTGTACCCAGTGAGCTGGCACGGCCGCCCACTGCTGCCCAGCACCTGGCGTGTCCGCAGAGTGGCCACAGGTGGCTCTGGGTTCTGGCTCCTTCCCTGGCCCGACAGTCCCCTCAGCTGGCTCGCTGCCGGGCCAAGCCCCACACTGTGGCCCCGGGGTGCCCTGCCGCAGAGGGGGAGAGGCCGGGCTGCTGGGCGTGGACTCGGGGGTCACGGTGGCATTCAGAGAGTCCCGGCCTGCACAGGGGCCCAGCACAGTGCCGGCATGCTTCAGGTGCCTAATGAGTGCACGTTCCTGCTCTCCTTGCTTCCCTGCCTCCTCCTGGGGACAAGCGGGCCCTGATGGAGGCTGCGTTTTCTCCGGGTCAGGCTCTTGCTGGCGCGGCTCAGTGTAGGAGCGGCTCAGGGAACCTCCAGCTTCTCCAGCGACGTCTTTAACATGGGGCAGCTCACTACCAAGAGACCATCCAGAGGGGACACGGGAGGGGAAGTTTGGGGACATGTGGGCCAACCTTGCTATTTGGCTCTTTAAAAAAAAAAAATTATTCAGTACTACGAATTGAGCCTGGGGCGCTTTGCCAGGGGCCGCACCTCCAGCCCTTCTTAGTTTTTATCTAGAGACAGGGTCTCCTGAGTTGCTTAGGGCCTTGCTAAGTTGCTGAGGCTGGCTTTGAACTCTCCATCCTCCTGCCTCAGCCTCCTGAGCCACTGGGATGACAGCCTGGCCACCGCGCTGGCTTGCTTGGCTCTCCGTGGTCGTTGCTCCTCTCTCTAGAGGCCCGTGACCGTCGAGTGTGTTCTGACGCGTCTCACACACGTGGAGTGTGGCTTCGTCTGATTGGCATCACGCTTGTGGGGCTGTGTGTGATGGTGTCGCCCGTCCTGAGCTCACACGTGACGTAGGGAGTCCTTCCAGGTCTGCTGGGCGCTTACTGTGTGACTTTTTCCCTGTGCCACTCACTCTGCTGCCCTGTGTGGGGAACACAGGCCTGTTGCTGGGGCTGGGGCTGGTCCAGGGTCTCCTGGGTCCCCCCGCTCCACCTCCTTGGAGGGACTCGGCCTCAGAAGTCCCCCCTCTTCTCCCCCACTTACTGCTGGGCTCCAGGCTGCACTGGGGGGTGAGAGGGTCCTGGGCTGGGGGAGCCCTTGAGGGCCCTGTGGCTGGGAAAGCTGGCTGGAGTCCAGCAGAACCGAGCCCCCAGGACAGGGCGGAGGTGGACTGCGTCATCCCAGAGTCCCATCCGCCCAATGGGGGGCTCCAGGGCTGGGACTCCGCCATCCACAGGTTCATGGGGTTCACGGGGACGGAAGGACAGACTCCCTGTCCCTCTCCTGCTTCCCTGACCAGCCCCCACCCTTGCCTCGGACCCCTGACCAGCTGCAGGCACGCACATCTCCCCCACCCCCACAGGCCAGCCATTGAGAGTCCACACTGCAGCTCAGGAGGCCGAGGCAGGAGGATCCCAGGTTCAAAGCCATCCAGCAGCTCAGCAAAAGAAAAAATAGAAAGGGACCAGGGATGATTCCCAGTGGGCCACGGGGCAGTGTGTGGGGGTCTCCAGCAGCGGGAGGGGGAGGGGTTCTGTTGGGATGGAGTCAGCGGGAGGCTGAGCTGAGGTCCCGCAGAGGTGGCCTCCCTCCAGCCTGGGCCCCTGGGCTGTGGCCTGGGAGAGGCTGCCAGCCCTGGGCAGGGGGCACGTCCACGAGGCCGGGTCCTGGTCTGCCTGCTGTGCCCGGGGCCGGGAGCTCGGCTGGCACCTGTTCACACTGACCGGGGACAGCGGCACCCCGACCGCCTGCTCCTTCCCCCGATTCCCGACCTCGGCCCGAGCTCCCTCTGCACACCTGACCTGCAGCCCAGGGCTTCCTCCAAACCAGCCGTCAGACCCGCGGGGACCCCGTGAGGTGGCACGGCCAGTGCAGCCATTGTGCAGACAGGGACACCGAGGCCCGCCAGGCCCTTTCCACGCGGGCTCCAGCACCGTTCAGCCTTAGCCTGAGGTCGGTCCTGAGCCCTGGCCCTGTCGTGGGGACACTGTGACAGCACATGAGCTCAGCTCTCTGTGTCACTTCTTCACCATCTGCCCCCTCCCCTCGGAGCCCAAGGTCTCTGGGGACAGCGTCTGGCTCCTGGTCGCAGGGGGCAGGCTGAGCTGGCTGACCACTGGGCGCTCCTGCCTGCTGGCCGCTGAGACCCTGGGGTCACCACCTCTGACCCAGGAGGGGCAGTGAGGGTCCCCGAGACCTCCCTCTCCCCGGGGGTCCCAGATTCCCGGGGGGGGGGGCCTTGAATAGGCCGAGTTCAGGCAGCGCCGCTGGCTGATCCCTGTCACTTCCCTGTGCATGCTGGGCTCCTGGGGGACACTGACCGGGACGTGGGCAGCTGACAGTCGGGCCTGGTAACTGAGGCTTGGAGGGCGTAGCAGCCACCCAGGGGCCTGTGCTCGGCTGTGCTGTGGGCGGTGCCTCTGAGCTCAGCTCCTTCTCCCTCCGCTGTCCCCACAGAGCCACCGTGGAGGCCACTCCTGATGTCATGTGGGATCCCCTCCCCTCAGCCCCAGAGTTGGAGCCTCAGCCCCTGTGGGGTGGGGGCTGGGCCTGGGTGCCACCTGTCAGCTGAGAGGCTGGGTCCGCCCCCAGCTTGTGCAGCGTGGGACAGCAGGGCCCAGCCACCCTGTGTGCTGCCTGTGTCACATCGTCCCCTGCTGGTGTCCCTCCCGCTGGGGTGCCTCGTTAGGGGGCCCTGATGATTCTCCCGGCGCTGAGGTCAGCTCCGCGCTCTGGGTGCTGGTCAGAGGGGTTCTTGGGAGCTGAGGCTGGCGGGGAGAGGACGGGGACCCGGCGGCTGGGGGTTCAGGCCGGGGCCTCGCCGGGGTTCAGGATCCTGCAGGAGAAGGGAGGCCTGCGGGGGGTTTGGCCCCATGGCCGGTCCTGGGAGTGTGGGGTGCTGGGCCTGGTGAGCCCCAGCTCTGCTGAGACTGCATTTGGGGGGAGATCACTCCTGGAAAGGAATTTGGGGTGGGGCATCCCCAGAAGAGGGAACAGGCGGAAGGCCTGTGAATCCTACGTGCTGGCTGGCTGGCTGCGTCCTGGACCTGCAGGACGCTCAGGGCAGAGGGTGTCACCCCAGGGGGTGTTAAAGGCCAGGACTGAGTTCCTCTAAGCAAGGGGGAGCTGGGTCAGAGTGGCCCCGGTCACCCAGCAAGCAGGCAGCAGAGAAGGGACTGGATCCCCGCTGTGTCTCCCCGACCGGTCATGAGTCCTCAGCTGAGTTCGGGTCATCCGCTGCCCTGTCCTGGGCACCTGCCTTGGTCCTGCTTCCCCAGAGTTTCCTTCCCCTGCGTTCTTGGCATCCAGTGTGGCTGTGAGCGGCAGGGTGGGAGGCGGGGAGGATGGCCAGGGTCTGAGGACACTTTCTCCTTGTCCCTGTGGGGGACCTGGAGCTGCTCCCTCCCCTCACGGGGCTGGAGGAAGCAGGCAAAGGAGAGTCAGCAGAAAAATCCAATTTTCACCTCAGACACGCCGATGGATATCAACCCAGCCTCCAGATGGGCCTGCGCTGGGTCCCCCCTGACACGGGGGGATGGGCCCTGTGGGGCGCACTATGGCTTCCTAGGCAAGATGTCAGGGGTCCTCTGGGCCTCGGTTTCCCACCAGTGCACGGGGGGCGGGCCTCTGGGGCGACCGAGGGGAGGGCTGGGCAGGTGCCGGGGCGGGGCAGGGGTGCCTGGCCTGGCAGCATTTGCTCTCCCTGTGGGGTCCGCCGGTCCCTGGGGGTCCCGTCCACACTGCCACCGGGGCTGCTGCAGCCGGATCTCTGGATTGCTTTCAAGAAAATCCAAAAAATCTGAATGAGGCTCTAAAATAGTCACATATTAAATGTTAGCAACTTATTTAAGAATTTTGGGAAAGACTTTTACAGCCAATAAAAGCAGCTCCGTGGGCTGAACCGAGGGGCGGGGCGGGGTTACCAGCTGGAAGTGCGGCCTGGATTATTGGGTCTCTTTTGAAATAGAGCCAAACCTAATATAAATAGCAATCAGGGCTGTTGATCTGCACCTATTGATGAAGTCTGGGGTTTGCACTGTGCATCGGAGCCCAGAGTTAGCAGCGGGGCTGAAGCCTCCGTGATGGACTTTAATCACAGATCAGAACTCTGCGCCCCTGCCTCACTCGACAGATTATTCTGCCTTCTGTTGTCTATCTTGAATCCCTCCTGCTGCACACTGAGTCTTCCCAAGTTTCTGTGGTGAAAGAGTGCACTGCCTTTCCCCCCCGAATATTCAGAGACAGAATTCAGGGGTGGGGGTGGCCTTGAGATTTCCCCGACCCTAGCCATCCCGGGGACTGCTGACCCTAGCCATCCCGGGGACTGCGGTTCCCTAACTCTGTGAAATCAGGGCAGGACAGGTTTATCTGAAGTCAGGGGGCGGCCCAGGAGCAAGATTTATTGACTCTTGTAAATTCGTAGAGACCGCTGGTAGGAGCTACCAACTGTATCGAATTTGCTGCTATCTCAACTCTAATCTAGAGAGTGCTGTGGGTCAATTTCTTTAGTACCTAGGGAGTCTTGGGTTTATAGACTCATAAGAGTGGGCGTGGGAAGGACCTGCGAGAGCCAGTAAGATTGGAAGAGGATCAAGGGGTCCTAGTGGCCAGGGAGCTGGTCATTTTCACCAAGCACAGTGAGGGCTTGGGAAAGACCAGAAAGAGCCCCTGAGGTTAGAAGAGGATCTAGAGGTCCTAGTGACCAGTAAGCTGGTCATCTCATCATGAATGATGATGCTAAGATGGACTGTGGGCAAGAGAAGGAGATGACTCTGCTAGGCCCTGGGGCTTCATAACTGTCAGTCTTGGGCTCTGACTAGGAACAAATAGGGGAAAGGGTAAGATACAGACATTGGAATCAAACGCCTACAGTTAAATCCTGACTTCACCACTGTAGGCTGTGGGACGTGGGCAGTTAGTTTACTCAACTTCTCTGAGCTTCTAAGAACTCCCTTGTATGTCAAGGGAAGATCACAGCAGTTACCTCCTAGGCTGCTGTGAAGCCACCTGGAAAGCGACCTCTCTGTGCAGGGCCGTCCTAATGCCACAGGCTCTGTTTCCCTTGACCTTCACCTTCACCTCCTGGAACTGCAGCAGCCTTAGGCAGCATGCAAGTGAACGGGCGTGGCTGAGTTCCGATATAACTTTTCATAGATGCGGGATCTGAATCCCGTAAACATTGCATGTGTCACAAGACACTCTTTCCCTGAGCTTCTCCAACTGCTTTTGAACGTGGGGTGCTCTGGGCTCGCAGGGCCCCCGAGGGCGGGCGGTGAGCCAGCTGGGCCCAGGGCTGCGGTTGCTGAGTCCCGCTGCTGGTCACCGGCAGGACTCCACTCTCTAGCGTCCCTCCTGTCATCCGAGGGGGCCAGTCTGGAGGGAGTGAAGTATTTGGCAGAAAGAGACGATCGGGCCGGGTGGGGGCATGGAAAGTGGGTCAGGAAGGGACACTGGGGCCCGTCCCCCATTGTCCCTGGGAGGATGAGCAGAGTGCAGGGAGCTGGGCTTGGGCTCCAGCAGCTGGAGGCCCCTCAAGCAGGAGGAGGCGGCCTGACTTAGCGAGTGACCATCGCAGGCCTTGTCCAAGGAGCGGCCGAGGCGGGTCAGGCTGGCTGGGTGACTGAGGTGTGGCCACGTCTGGGTTTGCCACACGCCTGGCTGGATCCGCCAGCCTCGTTCAGAGCCCAGCTCTGCTGCTCCCTGCTGTGTGACCTGGGTAGAGTCCCTAACCTGTCTGACGCCTGCATTTCCCCACCTAGGAAGCGGAGGCAGAGGATCCATGTGGAGCAGTAGGAGGATGAACGCCCACTGTGTGCAGAAGGCCTTGCTTGGTATGTGGCACACAGTAGGCCTTCAAGCAAGCTCATCCCTTCTGCCTGGCCTAGGCCTCTGGTCCAGGGCAGCTGCTGTGTCCTGGAGAGTCAGGCCCATGGGGCCAGCATCATGGGTGTCCAAGGCCATAGCCCCAGCAGCCCCAGGGGAGGTGAGGCCGAGTCCAGAGGCACAGGGCCCGTCAGTGGGCGGGGACATCTCTGTTGAGTTAGAGAGAACACCAGGCAGGATGTCTGGTCCCCAGATGGGTCTCCAGCTCGAAGAGGACTCAGACATGGGCTGCTGCCCCTGTGCCTCCAGGAGGGGGCCTGCTGGGGAGTGGCTTCAGCAGGGGCAGCCGGTGGCGCCCTTGCCCAGCACCTCCCACTGGACCCTCCCCTGAGTGACCTGTGGCCACCACTTCCTCTGCTCCAGCTGCTGTTCCGCACCAGCCCACGCACATGCCCTCATTCTGTAGTCCCGTCCTCCCAGTGGGCGAGGCCCATTTTACAGATGGGGAAACCGAGGCACAGAGAGGTTGTGCGACCTGCTTGAGGTCACAAAGCTAAGCTGCAGAGCTGAGATCTGTGCCCAGGAATTCCGACTCCAAAGCCTGTTCTTACCACTCGGCTGCCCTGCCTTGAACTTGGGGGCAGGCTACTTAGCATCCAACACAGGCCAACCGGAGGCATAAAATCCCGGGACTAGGGGCCACTGTGGGTTTGCTGGGACTCACTGGACTTGCCAAGTGGGGGGCAGTGACCCTCCCTGGCGATGTCCTTGCCCTCAGGGTGGTCCGCAGAAGGACAGTCAGATCTGTTGTAACTCGAAATATGCGCCCCTCCAAACCACGGCGCCCTGCGAAACGGCGATAAACACAAGGGCGTTGCGGGGAAACCGCGAAAGCACTCGGTCCTGGCGGCGCAGGGGACACCGGAGTCTGATGGCCGCAGAGCTCGCGCCTGCTCAGTGGGGACAGGGCCCAGCCAGAGGGACTCGGACAGGCCGGGTCCGCCTGGCACCCTTGCTGCCCGGAGCTGCCCGTGAGCCCGGGCAGAGGACCCTGGAGACGGCGCCCCTCGCGGGCACAGGGCGCGGGGTGCAGGAGGGGGACTGAGCCGGAGCAGGGCTTAGCTCACTGTCTGCGCGTGCGCAGTCCATGCGCAGGTCCGGCGGGAGCCCAGCACGTGCGCGCTCCTCCTGGCGCGGTTTCCCCGCGGTGTGCACCGCACCCCGTGGACACCCAGCAAGTGCGCACGGGGCGGGGGGCCTCGGAAGCCTGGTCTGGGGCGGGTGTTCTCCAAGTAGGGGCTCCTGTCGGGTGAGTGGGCTGTGCAGTCTAGGGCTGGGGTGGCCGGGGTTTGAGGCTGTCCCCTCCCCAGCCCAGCAGCGGCCTTCGGACATCTCCAGGGGCAGCAGCTGCTCTGATGCTCTGATGCATCCTGGCCCCGCTCATTCAGCGAGAGCCCATATGCAGGGTCAGGGCTCCTCCGTGGCTTCGGCCACACACTCAGCAAGTTCTTGTCACCCGGTGGGGGAGGAGGGCAGTTGCACTTTGGGAGGTGGTGGCCGTGCATCTAGCTCCCTGGAGCCTCTGCCGTGTGACCAGCAAGTCCTGGCGACTCCAGAACTGTAGGACGCACGGTTCTTTCTTGGATCAGACCCAGCCGGTCTAAGAAAGTGCTTTACTTGGCAGCAAAGTCACAACGGGGCCGCCGTGTGGGTAATGAGGTCTCATGTGTGGCTCCTCCTTGGAGCAAAGAGATTTAAAAAAAAAGAACCACACACAAAAAAGGGATTGCAGGGAATTTATTAGTCTAATTACATTTTCCTAATGCCGTTGACCCTGCTCACAGCAGCAAGCTTATCAAAGCCGCAATCACACCAGCATTACTGGAGTTTTAATAAGAGTCAATTGGTTATTGTCCTTGCTGCGTGGGACACCGTGGACGTAATCCCCGGAGCCCCGTGGGAAGCAGGGAGCGTGCTTTCTTTGCAGGAATATTATTTACATTAATAACCAGGATTAGAGACTTGCTTTCTGCGTCTAGCAGAAGCAAAGCTTTGTTTGAGCCGCTCCCAGGGGCCCTCTGGGTGCCTCCAATGCCCCTGAGGTCGAAGAGCACAGGGCCAGGCGTCAGGACCCTGTGGTTCCCGCTCCAGCTCGTCGCCAGCCTTGCTGTGTGAGCTTAGGTGAGCTGACGCACCTCTCTGGTTCCTCCCGTGTGAACCAAGAGGACTGAGTCATAACTGTGGAGTGGGCATGCACAGCAGGCAGTGTCCTAACACGGGGCAGTCGTTAGCCAAGGTGGGCTGTTTCAAAATGGCCACACAGAGCAGCAGAGGAGGGCCACACCCACTGTCACATATACAAAGGGAGTGGAGCCATTTGGCCTCTGGAAGGAGCTTCTCTAGATCTCCATGTCTGTCCTGGGTTTCTACATGGGGTGGGGGCAATCAATCCAGCCTGGTGGCTGCGAAGTGCAAATTTCTGCTTATCCATTAGCTGTGTGACTTTGGGCAACACTCTTGACCTCTCTGTGCCCTTGTTTCCCTCTCTGTGAAATGGGGGTGCTGCAGGGATCCTCCCATAGGGTTAACTAGAAGATTAAATGAGGTGATCCACGCAAAGCATGTCGAACGGCCCGAGGCCCGTGCTGAACAGATGTTAGTGACTGAGATTCACCAGGCTTCCGAGCTTCTGTTTTCTAACTTATGAAACGAGGCCGACTGACCCCCTCTGCAGGGGAGTCTGCCTCCCGAGGGGTCAGGGCTGGTGGGCGGCGTGCTCCCTTTCATGGGTCAGCGTGTTGCTGAGTGCTCACCATGGATGGCAGACCCAGGGCTACCCAGAGCCAAGGCCCAGGGTCCCTGAGGCTGCGGTCTGGGCTGGTGTGCTGTGGGGTGGGAGCGGGCCGGGCGGCCTCAGGCATGGCACCTCCTGCAGCTCCTCTTGCTGTGCTAACGAGGAAAGGTCCTCAGCCTCTCTGGACATCCTGGCTCATCACTGGCTGTACTGTCAGGGCTCAGGGAGGAGGTGGACGGTGCTGGCCACTGCTGTGTCCCCTGGCCGACTGCGGGTGCTCAGCGCGCGTCAGGTTGGCATCCTGACTGCGTGGAGCTTACCCCTGTCAGGGGGCGGTAGGTGTAGTGGGGCAGGGAACGGGGACAGAGGCTTGCAGTTTAACCTCCCAGGAGCCAGGGAGGCCTTGCTGAATAGGACCTCTGGAGTAGAGGCCCTGAGGTTAGACAGGCGCAAACCGCACAGCTGTCTGGGGAAGGGTGTTCAGGCAGGAGGACGGCCAATGCAAAGGTCCTGAGGTCGGTCCGCACCTGGAGGGCTGGAGGACCACAGGGACTCAGGGAGGCTGGAGTGCGGTGAGCACCAGGGTAGAGGATGAGGTCTGGGCCACTTAGGGTGCCAGGCTCTGAGCCCCAGGAGAGGTGCCCATAGAGATGGCTGATCCTTGGATCAGCGGGAAAGGGGCTGAGGACCATCCCCTTTGAAGTTTACCCACAGCATCTTGTCCTGTCTGGTGACAGGGTCCCTTCTCACTGAGATGGCTGCATCTTCCATGTCAGTGCCCCCATGACCTCCGGCCCTGGAGGCCGGGGCCCAGCAGCCTCAAGCAGGGACGGAGAGGCCTGGGCGTCCCTGAAGTGCTTCCTCCCGAAGGCCCAGCCTCCTGGGCTGCCCTCTGCACTCAGAATCACGGCTGACTCTTCAGAATCACAGGTGACCAGAGGGGGCAGGGGTTGGCTCAAGCCCACCCAGCAAATGAGAGGCCAGGGCTGACCTGCAGGTCAGAGGCAGGGGGCCTGCAGCCCACGGCACCAGCTCCTGGGAGGAGCCTGCAGGGGCTGCGCCTCCAGCCCGGCTGACCGGCTTCTGTGTGGCCGTGGAGGAAGAGAGGCCGTTAGGACGGGAGTGACCATGAGGGGCCTGAGGGGAGCCTAGGCTGGGGGCACCAGGCTCTGCAGGAGTGAGCAGAGGCCAGGGTCCTGCAGAGGCCAGGCCCAGCTGTCCGCGTGAAAGGCTCGGGTGGACATCGGGAGGAAAGCAAGGGGGTCTGGGCCAGGGATGCCCGCTCCCAGGGCCGCAGTTCCCTGCCAAGGTCCCTGGTGGCCAACTCTAAGGGCCTCTGCAGTCGGCGTGCTGGTCAGCAGGCTGGTCCACGTCTCTCTGGAGGCCTCCCCACCCTGAGCCTGAGAGGCAGCTGGAGTGCCTGCCTCGGGCACTCGGGACCTGGGTGCCCCTGTCTGGTGGGAGGAGGGCCCTGCCTGAGCCTGGGTGGGTGGGTGGGTGCTGGATCGGGACCCCAGGGCAGCGCGGGGAACCCCTGCCCACCTGGAGAGCCAGGGGGTGGGACTCGGGAGAGTCCAGCACCGCGTCCTGGTCCTCCAGGCCTCTCAGCTTGGAGCGTTCAGGGTGCTGTCTGCTCGGTCACCTCATGGGACGCCACTTCCCTGCCTCTGACTCCTGCTTGGCAGGGCCACCGTGGCCAGGCAGGCCGAGCCGTGGCTCCCGCCTCACCCGCGTCCTGATGGTTCCCTCAGGCCCCACGGCGGAGGCCGCCCTTGGCTGGCGGCGCGGGTGTGCTGACCAGAGCCCGCTGCAGGGCCACGGGCTGCGGGCGGAGGGGATCAGGGGGCGGTGGGTCAGTGATGTCCACCCAACCGTGAGGGGTCGATGGGGATGTGGGCTGCAGTGCCCCTAGGCCTTCTGTGTCCCTGTCCCGCCGTGTGCAGGGAGGTGGCTTTGCCAGGTCCCAGGGCCTGTCGGGGGCTCGGGCTGGATGAGAGGTGGGCTCGCAGGGACAGGGCAGCTGCCCTGGGCTGACGCAGCTGTCCAGGGCCTGAGCTGGGCTGGCAGCGAGTCACACGTCACAGTTTGAGTTGGGTGGACATAGGAAGCGTTGGCCAGGGTTTGAGCCCAGGCAGAAGGACTTGCTTTTACCCCGGTGGTGACTCACGGGCCAGAAGCCACTGGGCTCGACCTTCCCTGGCACACCCGGGCATCATGCTGGCCCCTGGGTAGAGACGGGGCTGGGCACTGGGGTCTCCACAGACCCCACAACGGGGCCAAGGGCAGCGGCTCCTGCTGAGCCCAGGGTCGCCTTCCCTGGTAGAGGCCAGACCTGAGGCCTGGCCAGCGGGAGGAGAGTGGTCGCATGTCGCCGATTAGGGAAGGGACAGTTTCTGGCGGCCAGAAGCCCCAGGGACAGAGCTCAGTGGCTCCCATTGACTAGCGCAGAGGACTGCAGCCCAGGGAGGGCTGGCTGGACCCGAGATGGCCCCCGAGTCTGCAGGGGGCCAGGGTAGACCCCAGCTCTCTCTCGGGCCGGGCCTCATCTCTGGGGCTCTTGTGATATTATTTTAAGACCTTGGAAAGCAAATTAGAATTTCCAGCCACCACCTCTGGGCAGCAGGCTGGGGGCGTAGGAGTGGTTTAATTTTATTAATAGTCTGTGGGAGCGGAGGGGGGCCAGCCTGGGGACGGGGCGCCAGAGTCAGAGCCCTGGAGGACGAGCGGGCGGGTGGTGGGATGTGAGCCCGGCCTGGGCCTCCGCCCAGAGCCTTCTGGGGAGCCCCGCCTGGGCCAGGTTTGGAGCTCCAGGCCCTCGTCAGGGTCGTTCTGAGCCGGCTCTGGGGGTCTCTCTGGGAGGGGGCACAGGTTTCCTGTGGCCGCAGTGACAGGTGACACCCGCCTGGCGGCCTCCGCCCAGCAGCCTCGCCCCCATGAGGAGGCTCTGGGGGAGGCCCTCCGGCTTCCGTGAACCCTGGGATCTGGGCTTGGGGCGCCCCCAGGTGCTCCTTCCCGCTTCCTACACGGACCCGGTCACCGGCCTCGGGGCCCCCATGGTTTATTCACCGCACCCACCAAGGCCCTGATTGCTACTGGGCTCCCGTCCTGAGGTTGGGGGGACGCGGGTGGTGGGGACTTGGTCCAGCATAGTCCAGGTGCCGTCCAGATCCCCTAGGAAGCCACCTGTGCCTGTCCCCTGGAAGGACGTGTGACTGTTGGCAGAGGCCCCAGAGAGGAGGGGGCCCAGCTCTCCTGCAGGACCCGGCTCGGGCGGGAGGGGCTCTGGGGCAGAGGACCCTGGACAGACAGGCAGACGGGGCCGTGGAGGGCGGGCTGCCCACGGGGGACCCTGATGGGACAAGGGGGACATTGGCAGCAGGATGTTTTGGAGGGCGTGGGACAGTGCTCAGACCTCCCGGATCTTTAGTCTCTGAGTCTGAGGTTTCCAGATATGTCGTAGGAGAACGAGAGGAGGAGCCCGCCCAGCGTTGGGGCTCCTCCCGGAGCGGGCGCCCCCGACCCTGAGCCCATGCAAGGACCCTGGGCCCCTGCTCGAGAAGAGTTAGGGGCAGGGGGGACCCCACTAGGAGCCAGGACAGCCCCTGTGGGAACTGGTGGGTGGGAGGCTGGCGGGGCCTCCGGCTGGGCTCCCACTTCTGGTTTGGGGACAGGGGGTAAAGTGGGTGACAGCGCTCCCTGGGTGAGAACCCCAGTTCCTGTGCGTGTTTTGTCTCGTTGTCGTTGAACTTTACACGCAGAGTCTGTCCAGTCAGGGAACGTCCGGCAGGAGGGGGCATCTGGCCAGGAGCACCTGTGGGCCTCGCTACCGCCAGGTCCGTGGTGGCCGTGGGCTGTGGTCGTCCGCCTTCTCCTGTGTTACTTGACACGTGTGGTCATGACGTAGGTGACAGTGTAGCTCATGTCATTGTGACCGAAGTGCTGACAGCATTGTCACCGACCTGTGCTCGTAGAACCCCCCCAGCTGTGTGGACTTGCTTCCTGGGGGTCCCGAGCATGGCCAGCCTCTGGCTGTCTGTCCTCCCTAGTTTCTTCTGGCAGTCCTGAGGTGGAACCCAGGGGTGCCCAACCCCTGAGCCACATCCCAGCCCTTTTTATTTGTTATTTTGAGGCAGGTCTCGCTGAGTTGCTTGCTGAGGCTGGCCTCAAACTTGTGATCCTCCTGCCTCAGACTCCCCAACCACTGGGGTTACGGGCGTGTGCCACCCACCCGGCCCTTTTCCTCTTTATAAGCAATTCTGCAGTGAGCATTGGATGTCTGTGGGGCCTCTGCTTCCGGAGGGACAGTACGTCACAGGCTCCCACTTCATAGGCCTTCACTGGACACTGGCCAGTCCTGAGCGGCCCTGGGTGGGCACTGGCTTTCGTGGGCCCCATGACCCTGGGCACCAGGGTGGCCTCTGTGACGTCGTGGCCTTGTTTACAGCCCCTTCCTGCCTTGGTCCATTTTCATTGCCGTAGGGAACACGACCTGTCAACTCCCCTTGGGGGCCATGGTGAGTGTGGGGCCCAAATCCAGGACTGGTGTCCTTGTGCTGAGGGGAGGGAAGGGGGCCGTGGTGAGCTGGAGGGTCCCGGTGGGGTGAGGTTGATATCTGGGGCTGAGGGCCGGGAAGGAGGTGGAGAGGGAGGAGCTCTGAGCCCAGACTCCGGGCTCCGTGGCTCGGAGGCCCCTGTGTTGATCCTGCGCCCCAGCAGGATCCCCAGGGGTCAGTGACCGAGAATGCTCCGGGAGAGCGTCCTGTGGGCAGGCTGACCATGTGCAGGGTGGAGGGAGGGTGGAGGGAGGGTGTCCTGCCCCCAACGGGAGCTCAGTGGTCCTGAGGCCAGGCAGCTTTACGTGGCCCAGCCTGGTGGCCCTGCTGCCGTCGGCAGGCCTCTGTCCACTGTCCTGGCCTGAGCTCATTCTCGGGGTCCACACCACTCCCGTCCACCCCCTGGGTGTCTTAGCTGATGAGCAGCTTCCTTTTCCCACACTCCTCACAGGTGACCCTGTGGATCTGGGCCTGACACAGTCCATGTTCATGACCTTGGTGGCCCATGGGTCGGGAGCCCGGCACAGCGTCCCCAGGTCCCCTGAGGAGGTCTCAGGGTGTGATCGGGTGCCCTCTGGGCAGTGTTCTCAGTGGGCGCTGGCCAGGGAGGGTGGCTCCTCTGCCAGGTGGGACTCAGGCTGCCCGGGGCGCCACCCGCCGCCCTCTGCACCCCAGCTGGCGCTGTGCTCCCCCCAGGCCAGCAGGGGGTCCCCCGCCTGCTAAGAGGAGGCGTCTGGGATGAGGAGGATGAGTCGGGGTGACTTTCCAGCCCCTCCCCTGCCCGTTGGTGGGAGGGGCTGCGGGTCCCCTTGGTACTCAGCCAGGGAATTGGCAGGGACGTGGACCCTGGGGTCACACTTGGGAGCAGCTGAGCGGTGTGACCAAGTTGGGTGCTCAGTGGCCCCTCAGAGCAGAGCCGTTGGCTCCCGCTGGGGACAATGCTCCTGCCCGGGTTCTGTGTGGCCTTCTGAGCGTCCTGGGCACCAGGTGGAGACGCTGCGTGGCCGCTTTCTTAGCCAGATTGATTTTTCTTCTCCGCGGTGAGAGCAGAGGCTGGGAGCGGGATGGGGGGGACGGCAGGGGTCTGCAGAGGGGGTGGCCTGTCACCCATGCTGCCGCCTCCCGCTGTCGGAGTTCACCGTGTCTCATCCCCTGACCTCCTCAATGACACGGCTCCCCAGCGTATCCCCTGTCACCCGCCGAGCGTAGGTCTCCCTGTAGCTCCCCCCTCAAGCCCGCGAGACTCACAGCTGCCCGGTATCCATGGGTTCTGAGTTCTAGACCGAACGAACCATGGACCAAAAATATTCAGAAAAACCTGCCTGAGCAGAACACGCACAGACCGTCCCCTGTCATCGTCCCCTGAGCGATGCAGAATGGGGACCTCGTGTGCAGCGTCTGCAGTGTTAGGTCTGATGAGTCCCGAGAGACCACCGAGGTCTGCAGCTAGACATGTGGGTGGATGGGGGGACTGAGGCCACCCCGTAGGTAAGGAACTGGAGCATCCTTGGGTTTGGGCTGCCAAGAAGGGTCCTAAAACCCACCCCCCGTGGACACTGAGTACCACTGTGCAACCCAGGCATGTTTTGCTTCCTGGGGTCTCTTCTCATCCAGCCGTGCCCTCGCGGCATTCTTTTTTATGACTGTATAGCACTCCGGAGCAGGGCTGTGCTGACTTCGGCCAATGTTCCCCTGTTGCTTGGTGTTTGCTTCATTTCCCATTTTCCGCCCCATGAGCGGCCCTGAGATCAGCACCTCTGCACACACCCCCTTAGCTCATCCAGCCGTCTCAGCTCTCTGGGGCTTAATCCCAGGAGTCGAATCCCTGGGTCCAGAGGTTGGTGTGATTTTATTCTAATAGCTGTTGCCAGCTCTGTTTCCCCAGGGGACGAGGCACTTCAAGGTCCCCCAGCACTGGGAGAGCTGTCTTTCCCGGGTCTCCTGCCAGCAATGCTCCTGGTCCTGGTGGTTTGGGCCGGGCGGAGGGAGAAGGTGAGACCTCGCTGTCCCTCACTTTGCGTTTCCCCGACTAGGTGGCCAGGACGCGCTGCGTCTGCTCAGCTGCTGGGGCTGGTTGCTTGTGATGCGCTCTGCAATCCCCTGCCCTCGCCCTGCGGGGTCCTCTGTCCCCTTCCCATGGACGCGCGAGCTCCCTCTGCAACATGGATTTTAACTCTGCTTCTGCCTTCGACTCGGCAGCTCCTCAGCCAGCGGCGTCGGGTGGCAGGTGACTGCCGGGGAGGGGGGGGGGGCTTGTGGCCAAGCACAGCTCCCCCCACCCTGCGGGGGGCTCTGCCTCATCCCATCGGGGCCTCCTGGCTGGTGAGGATCTGCTCTCCCCGGCTTAGCCGAGCAAATGCTCCCGAGTGTGCAACAGTGAGCCGCCCAGGAGCACCCCAGAGCCGAGTGTCCCCACCCTGGTGACAGCACACAGCACAGGGCGGTGGGCAGGCCGGGTCAGGCTGGGTGGCCCCTCACACCCAGGTCTGCCCAGGGCTGGTCCTGTCCACCCTCAGAGTGGCTTGTGGGGCCTGGGGTGGCCAGAGCTCCGGGAGGTCACAGCTGCCACGGGCTGCAGGCGCGGGGGAGCTGGGGAGACTCAGCCTCCCGAACCTGGGGGGCCCTCGGGTTGCCTCTGGGCTGCTGGAATCCTCCATCTGTGGAGGCCGAGGAGAGGCAGGCGGTTCCCAGTGTGCGCGAGAAGATCCGAGAGACGCCATCTGTGTGCGTACTGGGCCTCTGAAGTCACATTTCTCTGTCTGCTTAGCGACCCCCCCTGTGCAGGGAGGTGGGCGGGTTCTGGTTATTGACCAGTGTCCCCGCGACCTGTGCGTGGGAAGTTTGGGCCTCGCGCAGAGGGGGACGGGTGGTCCCCACCTGGGTCCTCGCCGGTGGTCACCCCTGAGAGCGAGGGGCTGCTGGCATGGGATGGGGGGAGGGGCCCGGGGGGGGATGGGGGGGGGGGGGGCAGTGCCTGCGCCTCAGTCCCGGGGCCGTGATGGTGCTCCCTCCTCCAGCAGCCCCTCCGACCCCTACGAATTAGCCCCTTTTCTCCCTCCGTCTTCCCTCCCTGCAGCGCCTGGCGTGAAGGATGGGGACGCGGGTGTGGAAGGCGTGTGAGGTCTCTCCCAGACTTCCAGGCCTCACCGGCAGACAGCAGCAAGGAATGTGGGTTCAGAGAGGCTGAGGCATTGGTTCTAGGTCACACAGCTGATTGGGCCTGTTTAAGTCAGATTTTTTGCTGCTGCGACAATTACAGAGGAGGAAAGGATTGCGGCTCAGGGTTCCAGAGCTCTCGGTCCAGGGACGGCCGGCTCCATTCCTCGGGGCTGGAGGTGAAGCTGAACGTCATGGTGGAAGAGTGTGGCAGGGGGAGCGGCCCACGCCACCAGGGAGCCCAAGACACAGCCCAATCCCCACTCCTCAGCCGCACCCTCCCTTCCGCTCAGTGAGCCCCGTGGGGCGACCCACTGGCGGGGTCGAGACTCCCCAGTCACAGCTCCTAGACCTCCTTCCTCGCCTCTGGGGACGCCTCCCCTCGGCCACGACAGGGCTGTGGGTGACAGAAGGGAGCTGGCAATCTGAGCACCTACTAAGCGCCTGGCTCTTACCTGGCTCATCACTCCCCTGGGCTCAGGGACCAGAGCCTGTCACAGGCCACGCTGAGGCTCAGGGGCGGGGAATGGCCTTCCCAAGGCAGCGCAGCTGGGGACACCCACGGAGTCCCTTCCTGCCACCTCGCAGCGGTCCCTCTGGTCTGCTCCTGGTGGCCCCGAGGTCGGGGATGGGTGTGGGTCCCGTGCGCAGCTCCTCCGAGGCTGGATCAGGGCCCAAGGGCGGGTGAGCGCTGATTTCCTGCCTGAGGAGCGATGTTTTATGCATGCGCCTGATTCTGCCCCGAAGGCTCCGCTATATTTAACACCATTAATCACTATTGTTGGCTCCCGGGGGACGTCCCTGATTAGTGTCAGCAGCACATCAGGTCACGTGGGATCGGGGATCGGCTCGCCCGCCTGCCTCCTGCCCGGAGTCTGCATCTCGCGCAGGCCCTGCCACCTGCCAGGCTCGGGACTCCTTCGGCTGGGACCCCAGCCCTGCCTGTCAACCTGTCACCCTCGTTGCCCCTCCCTGCACCCCGTTCCCCCTTCCCTGCATCAGGGCCGGGTGTGGCCACCCAGTGACGGAGGTCAGCTTTGGTGGGGGCTGAAGGCCAGTGAGCCAGGCACTTATTAGGCTCCTTCGGTAGGCGGTCGCCCCTGCCCTGCGGCTTCCCCTCCCCGGCATCCTGACTCTCTGGACCTGGGGTGCTTGGCCCTCCTCGCCCTTCTGGGGCACCAGGGATGTGCCACCAGATTCTGCTCCGGGCAGATTTCTCCTGCTGGCTTGTTCCCATTGACTGGTGGGCAAACAGTCTCAGAGAGGTGTAGCCCCTTGCTCAAGGCTGCTCAGCAGTGGATGGTGGGTGAGAACCGCACCCAGGTCTGGGCCACCCCGAGGCCTGCGGTGAAGAGCCAGGACTGTGGAGTGTGGCTTCCTGGACTGGAATCGCAGCTCCAGCCCCTCCTGCTATGTGACTGAGGGCAGGTTACAAACTTTTGTTGCCTTGGTCTCCTCGTCTGTAGAACGGGAACGAAGACTAGTAAGAGTGCCCAGGGTTGTTGGGAGGATTCTGCAGCAAGACCCATTATTGTACTTGCCACTGGGACTCACAGTGACATTGTCCCTCAGCTGTGCTGTCCCCTCAGGGTCCCATAGGAGCAATGACTTTCAGACCTTGAAGCAGACCTAGAAAATAGGCTCTGAGCAACAAGTAGTCACCTTGAGCGATTGTTTCCCTCTTTGCTTTGGCTGCTAGGAAGCTCAGTCAAACTGTGCAAGTCTGGGGGTCTCCTCTCGTTTTTTTTCCTACTTTTCTCTATTCTGTGATTTTTTTTCATTTCAACACATCTTATTTCCACTGTGGGAAGTTGTGTAGCATTCTGAACTCCTGCCTGAAGCTCTGTTGTCACGGCCCATGCTGCCATCAGAGGGGACAGCAAGGGCGATGTGTAGATCCTAGCGTCTTGTCCTCCACACTCTGAGAGTCTTTGCCTCTCAGAATAAAGCCTCTCTGAAAATGAGCCTCTCTTGTGGGCATGGAAGGAGGGGCTGGAAGCTTGGTAACACCGGCCACGCCCTCAGGCCCTGTGCCTGCTGCAGAGGCGGGGTCATCTGCAGGTCACCTCTGCAGAAAGAGGTCACAGGTCAGCTTTAGGCGAATGCAGAGGATCCCAACAAGAGGCTTCAACGACACAGAAGTCACTCTCACTCTCACCTTCAGATCCCCTGGAGAGGGGTCTGTGCTGGGCCCGTGGTCTCAGAAGACCCAGCGTTCTGCTCTCAGCGCGGCTGGGTCATGGCTTCTATTCTCCCGTCACTCATGCTCCCAGAGGACTCCTGGAGCTTGCCCTCACATCTGCATTCCAGCCAGCAGGAGGCTAGGAGAAGCCAAGAGGGGCAGTCCCTAGAAGCTGCAGATGCAGCAGGCCTCTTGTCCCTGCGTCCGCCTGGCTAGTTTCAGGGCCACCTTCTCGGGAGGCAGGCAGGGTCTCCACGCTGCCCAGGTGCTCGCACTCAGCCTGCGTCCTCCGCGGCCAGCGCTGTACCTCGCAGGGTTCCTGTGAGGACTGAGTAAGGACCGAGGGAACAGAACGGGTGTTCCTCCGCCAGCGTGGATTCCCTTCTATTTTTAGCCCCTTCCCTCCGCACTCGGGACTCAGGGAAGCCTTAGCTACACCAGGAAGATTTAGGAGCAATAGAAACAGAAGTCCCTCCAGCGGGAATGGCGGCACCCCAGCCCCCATCTGGAAGCTGGGGCGCTTCTCGTGGCTCAGCGGGCGGGTCGGGGGTGAGAAGGGAGGTGGGGTCCGCGTCGGTCACCAGGAGGGAGAGGTGAGCGGGCGTGGACGTGGACCTCGGAGGACCCGCCGCCCTTGGAGGGCAAAGCCTTGCTAAGACTGTCTCGTCCAAGTTCAAGGTGGCACCTGTGATACCCAGGCCGGCTGGTGGGTGAGCTGGAGGCTGCTCCAGCCTCAAGATGAGGCCGGGTCATTGGAGGCTGTTCACAGGCCAAGAAAGCTGGCAGGGGCAGCATTTCCCACACTCCTCCTGCCCGGGCTGAGTCCCCGAAACCCCTCTGGGGCCGTGCTCATAAGTGGGAGCCCGGCAGGCGGCTGGCTCTGCTCAGAGAGGTGCAGGGGTAGGGATGCCCTGTCCTGGGTGGGTCACCAGGTGGGGGCAGGGACTCCCTGTCCT